>JAPTHN010000001.1:162720137-163190137 GCA_026936325.1 Platynereis dumerilii
GTTTCTATGGTAACAAATCAATTTGTGAAGCTTATTAATTTGGGAATGAATATGTAGATTTCCAGAGAACTCTTGTATCTAGACACTTCATTTTAGGAAAATATTGCCCCTCGATGGTATAGGGTGTGCTGGAGTATTTGTTTATCATATTGTTGAGGTTGGTTACCATGGTTACCATTGTTATCTGTCTTAAAAACCAACAAAATTTACTTTATTATAGCTCAATATTGTGAACTCAGGTTTATCAATATATAATGACAAGGATTTGTTGTTTAAACATTTTTACAGTTCTAATGAGATTTACATATTTCCAAATTCGTTTCCATGGCAACATAAGTTGACCAATTTCTGGTAAGATGGTCATAAATCTATCAATGTTATGAAAATTATTGTAGATGCAAAGATCTCATTTGGCAGCTAATATATATTGTGCCCTTGGTAGGTTCAGATGTAATAGGGTTGGGATTGATATCATGTTGGTGTTGCTTACCATGGTTACCTGTGATCCAAGGATGCCATGCTGTAAAATGTCCCATTCACATTTGGCCCAAAATAGTCTTTTTGGGTCATATCTTGACTTAGAAATGGAATTTTTGCTCGTATTATGGGTCATATGAAAGGTAACATTGTCATCTTTCAGATGAAGAGCAGAAAGTGTATCCATCTTTCACTGGTCTTGATACAATAAGTGATATACATATGCATGTTGGATCACTTTTTGGTTATGGGCTTGACATTACATGTGAAAGTTTTATGTACATTTTTTTTAACAATCACTACATATCTAATGTGAGAGGAGTTTTACAACACTACAATGTCAATACATTAAAGATAAAGTTCCGTGTGAAGAATTGTTCTCTGGTAAGCAGGGCATTGGGCATCTTATCAATGCAGATCGAAGCCTTTCATTGTTGCTATATCTTTTATGAAACCTTTTGTTTTCTAGAAGAGTGGTGAAAATGTGATTTTTTAACGCAACCGTTTTTCTTTCATTGCGTTTTGCATGTCTGCCGGTCATTTAAAAAATAGTCACTAAACTGGACTAAAATTTGTGAATTAGAGGTTGATTCCATTTCAACATTTGACCATTTGTGTTTATTTCTATTCTCTGATTGTTTGAGGATGGTTGAAAAATTACCTCAGTATTAACAGAAGCTAACATGTACAAATTGGAAGTTGACAGAACTTTAAAATTTGGAAAAATCCTCTCACATTAGATATGTAGTGATTGTTAAAAAAAACGCACCCACACAAAAATGCCATTTCAAGTTGGTATTCATATAATTATGTAAGAAAAATAACTTTTTTGGATCAATTTTTATATCTTATATTTGAAGCAATAATATTTGAAATGACATAATTTGGTTTTTTTTTTGACTACATAAGCAACTGGACTGACAATGAATGTGGGGCGATGATCACCAATCAATATTGGTCAAGGAAAATATGATAAAAATGCCTGACAGACAGTCAGTATATTGTAGGTTTAGAGATGAAATTACATATTATACACATATCAGCATTGTCTACTGGAAAAATAAACTGTTCCCATTACTGGTTTTACTTGCAGTCACAAGAGTGAAAGGACATATTATGCTCATTAAAAATCCAGTTCCGGTTAACTCTTGAAGACAACTATATTTCACTTATCAATCTTTAATAGATACTTCCATACAAGGAGAACAGGCATGGTCATACTTTTTTTAACAGGGGCATTGTAATTTTTTAAAAACAGACATTGTTAAACATGTTTATCACTGTGTATACTAGTTTTATGGCAACCAGACTATAGTCGCATAAACTTGAAATCATGAGCCCATCAGGTCAATTTTGTTTAAGCTGTAAGAATACTAAAACTATTTTGAGAACTTACCTAAATTTGTTTTTATGTAGAGGTGAAGTTGTCAATAATTCACCACTACTTGCCTGCCCTGCAGTCTAATGGTATACCAGAAAAGTTCTAAAAAAGGTTACTACAGCTACATAAATTACAACAGACAAAAGTGCATTTGGCACTCTTAGGCATTCTCTTTCACAGGAACTTCTTCGCCTTGATCAGGGGACTTCTATGTGTTCATTATGTGCTATTTTCTCACTTCTTTGTTCATTCTCTGTGCCAATACATACTATCTTGTTCCAGGGCAGTACCTATTATTTTTGATTCTGAGAACTCTTTCTTTCTCTGGGGTACTTTGCATCTCCCTTATTCTGCAAGAACTCTTTCTTCTTCTGGGGCACTCCAACACTCTTGGTCCATTCTGTGAGAACTTGTTCTCTTTTGGGGAGGGATCTGGACCTTGTTCTTTTGTTAATGCTGTCAGCACTCCATCCTGTGAGTTCACCCTCTCTTTCATTGGGACTTCGTTTCTTTGTTCACTCTGTGCAATCTCTTTGTCTTTCTGGGAGACTTACTTCTTGGGCCATTCTTTTCGAACTCATTCTCTTTTAGGAGCTACTTCACTACACTTTGTGGAGCATTTACTTATCTGGTTGTTGTATCCGATCTCTTTCTCTTCTTGGAGCTCTGTGTTTTTTCATTCTGTGAGAACTCTTTCTCTTTCAGTGGTTGAAATGCAAGCCATGCTTGATGCAGTGAACGAGTACACCAAAGAGCATAGATTATTCGCACCAAAAGAGTTTGGCTACCATGCTGACTCCCTCCAGCACATCTACACTATTCTTGAAATTAGGAAACGAAGAAATGCCAGAATTTGCTTCCTTAACCCACACTGTAAAATTGGAGGCACTGATTCAGCTCAATTCATTGAGTGAGATGGTTGCACAAGTTGATTGAGCTAACACAGATTAATGTATTAAGCTGAGATAACTCAAAATACTGAGCTGAGATAGCTCAAACTACTGAGCTATGTTGACTTAGACATTCAAGCTGAGAAAAGTCTAAACATTGAGCAGTCTTGATGTATTTTCCAAGACAGCTCACAATATTGAGTTTTGTTGACTTATTGATTCAAGTTGACGCAATTCAAAATATTGTCTTGTGTTGACTTTTTTTAGTTGCTTTTGACTTACATATGTCTATAAAGGTATTTAATGAATGAATGAATCCAGGTTATAATCCCGAAATATTGTTGGATCTCTCAAAGGAATCTACCCAAATCCAATGTGCTTCATTTTAGCACATCATGGAAAGGCCAAAGTTGCATTTAAAAACACAGACTACTGAATCACAAGGAGAATTAAAAATTAATTTATTGTGAAGAAATACCAATGGACTGTGACTCATCTGAGTTAGTATGCTATGCTGTAGGCCTATGTTTGAACATACTCTGACTTGGAAATTTTGGCTTGCTTGCATTCAAGCATGCATCTAATTCCACCCATAAATTAATTTAAGATGAAAATTTAAGGTGACCACTTAAAATGGGTGTGAAATTTTAGTTTCTCGAGGATAGAGCAAAATAAATGTTCTTTTTTCTTTTAAGTGTGTGTGTGTGTGTGTGTTTGTTCTTTACGTCTCATCAGCACCTTGTTGGGCTATTTAGAGACATCCTTGGTTTGTATAAAGAAAGTTAATTCGGTTGGATTGTTTTGGGTAATTATTTTGTGTTTTCTGTCTTTGTCTTCATGTTCGTTTGTCTTTGTATTTGTTCTTTTATCACTTTCTTTGCATGAAACAAAAAATCATGTTGAATCAAAACAATAATGGCTCCATAAAAATCGTCTGTGAAGTCGTGCTGAGTGACTAGATCAAGAATTTCTTTTTTGGTTGCAAAGGTGTCTGGTGGCCAACTGTGCATCCTTTGGTTAGTTCGATCAGTCAGTTTGGCACGCAGTTTGTCAAAGCCAAGCATTGGTACCAGATATGAAACTGCCAGATTCAGGTATTTTTGTACAAACATTGGTCGTTGAATGTCTCCATTTGGTACTCTTCCTTGAAGGAAGCGGAGAAGATATTCTCTGTAAGAGATCTGTTCTGGTACTGGCTTGTCTTTTCCTTTGTCAACTGGTTGTCGTTCCTTTTCGATGATTTCTTTCTTTCGTTCTGGTTCCTTGTCTGGTGAATGGTCTTCCCTTACTTCCTCTTGACTCTTGGCTGTTTCTTCCTTCTATGGATTCTCTGGACCCTCTTCTTTTTCTTCTTCCTGTGGAACCTCCGGAACCTGTTCCTTTTCTGCCTCTTCATCTTCTGCTTCCATGAATTCATTGTCGGGTGTTGTGCTTCTGTCATCATCGGCCTCATTTGTGTCTGTTGTAGTTGTGTGTTCTTCGTCCATCGCTACCTCATGAGGAGCTGTGGCTCCAGGTGATGGGTTTGATTGTTCAAGGTCTGCCTGGGTTGTAGGCCTTTGTGTAGTGGTTGTTGTCTGTGGAGTGGATGTTTCAGTTGTTCTTCCGGAGTGTCTGTTCGTGTCTTCTATTTTGTCTGTGTGTTGTTGGTGTGATCTGTTGATGCTGTGTTCTTCGAGTTGTAGCCTTCGTCTGGGTGTTGCATGATGTTGAGGTTGTGGATATCCCGCCATGTCCGCATAGCTGGGAATTCCTGAGTGCTGTTCCACAATCCTTCTCGCCTTTGGAAAAGATATCGCTTGAGTTGCCTTCAATGTGAGGATTTCTTTTTCTTTTGTCCACTGTTTACACGTTTTGCTGTAAGAGGGGTGATCCTCCATACAGTTAACACAAAGAGGAGGGGATGTGCAAGGGTGATCTTTTGATTGGGTGTGGTCTTGGGATCCACAGTGTCCACAAACTTCTTGTCTTTGGCACCACTTGCTCAGATGACCGAAACGTTGACATTTAAAACATCTTCTGGGGTTGGGAATATAAGGTCGTACCTTGCACCGTTCCCATACAACTCCAACACTCTCAGGAAGAGTAGTGTCTGAAAAGGTGAAGATAAGAAGTTCTCTATGATCCCTCTGCGGGATGCGATGAAAATGTACAACGTCAGTAAAGGTTTCAAACCACTCTTGTAAGTCGTCGTCAGAATTTAAATAGCTAAGTGAGGAGAAAACCACCCCCTTACAAGTGTTTAATGTGCGATGTGGCTCGACTATAGTCGGAGTTCCTGCAATACTTGTCAGCTCAAGGAGTCTTTGTGTTTGTTCGTCATTTCTAGTTTTAAATAGGACAGTTCCATCTCTTTGTTGTGTGGTTTCCGCAGGTTCTCCGACTTTTTGAAGAATTGTCTTGTAGATCGCAAAGGGAGAAAGTTTGCTCGTTGGTTTTAGCACAATGTATCGGTGTCGGTATTCTGACTTCCGTGTGGTCGTTGGTCGATTTAGAAGTTCCGGGTCGATGCAGTCATCCGAAGATGACCGCTGCCGTTTTAGTCTGGACTGTGGATTTGAAAGAGAATAGGCCATAGGATATTTGGTGTTTCATCCCCCATGCTCCCCACCCACCAAGGAGCCCAACAAGGGGAGACCAATATGGGTAGGGCTGAGCCCAGTACCCTAGTCCCAGGGATACATGGGGGATATACTCGTAGAAGGCTAGGTAAGAAATATAGCTGCAATCATATTTAAAACATGGCCAGCATGTAGACTTGGTCAAAACCTTCTTTGATTGACCCAACAGCCATGGCCAATAGGACCGAAGTCCTAAAGACAACATGACAAGCCGATTGACTGGACCGGGCCAATCCAGCCTCCCGTCTAGGAGAAATCCAGGCCAAAGTAGTGTATTGTATGGGAGGGACCAACTTAGTCCCTTTCAACTCAACTACCAGGACCCCTTCATCCTCCGACACGGGTCGCAACCCACGGCAGACAGGTTGCCCCTTTTCCGTCGAGGAGACGTGTGCAAGCGCACACTCTAAAAAAAAACAGCCCCCAAAAAACCAAATTTGGTTTTTGAGCTTGTCCCGCATATTAAACCAACTAGGGTTTGTGGAATTACCAAATTGTTTGGTTTTAACAAAAACCAAATAAAACTGGTTTCTTCATAAACCAAACCGATAGGGGGCTGTTTGGAAATCTGAGAAATCAGAAGTGGTATTATGTTATCTCATATATAATCGGTCCATGGCTGGCCTATCAACTGGGATTCATGGATGGATGATTGAGGCTTTACGTCAAGGATTTATGCACTTGGTAGGCTTATTAGGACGGGAGGACACAGAAATCCGATGCTGCATGATTGAAACAGCCGTCCAACACAGGCTGTCTTTAGTGCGGCAATACAGGATGTAAAATTGTTTATTCCACTTGCCAGGGACCCGAACTCCCACCCCAGCCACTACCGATTACATAAAATAAGGCTTTATTTGATAATTATTTGCAGGTGCTGCTTTTTTCATTGGGGGGGGTATTTTATTTTCTTATCTGTGGGGGGAGGGGAGGGATATCTATGGGGGGGTGCTTTGATTTTGTTTAGATCTGCCAAAAGAAAAGACAAATTGTAACAGTGAAAACAGAACAGTTATAAATAGAGTATAATAAAGAAACACAGGGAAGAGAGAGTGAAGCTACACACCCAGCAAGCACTGGAGATAGCTCTAAAATCAGTAGACTTTTCTTCCTTGTTTTACCAAGCAGTCTACAGTCCATTTATGGACTACCAATATAATAAAATGTACTTACCTCACAGAGAAATGCCACTGCAAAGCTATATTACCAATGGGACATTCCCAGAACAGTTGCCTGTGATTGACTGAAGTTTGGTCTTAAATCATTCTCATGTTGGACTTTTTGGGTGTAGTGATACTTCTACGAAATGTTTAGCTTACCTACTCTTCCACATGTTAAAATATATTCATTAATGATTTCTTGCAAATGGTGTATCTACAATTTGTAACACAACCATCTGATTAACATGCCCGTGCATCAAGCATGGTATTTTATAACTACAAAGTTACTAAGTAAATTTTAAAAAGTATAGTTATAGGTGGCACCACTCGGCTCACCATTGCTCATTCATGATTCTTTGACAAACATGAGACTCAATCTACTTATTAAGTCAACTGTGATATGTAAGCTGGGATAAAAACACATTTTGAGATAATGCACTGTTTTTTTGTTTGTTACAGCTTAGTTATGCTTTCAGTGTTGATAGGTTCAATGATTCCTTGCTGTGTTTTTCTTAATCACTTTTTCCTTGTTAAATTTGAACTTCTGTTTGTCAAATGCATGTCAGTATAGATGGCGTTAAGTGTGGTACAGAAGTAGTCTTTGTTCTCTGGGGAGCTGATCTGGTCTCAGCAAGCACAGTATCAAGTTTGTCTTTGAGGTCCATGAAGTTCCTTATACATCGAAACTAGTACAAGGTTATTAAATATCACTAGATAAATGAAAACCCATTGTCTCTAAGCAAATTATGTGTGTATGGTAATCTGGTTGATCATCAACAAATGTCGTCATATCGACACATGAACCAATATTTATCATGGCATGAAGAACTCTAATACCAGGGTAGACTCATTCCAACAAGAGGCCTTGGTTTTTTGAAAAACCATTTTACTTGAGGAGGAGACCAATTTCAAAGACAAAAACCAAAAATGACCTGATAAACCAAATTTCAATGCAAAAACCACCATGGTTGTCTCATAAAACCACTTGATATTTTTAAAAACCGCTTTTGTCCTAAATTTTTTAGAGTGCACTGTCCCGTGTTGGCCACTAAGGATACAGGATTTCACTTATAGTGTTACCACCCACCGCCACGAGGAGGCCTGAGACCTGCGGGGGCTTTTTCTTTTAAGTAAATAATTATTTAGAACATAATGAGGTACTATGAGAAGTGCTTGCTATAGATGGCGCTATATGTGGCATGGCTGAGATTTCAAGCTTTCTGTAACAACTGAAGCTTTCATGTTTTCACAGCCAAATGTTATGATTCATTTGAATAACTTATAGCATTAAGCTATCATTGTTTGCGAACTTACAGCATTGAGCTATCGATCATAGCTCGAAAATTGTGAACACTCTGAGACAGCTCAAAATATTGCTTCAGCACAATTTTCAATTTTACAGTGCACTTGGGACTGGACTGGTGCACGGGCAAAGCAGGACGCTGTATTTCAAAACAGAATACAAAAAGTCAAGAGATCTGCATATGCCCTCATGTACAAAGGTTTACATGATGCAAATGGTCTTAATCCAAATGTGTCAACCAAAATGATTTAGACCTACATAGTCCCCAGGTTACTTTGTGGTTGGATACTGTTATAGGCCTACAATCAAGAAAGGAAATCGACGAACTGGATGCGTATGTACCATAAGCAGCTACTTAGACAGGTTCAAGGCTTTCCGAACAGTACAGCATGCAAAGCAATCTATCTGACAACCGGTCATACCCGTAGAAGCAGATTTACATATCATGACATTGAGTCTGTTTGTAGCCATTTGCAGGGCAAGTAATGGGTCTCAATTAATTAGCAAGCAGACCGCTTGGTCTTGGCCATGGAGGAAGTTGATTTACCTATCCTACAAACATTTCCCAATCCTGCGATATTATTTGACAGAAGCCGCCATTGCAGTACCCTGGAGTAAAACCAACTGGAAGAGGGGACATACAGTCTACCGTCCATGGTAAATGGAGGCAGTCCGTGTTGGAAAGCAAAGGCCAAATGATATCGCTCTGTTTGCTTGACCCCACCGGTGCAGTACCACATCCACCATTGACATTGTATGAAGGCCCAGGCTGGTCACTCCAACTTCAACAAGAGCAAGATTCATTACTGATGTTTACCCAACACATCAGAAGAGGGCAAAAAACATAATTCAGCAAGACACTACATGCCAACAAGAAGAAGAAAACGTCTGCCATATAATCTTTAGATGTAGCAGGCTTCAGCATCAAAGAGCTCTGAGTCTCCAGAGGCTGGAAGATCTGAACTTCGAAGAGAAAGGAAGAGGCCAAGAAGAGCTCAGAAAACTTCTCTGGGAGCCTTTTTTCCAACTAAGTTTTCCTTGGTCATTTTGTGAGAACTCTTCTTCTTTTCTGGTTGACTTCTCAACACCTTTGTTCATTCTGAAAGATCTCTCTATCTTTTGCGGGACAATCAGAGAATAGAAAATAAACACAAATGGTTAAATTTTGAAATGGAATCAACTTCTATTTTACAATTTTTGGTCAAGTTCTGTGAATATTTCGTGTGACTTGCTGGGCAATGAGCAAAACGTTTAGAGATACTCACTGTCCTGCTTACCTGGGAACAAGTTTGCACAGGGAACTTTATCTTTAATGTATCGACGTTGTAGTGTTGGAAAAATGCACATGAAACTTTTATATGCAATATTAAGCCCATAAGCAAAAAATTACCCAACTTGCATACATATATAGCTTATCATATCAAGACCAGTGAAAGATGGATACACTTTCTGCTCTTCATCTGAAAGAAGACAATGTTACCTTTCATATGACCCATAATACGAGCAAAAATTTCATTTCTAAGTAAAGATATGACCTAAAACATCCATTTTGGGCCAAATGTGAATGGGACATTTTACCGCATTGCATCCTTCGATCACAGGTAACCATGGTAACCAATATCCACATGATATCAATCCCAACCCTAATACATCTAAACCTACCAAGGGGCACAATATACTTTAACAGCCAAATGAGATTCTTGCATCTACAATAATTTTCTTGACATTGATAGATTTATGACCATCTTACCAGAAATTGGTCAACTTATGTTGCCATGGAAACCAATTTGGAAATATGTATATTTCCTTAGAACTATGAAAATGTTTAAACCAACAAATCCTTGTCATTATATATTGATAAACCTAAGTCCACAGTATTGAGCAATAATAAATTAAATTTTGTTGGTTTTTAAGACAGATAACAATGGTAACCATGGTAACCAACCTCAACAATATGATAAACAAATACTCCAGCACATCCCATATCATAGAGCGGCCACATTTTCCTAAAATGAAGTGTCTAGATACAAGAGTTCTCTTGAAATCTACATATTTATTCCCAAATTAATAAACTTCACAAATTGATTTGTTACCATAGAAACACATTTCACAGATTTATTTAAAGAACCATGTTTTTCAAATTTCCCATAATTAATGGCAAATGGTTCAGGGTTTTTAGCATGTATTCAGTCCTCATCTGATTAATATAGATTAGCCATAATGTGTAATGAAATAGATAATAGTCGTTTAAAAATGCAAGATTTTGAATTTGCAGTCCATCTCCATGGCAACTTTAGATAACAAATTTGGATTTGATATAAGAAATTAATGCAGCCCATCACTAAGATTGATAATCCCGGATATTTTGCTTATATCTAAATTTTTGTGAATTTTATGGGAAAGTAATAAGTTTTCTGGAAACTCTAAAATTTCAGTGACTTGTTGCCATGGAAACACATTTTTGAAACAGCTCCACTTTAGACCCATAAGCAAGTGAAATTGCGAAGACTCACTGACTTCACTGAGATTTAGCTGCTAACTTCACTTTAGTGACTACAGTTTCACTTTTGTCACTTGATTTTTATTTGGTAAAAAATGACTAACTTGCCAACTTAGCTTTCAAAAAAATGCACTCGCAATGCATTTTGTTGCATAAGCATGAACTAAAGTGGGTTCGAGCTTCAATTGTAATGGTAAATTCAAACTAAAGTTAGATGGATTAGGGAAAATTTCTCAGTCTCACTTAGGATTTTGTGACATCAATACAAAGAAACCCATGATGTCCCCAGCTTCAGGCAAAAACTAAGTAACTCGTCGCAGGAGTGACATTGATTTATCATAGAGACCAATACACTGCTTCAAAAGTGACTGCTAGTCTACTTTTAGGAATGTGACTGGCTGCTTCTTCATCAAATCACTTGTGGCTTCAACAGGGTAAAACTCACTTGCTATCACTGCTAATTGCTGCTGCTTATGGGTCTACTCCACTTACAATAATTTTTGGAGCTTAGGAAAAAATTAAAGCTTAGATCCTCAGCTTCATTTCTGCCAAGTTTCGTAGCTTTATCCACTCCGTAACGATAATGTCAAAGTTTGGCCTTAAGGCCCCCTACTATATTATTCAACAGAACTTGTGCAAGTTTCATAGTGATATCTTAAAAATTCTTTGCTGCAGGAGTATTTTAAAAAACCAAGGTTCGTTTTGAATAAACTGCATTTTAAGTTAGTATTTTCTTCGTATTCATCTTTAAATTTATTGGTGTAATGTGGCCTAGTCATCATTAAAACGCATTTGCAACCCCAAATTTTTGGATTTTGATTCTACTGATACATAGGAAACATGTCAGTGATTATTGATTTTTCGGCCAATTTGACCAGAAATTCCAAATTTTACCAACTTGTGACATTGGACCTACTACTGGTACTACTGTAATCTGTTGAGGGCTTATTATGGCGCACTCTGAAAGAGACTTCAAACCTAACACCTGTTCAACTTATGAAGAATACTTTTCAAACCCTGATGTCCAGAGCGTCACTCTCAAAATCATGGAAAAGTTAGAAGATCTAACACAGCAATTGGATGAAGCATCTCAATAACTTCAAGAAAAATCCCAACCTTGAAGCTGCATGGGCAATGACAGCACCCTCTGCAGAGGCCGAACGGCTCGAAGATATATACAGTTGCGGACAAAAATATTCATACAGCTAAGTGTTCTGCACATAACTGGTATTTACTCTTGATTCAGGGATGCGAGGAAATAATTTCACTTTTAAATCATTGCCATAATCAATTATCATTGTCAAACACTGCAAACTTAAGCATATCTCTGTTTTTCAGCTAAAGGGGCACACAAATGTAAAACTTCAACAGGACAAAAGTAACCAAATTTTACTGTGTTTGAGCTTTCAGCTTGGCTTAGTGAGCATCTTTGCGGAAGTTCCATATACATTTAATGGTAAAATAATATGAATACTTTTGTCATGCTGAAATTTTACATTTGTGTGCCTCCTGAGCTTGAAAACAGAGATGAGGGCATATCTCGTGAAATAGTCAGTGATGACAACGACATTACTGTAACTTCCACCGCCAGAACTTTCAAGACACAAATAATCAATACAGACCAATTCCATTGGCTGTGAAGAATGAATGGGATGAAGTGGAGCAACATCCCAACACTGGCTTTAGAGCAGCTTAAGAAAGTCTGACGGAGGCACCAGAGTTGGCGTATGCTGACTATTCGCTTCCCTATTCAGTTTCTGTGGATGCAAGTGGGTTCAGCATAGGCGCTGTTCTTTATCAGAAACAACAAGGTGAGAATCGTGTCATCGCTTATGCAAGCCGTGGGTTGACTCCTGCCGAAAAGCGATATCCCACACACAAGCGAGAGTTCCTAGGCTTGAAGTGGGCAGTGTGTGAGAAGTTTCGTGACTATTTGTACTATGGAAAGTGTGAAATCTTCAGTGACAATAATCCCCTCACAAGTCTTGTCAAGCTCCAAACTTGATGCCACAGGGCATCGTTGGCTCGGTGATCTGAGTAATTTTTCTTTCAAAATTACATACAAACCTGGATCTCAGAATATTGACGCAGATGGTCGGAATAAGATGTCAAGACAGCGTTAGCTGGAGTAAGTGAAGCTGAATCATTACTTACTGTGGTTTCTTGCAGTCAGGTGGTAGGACTTGAGGCAGATGCTGGAGGCAGAACAGCGACATCTCCCGAGGACTGGAAACGTATAAAGGCGAGTGACGACAACCTACGTCCTGTGATTGATGTCCTGAATGGTGGTACATTAGGTCCTAGTCCTTCGTTTGAGACCGAGTGTTTAATGAGAGAGGTCAAGTCCTTATTCTTTCGAAAAAGGAGTGCTGTGCAGAAAAGGTACAGTCAATGGTGTGCCGTCTCGTCAGGTTGTATTGCCTTCTTCTCAGCGTCATTGTGTCTTCCAAGCTCTTCACACAGAAATGGGTCATCCTGGTCCAGATAAAACCATGGACTCGGTGAGACGTTTCTTTTGGCCCAAGATGACAGCACAAGTTGAGTAATGGATCAAATCTTGTGGTCGCTGCTTGAGGTGAAAGTCAGTTCCGGATGTTCCTCCACTTCATCCCATTCATTCTTCACAGCCAATGGAATTGGTCTGTATTGATTATTTGTGTCTTGAAGGTTCTGGCGGTGGAAGTTACAGTAATGCCCTTTTCATCACTGACCATTTCACGAGATATGCCCAGGCCATAGCGCCGAGAAATCAGACAGCGAAGATGACAGCTAAAGCTCTACTGGACCTCTTCATTCGTCATTGTGGTATGCCTCTCAGACTCCATAGTGACCGTGGAGGATCTTTAGGAGGAAAGGTTGTGAAGGAGTTGTGCAACTTGATGGGGATCCAGAAGTCTCGAACCACACCATACTATCCGATGGGAAATGTCACCTGTGAGCAATTCAACAGGACTCTTCTTGGTATGTTGGGGACTTTCACAAGTTCACAGAAGTCTCGCTGGAGAAGTCAGTTGTCTCACGTTGTCCATGCATATAACTGCATGAGGAATGACAGCACAGGTTTCACACCGTCTGAGCTCATGTACGGTAGACAACCACATTTACCTGTTGATATGATTGTTTCTCTTTAGTCTGAACATGAACAGCAGCCGTACTCTGAGTATATAGAGGATCTGCGTAAGAAACTCCAGGACTCCTATGAATTGGCCTTCAAGAAGTCTGAAGCTTCCAAGGAGGGAAATGCTGAGTACTACCGCAGCAGAGGTGCTAGTTTGAAGTCTGGTGACCGTGTCCTGGTTAAGCGGCTTGCTTTTCTAGAAGGTAGGCACAAGCTGGCTGACAGGTGGGAGGAGGATTGCTATGTTGTTGTTCAGCAAGTGGACCCGGATATCCCAGTTTTTGATGTTAAGAAGGAAAACAACCCCCGAGGTGGATGTTGTAAGAGACTTCACAGGAATCATCTTCTGCCTATTGGAAGTGTTCAGGACATAGCTGAGGTTACGAGAGGAGAAAGTGTAAGAGGAGTAGATACAGGAGAACAGAATTCAAGTGAACAGATGGAAATCGATTCCGAGAGTGAAAGTGGTGAAGGATTTCTGCAGTTGGAGGTTTCATCTTCTGAAGGAGAAGAGGACGATCTTCAAGTGGCTGAGGGAGACACAGGGCCAGCAGCAGTAGCAGAACATGCAGCAGAACATGCGGCAGAACCTGCAGCAGAACCTGCAGCTGTGACACAACCTCAAGATGGTCTGAGAAGATCGACGAGCGAAAGGAGGCCAGTCGACCAATACCAGTCACATGATTTTAGATAATTGTAATTGTATGTCTGATTCTTACTTCTTACTTTGTTGTTGCGATGTTATGATTGTTTTGTCAGTAAACTAGTAAAGCCCATTAAAAGCACAGAAAGCGATAAGGGAATAAACAGGTGAATGGACATTTCGATGGGATGTTGACGAAAAGTTATTAGTCCAGTAGGCCTACTGTATTTGTATGAGATTAAGTTGGCATTACATTAGAAGTGAGACAGTATAGGGCATGCTACAATTTGTAAACAGGGAGGTATTTTGTGCTTGGCCAAAGCAGATGAAAAAATGCAGAAGTCTTGTAAAAGATGCAAAAGATTTGTGTTTGACAGTGCTGCCATCTGGCATAACATTTTTGGGGTGAAACATTTCTGAGCCAGTAGGTGATTTGCATAAGTGGAGCTCTGGTGGAGACAGAGGGAAGCACCTTTGATATTACACAACAGCAAAGAAAACAGCAATTGATGAAGTCATCAGAAGAAGAACAGGGAGAAAGAAGGGTAGGTGAAGAGTGTCTGGGAAGGACAGGCCTGTGGAGGGAGTTTTTAGCTGGCAACCATCGTGTGACCTGGTATGACCTCATTTGCATCTCATTAGCATTTAGTTTGAATGTATATATAGATGTGGTGGTACCCATTTTCCGAAGTGGGGCGTATGTGACAGGGTATATATATGCAATTTCTTTACGTGACAGGGTGTACTTCCAGGTCCTTGGGTATTTCTGGGGAACCTGAATAAACTGTTCTGTACAAAACCACAAAGTGTTGAGTTGTTATTTGAGGGTTTTTAACAGTTTGCACTTATGATAATTTTCCAGCACTTCCTATATTCACTGCACACAGTCATTACATTTCAAGGTACCATTGCATGAACATTGTTCTGGGATTGAGATTTATCTCTGTTCTAAGGTGAGCACCAGTTATTTATTATAAACTTAGTTATTTCAGTAATTATTAGTTTAACAACTTCTTTAGTCCAAAAGGTTGTATTATGCATAATTCTTACAGGTGTATGATACTGGGCTTCACTACAGACTCTGGTAGATTGGTGAAGTTGCTAGGATTGTATTTAGTCACCTGCTAACTCAGGGTAGGTCTAAAATTAGTCAGACACATGTCAAAGTGTAATTATGTATCTTTGTTGAATCCCTGCCGGGTATAAGATACAAAAATCATGGGTGACATGCTCACTCCTGCAACAGCTAAAAACTCCTCCCTTAGCGATGCCACTCACCTAAACTATCCACCTATCCTTATTGATCTATCCTCTCCTTCTGATAACACCAGAAAGCAGTTCCACTGCTGTCTTATTTACGTTTTTCTACGGCAACTGTCCTCTGCCACCAGGGGCGCATGAATCTGCTCAGTAGTTCCGCTTATCACATCACCAGGGACTGGCGCCACTGCTCCATTTTCCCGCCAAAAACATCAACACATCCACACTCCAGTGTCAGCTGCTTTCCATGCCTGCACCCTAGCTGACCTACTTCTACTCATCGTATCTTCGTGATCTTACCCTCATTTTACAGCTGTTTCCGAGCCCTAAACGTATCTAGATGTCTCAACTATTATCCAAGCTCCTACACGCTATCTCTCAAGTCCAATCTGCATACAATCACCAATGCATTTTTCACTTTGGCCAGGTTTATCTTCAAGCACAAATTCACAGCAGAGGACTCACTGCACACGCCTGCTGGGTAGGATTTGGCAATGTGCCAAAATATCACTTACTCTTTTTCATCACCAATATATATACTTCCTGAACTCCATTCACATATTTTCCCTTCTCACGTATTTCTCTACCACTTCAATCAAAGCACATGCTTTCAGGCAAACTGCAGATTTTTATCATTGACTCCCCCTAAAAATGTCCCTCAATGGGTATCTCTAGTTGTATATATATTATGGATATTATGGATTTACTGTTGAATGTGTTAGGCCTATATATGCCATATAGCCTACTTAAAGATTGTACATAATTGCAGGGTTGATGTTGATTTGACCTTGGAGTGGAATAAAACGGTTTACAACAAAAGAACCTGTCTGTTACAGAGATATGCTTAGGTTTGCAGTGTTTGACAATTATAGTTGATTAGGGTAATGACTTAAAAGTGAAATTTTTCACCTCGTATCCCTGAATCTAGAGTAAATACCAGTTATGTGCAGAATACTTAGCTGTATGAATATTTTTGTCCGCAACTGTACGGGGCACTACAAATGCAAGATCTCACTGAATTTGATGAAGAACCCGTAGAACCAATGCCAGAATTCACTTCATAACCTCTGCACCAACAGTTTCATCAACTCAATCCGTCACAAACATGTTATCATCCATGAACAAAGATCAACAGCAGCTGTTTCACTTCACCCAACTTCATGCATTGGCCTACGTCAACAACAAACACCCAGAATCATTCCACATGTTTTGTACAGGAGGGGCTGGGACGGGAAAATCACACCTAATCCACTGCATTTCTCATCAATTGTCAAAAATCAACAGCAGCCTTACAGACTTGGCCGAAAAAGTCACCATCTTGAAATTGGGTCCAACTGGAACGGCAGCATTCAATATCAACGCTCATACAATTCATTTCGAACTCAAAATAGGAACCCGGTCTCTAATCCCGATCTCTGAAAAAGAACTGAACACTCGTCCGAAATTCCAGTACATTTAAATTTCTTCCTGCACCTGCATATTCTGCAATAAATTTTGCAGTTCTGCAAGAAGCTGCAGAATTCTGCAGTTCTGCAGCAGAATCTGTAGTTCTGTAGAAATTGTGCAGCTTGGGAGGTTTTATGCATTTCTGCAGAATTCTGTAGGAAGCTGCAGAATTCCAGTGTCAAAATCATCCGGCAGGAAACTGCAGAATTTTGCAGTTCCACAGCTCCATGCAATATTTTTGAACCTCTGGTACTTAATCCAGCTTATTGCAATGCATCTGCAGAGTTCAGACCTATTTGACAATGTTTTGCCACTTCCCAGAAAACGTTGGTTTGGTGGGGGGGGGGGGGGGTAGTAGTTCGGGGGTTGGGTGGGGGGGGTCTGGGTTTTTGGTGCTCGTCTGTCCCATCAGCGTTTATGAAAGGTTTCTGCAGCAGAATCTGTTGTTCTGTAGGAATTATGCAGCCTGGGAAGTTTTGTGCACTTCTGCAGGTAGCTGCAGAATTCTGTCGGGGGGTTTTAGTGCTCGTCGGACCACTTAGGCGACCCCCCAGACCGCTACCCCCCAAAACAACATATCCTGGGTAGAGGCAAGAATCATGTCAAAAGGTCTGAACTTTGTACATGTATGCATGTAGATGCATTGCAATAAGCTGGATCGGGGAAGCAACAGACATTCAGAAATCCTGCAGGGAGCTCAAGAACAGCAGAATTTTGTAGCTTCCTGCAGATGTTTTTGAAACTGCAGAATTCTGCAACTTCTTACAGAATTCTGCACCCAGCTGCAGAAGTGTATAAAACCTCCAAAGCTGCATAACTCCTACAGAATTACAGACATTGCTGCAGAAAATTTTCAGGAACGCTGCAGAGACAGAGGACAAACAAAACACCCAACCCCCAACCGACCCCCAAATCACTACCCCCCAAAATTCTGCAGATTTTTCTGAAACTGCCGAATTCTGCAGCGTTTAGCTGCAGAAGTGCATAAAACCTCCCAGCTACATAACTCCTACAAAATTACAGATGTTGCTGCAGAAACTTTTCAAAAACAGAGAACTACCACATCCCGTCCCCAAAACCACTACCCCTAAACCAATATTACCTTGGTACCAGCAAGGAGGTGTGAACTTTGCAGATACATTGCCATAAGCTAGAGGAAACAACAGGGGCTCAGAAATTCTGCAACTTTCCATATGATTTTGTTATAAACTGCAGAATTCTGCAGCTACCTGCAGAATTGCTGCAGAATTGCTGCAGAATTGCTGCAGAGTTGCTGCAGAGTTGCTGCAGAGTTGCTGCAGAATTGAAGAATTGCTGCAGAACTGCTGCAGAGCTGCTGCAGAACTGCGAAAAGAAATTATATAAATATATGCGTTCCTCCGATATTCTGTTACCTTCAATACTGTCCTTCAAAAGAATAATGGAGGGCTTGACATGTCCATCCGCAAGCCCAACAAATGTTCTCACTACCCGTCAATGGAAACACACTCATTGTTCCATACAGACAAGATGAAACTTCTGAGGACATGTTCAAATGTATTCATAAAAATTGTTCCTTTTCTTGCTATATAGTTTTTTCACCTTGAAATATAATCCAATTGCTTCAAGATGCCACTGAAGTCCTATCAATATGAGCAAAATATTCCGAAGCAGATGTCTAAATAAAATGTGGCAGGTACCGTTCTTCGACATGTTTGTTGTGCCATGAATTTAGTTGTCCAATTTCAGACTTGTATATTACCTAAGAACCATTTTGACATAATCAGATGGCAGACAAGCAGAAGCGATACTTGGGAATTAAATTGATCAGATATCCAAAACAGTCACAATGCCGTCGCTCAGAATACAAGAACCCAGGGATTCAAAATGGAGGTGGTGTAGTGAATAATTTCGCATACCATGAATCCAGCAGATCATTCATCCTGCACTACTCCGATAGATTTATAGATATAGATTTATTCGCATATAGATTAGACATCCAGCATTATGTATGCATAGATATACAGATAGATAGCTAATAGGTAGATATATATACACAAGTGCTGCCCTTTAAGAGCAGTAGTTGCTCACAGTGATTGATCGATGAGATGGCAGATAGAACACGAGTTCTCTACATGTTCAATGTTGCAGATTTACCCCATTTTAAAATTATCAAAAGGGACACCAATTTAACATCTCATTTGAATGAAACACATTTGGGATTTTGATCTTGATATTCCACTGAAAATATTCTAAATTGACTTACTCACTAATATGCTGCTCTACACATATGTCAATCTTCCTACCACCACCAGCTAACTTGTGGACTGCCAAATTGACCAAATGGTTAAGAGCGCTTGTCTGGCTATCACTGGCGCTGAGGGAGTGGGTTCAAACATGACCAGTAATGGTTACGATTAAAGTTAAAATTACAACTGCATCAATAAATCTATAAATCCAGAATTCAAAAATAGCTCTGATAGCTTAAAAGAAGTGAAATCTCATGTCGGATAGGCACGAATATTATAGAAAGATGAATAGATGATTGGGGCTATAATGTCCAGTATTTATGCATTTTGTAAGCTAATTAGGAGGAATAGCAATGAGGCGCAGGATGATTGAAACTGCTGTCCTAGTTGACCCGGTGAGAGCGTTAATCAGACCCTGGAGTCCCAAGACCCAGCGAACCAGGCTGCGATTGACAACGACTGTGCGCTACAACTGAGCTAACCCTACCGGCCTACCCTACTCCCCATCTCCCAGACATTTTTGATCATGTCACAAATGGTTTGAAGTACCAAATTGCAACCTATTACTCTGCTTACCAAACCCTTTTGATAAAACTGCGTAATATAACTAATCTGTGTAATCTATCTATTTGATCTATATATAATCTATCCTTCAAATTAATGCAAAAAAAAAACTATTGAAATCTCATCTCTTGTGACCTAGTATTATGTTGACATCAATTTCCAGGTCAGAAAACTGACCAATACACATCCTAATGTCACCATGACATAGTTCCAGGTCAGCTCATTTGCATAAACAAAACACAATACACATAATTTTTAAAATGGTGGACAGCTCATTTGCATACACTAAACACAATACACATTATTTTCAAAATGGTGGACTGTAAGACCAAAAAAAAAACTCCAAACAAAAAACTGATGGAAGGAGTATTTAGAATTATTTTAATACAAGTAAGCTGCAATATTAGCCCTGTACCTCTAGTTTCGGGCAATTTAACAATTAGTAGATAATTTGAAACCACCCAGAGAATCTACCCTAGACTAATCCTTCCATCGCCGCATATTACCATAAATTTACGTCACGAGCGTCACAGCCAATCAGCGTGCAGGATTTCTCTCCTGTTCAAATCTTTACCGGCGATTTGCGGGAGAACTATTGCGTCCTCAGAGGGCTATGATACGTCATTGTAAAGGTCTCAGAGAGATCTATCTATTCCAGTAATTTGCAAGTCTCTACGATTTACGGAAGTATGCGAATCGACGAAATCGGCCTCATTTGCATAACATGCTTGAAGCCATGTTCATTGGTCAGCTTTGTGGGCGTGTCTGACTTAATCACTGAAGGCTTTGCTGAAGTGTTTGAAACATGCAAAGAGTAATTTCAGATTTTCTTCTCCAATTTCAAATTTCCCGCCTAAATCTTAGTCTTACACTCTCTTACCCACTCTCTTACCCCCCCCTTCTCACCAACTACATAAATGGCGGTGTGTAAACACCTCCATTAATAATGGGACTCATGAAGTTCACAAGCTATAGGAATCGAGCATTCTAAGAGATAAGCAGACACGAAAAAAAGAGGACAAACGGATGAAGATGTTAGATAACTTAAAAGATCAAAGACCACAAATCCTGAAAATCAGTTATTCAACTTGGCCATATAATTATGCGAATGTTCCTAGAAGAAGACAATTTTACCATGGTGACACTTTTGACAAAATTCCCAAGCTGTATAAACAGAGCATTCAAACACACCTAAATATAACGGTTGTGTTTGTTAATGTAAAATATTTTGAATGGTGGCCCTTGGCGCAGCTCAAGGGAGACTTAGAGGGTCTCGAATGTTCTTAATGTGTATGAGGAGACAAATTATCTGAATCTTAATCAATCACAATCACTGAGAGTTTGATGACCTGATATGACTGAACTCCTCAATCGACCAGAACTTCAATGAAATTCACAAGCTGTCCAGTGTCCAGTAATTTAAACAGCCGTTTAATACAATATGAAAACCTGGAATTCCATATTCAGACTGACAATTTCGATGAAATTCACAGCTATGGAGATTTTTAACATAGCACTTTAATCAAGTTAATACAACATGGTTGAGAGACAAAACAAAATTCCACCACATTCATAATATATGAAAATAATTTTATTAACACCAACAGATCTCAGGACCTACCTTTCAGGAAGATAAATCTAACACAATTTCCTAACCATGCCACGGTTATATACACTTGTAGTATACATAGAATGAGCCAAATTGTGACATTTCTCATCGATAATTTTGAAATCCGAGATACAACCATGACATATTACCTCATAATGTCTAGAAACTTGAACACAACATTAACAACAACCAAAAAATTAGACATTCATAATTGTTATGAGTTCACAGAACTCATACTTACTCATAACCGGTACTAAAGAGTACATTGTAACACAAATATCATCACAAGAAAAAGAAAGTGAATTCACAAATACAAAGGTATATAAAAATTTGTTCAGACCATGAAATTCAGAAATATGTTTCAGAGATCCTTTTAAATTGAGTGGGATTTTTTAAGCTAGATGTAAGGTCAAAACAGAAATAACTGTCACCTTCACTTTCATACCAAGGGGGCAACTATTAGATCTCCAGGCAGGGCAGTCTTGAAATAAATTTAGAAATGAATATTTGAGGATGTCTCGACCGCAAAATAAATAATTTGTCGTTTTCACAGCCAAATAAATTCTTTCTCATCAACGAAAACCCCAAGCCCCCCCCCCCTTGATTATCTGATGGTCGCCCCCTGAGAAATACAAACTGAGTGACAAGTAGTATAGTATATATATGGCAATTATTGTGTGGAGGTATATCTCATTTTAGATGCAAAACTGCAATGTCACATGAAGCCTCACATGGCATTATGCTGTATCTGTTGAAAAATACTATATATTGCATGCAAAATACAGAATAACTTTGCAAAACAATCTTATGGAATGTCAATCAAGTAAAACCCTACCACAATACAACATAAGTGACTCTTTTATTAAGAATTACACATAACAGGGGTTTCGAAAGCTCTGGGATACATCTTAACGTGATAATACATTTATTCTCCAGTATATGAAGGCTACATATAATCACAACAACCTTGGAAAGATGCTATTGTTTAATTAAATATCATTATACATATATATCATAGCACCTTTTATTCAAAAGACACATAAAATAATTGGCCCAATACAAACAACATCATACATGTCACAAAATAATTAATATGACACATATATACCCTAATTTCAACTATCAGGGCTAAAGGAATGAATGGCTTACTGATTGAAATATAAATATTCTAATGAATATAGTAGTTGGGAATGAGACAAAATCGCTACCCAGAGGACTATAACTTGTAAAACAATACAGAAGGACAAGCCTGGTTTACTGCCAATTTGACAGTGATACAATTGTTTCATCAGCAATTAACTGAACAGATCCACTGACCTTTCGTTCTGCTGTGGAAAAATAGTGGCCACTAAAATACACACCGTACAAGCCGCTTTAGAAGTCCACTATGAGATGCTGCTCAAGGTGGATATGTGGTGAATACGTACTGCATTTTGAATCAAACTGATGACAGTAGCCATACCATCAGTCTCGTATTTGCATACATTCAGTGTATCCTGTTTAAGATTCCTCTTCCTAGTCAATATATTATATTTTTCCTTATAATATAATCACAAAAGTTTCTAATAATGGAGCATCAGTCGTCTCCCTAAGGAGAAGATGTGCATCTATTTGCCATTACATTACCAAAGCATCTCCAATGCAGGGTTGCAGCGATATGTCGACATGTCAATATTATCTTGATACAAAATCTTGTACTGTTATCATGATACAAAATCTAAGATTATCACGATCCAAAATCTGGCTTTTTCACATGCCATGGTCGAAGATGTGACTGCTGATTCAGGGTAAAACAGACCTTAATTCGGGGCATACTGTGTTAAAAATTACTTTTCACCATTTCAAGTAAAGAAAATCATGCATACCTGCTATTTTGAATTCCTGTCACTTCCCCTGATATGAAATATTATTGTGTTTGCTGACTTGGGAATTGAAGTTTGATGATTGTGAAATACGGTTTTTATAGGAATAGAAGTTACGTGTATCGCGATACATACAACATATCGTCAGGAGCTGTCATGATATATCACCGTACAAGATTTCATGTATCGTTGCAACCCTACTCCAATGGGGCATATACGATATAGAATCAAACTAGTATCGAATTATGCAATGCCAATCAAACATTGCATATGAAACATACTTGATTTTTATCAAAGCATTAAAAGCAACAAAATGAATAATTCTACCACCACTGAGCACCACTGTCATTCTTGCTTGCAGTGAGCAGGTGTATAAAGCCTTTCAAACAGAGCTTGTAATATATTGCCGGGAATTTTTTGATGTTTTTCAATCAGACGTTCAATGGCTTGATGTGCCTGCAAAAATGAATGGTTCACTAATTAAAATCAAAAAGAGGAATTGGTCAGCTAGATTTTCGAATTTGAATTAAATCTAAATATGTATACTAATTATTACAACATCTCAAAACAAGATTAACCACCATCAAACTTTTAAATAAAATCAATTTATTCCATTGAAACTCGCCTTCTGTGTCAGTTGTTCACTGTCAAGTGTAGGATCATAGGGAATGGGGTCACCAATGAAAGTTCTGAAATGTTATATATAATTTTCATGAAAAAGTAAAATGAGAATTTAACAACCATCTTTTAAATATAAGAAGATTATATAGACAGTCTATTTCAACTTCAGTTTACTTTAAATTGTGCTTACCTTAACTTTACTGGAAACATGCCATAAATTGGTACGCAGGGAAGTCTGTATTTTTCATAAATATACCTAAAAAAGGCTGCAAAAGAAACCATGTATCAGCTGACGACATCACACAAACACTTATTTCATACTATCAAAAACCACAAAACCTAATTTCTTTTTGGTGTGATTAGAATCTCATAAATACTTACACTGGCCCAGAGAAAGACTTCTGAAGGCTTCTCGGACATTTTGTGTAAAAACTGGAATGATTGGCTGCAAGATCAAGAAAAACAAGAAGTTGAAAACATTTTGACGAATACCACATGTTGCATGAGCAAATGCATAATAAACATATAATGGTAATATTATTTTATATATAGCACCCACCACTTTGCTGTCTATAGCTATTTTGGCAAAACCTTGTCGGGCATTCCACATTAACTGATAGTTTGAATCACCAAACTGAGCTTCACGCACTCCACCTAAAAAGACGTTGGTGTAAGAAATAATTCCATCACAGTTGGCCATGTCAACAGACTGTTACACTAACTTAGTCACTAATTTGATAGTCATATACATATATATTCCAATATTGAATTCACGTCGGAGTTGAAAAACATACCAGGAGCAATGGATAGGATGTTTCCTTCCTGAAGCAACTTGTTGCAGGATGATCTAGAACCAGGAATGACACCCATAACTTCCATCAGTAATTTAAACCCTGCAAAAACAAATATTCTGCCATAATGATTACATGGGTACAAACAAGGTCATCAGAATAACTTCCCAGCACAAAGATAATATCCTATCATCAGGGTACCCGCTTACTTTCAAACCTTAATTCTCTGTATTTTCTCTATTCTTCCAACCAGAATTTTTTTCTTACATTGTATCCTTTTAATTACGTGGTACTTTCCAATGAATGCAAAGCCTGTGGACTAGTAGGAAGAACATACCAGATTCAACATAATACACGTGAAACTGTGTATACAAAGTGACAATTTTTTACTCCTAGAAAAACTTTGCTGTCCCTATGTGAGAGCCAGACACAAACCTTACAAATACATTTTTGGTGTTGCTGAACAGAGTCTGCATCAAATTTAGTTTTACAGAATAGGTAAGTAATATAAATCACAAGTAAATGACCCACATACCAGGAACCCTGAACAAAAAGCGGTCCCCAATTGGCCGGATGTTCCTCCTCTTGTGCAGAATGCAGTGAGCCATCAGATAATACATGTCGATTGGAAGGGCTCCATGGTAGTATACAAGCACAGCACCACCTTCTTCAGGGATTTTGTCAAAGTTAAAAACTTCATAACCTGCAAAATCAAAACACATTTTTGTGAAAGTAACAGAAGGTTGCTGTTTTCTCCTGGAGAAATTATGACACTGCTAAGCACTCTCAAAGCTAATGATGCGACCATTTAATAATCAGGGGGTGGGGGGCACAAGAACAATACACCTTAAATCCCCAAATCTACAATGTATACTTGAAGGCAAAGAACATACCATGCCAAATTCTTCCCTGGGCATCCCATATTGCTGCCAGTACATTTCTTGCTCCATCCCAATGGTCCCTCTGCACAGCATCACGAAGAGTGTGACGCAATCGGTACAGATGAAGGAAGAATGCTGATGCGTAAATGAAGAGCAGCATGGAGACAGGCAGGATGAAAGTGACCAACAGAGGCCAAAAGACCCATGCTAGCCACTCTAAGTAAGCAATGTCCAAATAGTTCTGCAACAGATTATAGAAGGCAGCAACAGCCTGCTGGGAAGCATTGTAAAATGCCTCCCAGTCAAGCATCCCTGTTTTTGCCACCTATGGCTGCTGTACCTGGAAGGAAGAATTCAAGACATCAGAATAGGCCTGTATTGTAGTACCAAACAAACGAATATTATCTTTTTAATAACTTCATATATACGGCATATACCAAGGATGCCAGAACAGGGGGCTAGGATGCCCTTATTATCTCAAAGAAAAAATATTGTTAGACCTTAATTTACAGTGAATTTAGGCAAAAATGTATATTAAAGTATATATTAAAAAATATTATTGGCGCTACATTTAATTTAGGGCTGCAACGGTTTATTGCGGTACGAATAAACCGCGGTATTACGTGCCACGATAAACCGTACCGTCATGCTAACGAATAATTGGTTCACTGTAGTTCCGACTTCCGCCGCTAGGGGCGCCGCCGTCGCGTCAATTTAATCTGTCAAATGCAGGCAGCAGGGCACTCCAATAGAGGCAACTACTTCCAAGGAATTGCCAATTGCCCAACTCCAGCTGTTGCCAATTCATACAATAGAACTGGTTAATGGCAATTGATATTTCACCCCCTTTGACACCTGCCAAATCAAATCCAATGAAAGGTGTGAAAGATGAAGTGCAATTCAGTTGTGAGTAAATGATATTCTTATGAATGGATGCTATTGAGTATGAAACAGATAATTCTTACCAAGCTAATTAACTTTAGGTAACTTTTGTCCCAGTTGCAATTTGAAATTAATATTAATTGGTATACATACCAACATCACCCAGAGAATCTACTATATTGTACCTCTCTTGATAGCAAGGTGCTTCCTTACAGTAATATAAGGACATGGGCATTGGAAAACTTGATGATTGGAAAAGTGTGGATTTGCCGATTGAGAGTGTACCGTGAAAAAAACCGAACCGTAAGTCTCATACCGAGAACCGTACCGAACCGTGAGATAGTGAACCGTTGCAGCCCTAATTTAATTTTGGTCGTGCTAAGATATGCCCTTTCTAGACCAACCACCCCTGCCACCCTAGTTTCCCTCCATCACCCCTGGCATAATGGCAGTAGCACAAGGAATTGGAAAATGTTTATTTGCATTTGATGATAATAGCTGCTCAGTAGTTCTATCGAGATCGCATCACTTGATTCAAGAATGTGTTGTTGAGGAAAGAGGAGCATATGGAATTGGTTAAGTTCGGCAGGATGATACTCATCCTTTACCTCAATACAAAGAAGGTTCGAGGAGAATGAGAGCCATGTGATATGATTTCCCATTATGGGAATTTCTGTTCAGATTAACCCTTGCTTTGGGGAATTTGGGGTATTAAATATCTGGCCATCGTTGTCTCGTATCTCTTGTATTCTGACACACTGTGCAATATCTGTCTTATGATTGGAAAAACGATCATCCTCAGAACACATAGGATGTTTTTGGAAAAGTTTGCATGTGTATTGAAACACTGTAACAGGGGTGAGTGAGTTTGTGTTTTACGCCAAATCAGCACCAGTAATGGCTATTTAGAGGCAACACTGTAGCAAAACCTGCCAAGAATTCAATTGCGTCTTTCTGGATATTTTGATAAATTCTGCTGGAGGTTCCAGTTTCAATGCTGGAGACTTGATATTTTAGTGACAGAATGTACTTTTTACGAAATATTGGACTCTCCACACTTTTAAAATCTATATCATTTTAATACCACTTGAATCGTCTCTTCAAGATTGTTTGTTTGTTTGTTTTGTGTTTTACGCCTCTGCAGCACCTTAGTGGGCTATATTGAGGCAGGCGATCGCCGTATGATGATGAGATGAGAAGACGTTGAGTCTGGCACATACCCTATTAATTCAGGGATGCCCAGGGTCTTTCAGTTGCCCCAGCATACTGGATACAACCTAACAACTTAGATTTCTGATGACTAGGAAGATGCTGGAGGATGGATAGTGCTGGCAGGAGTGCGAGAGAAATCATTAGAATGCGGGAGACTCCTGCAAAATGCAGGAGAGTAGGTCTGCCGTAGCACATTTATCAAATTTGAACACACTCGGTACCTTTACACGAGCAGGAACCAGTTCATCAGTTCGTCACGTGGTACAAAACTTGCAACCGTCGTGATACCCACTATTGCGGAAGCAGCCTCAAACACTACTTGCGAGAATAGACGTTGGCACCCTATGGGAAACACAAGGGGTTGAGACTGATTCATTCGGAAAAATAATTCTCGTAACCCGTGATAAGGTGTTATGCGGTCATCGGCCCAATAATTCAGATAGGTAGCTTATGCTGGCATTTTTACTCGGCAAGTGCAAGGTGCCGCAATTTAGTAACCAAGGCAGGGCGGCTGCCAAGGCAAGAACTACAAAATAATAATTCAAAAGATTACTCCATACTCCGGTAAATGTCATCTTAGTTCTACTGAGCTTTTCAGCATATGCTATAGACAGGACAGTTTCACATGATAACTGGTGATCATTGACCAGGTGCAGACTGCAGGTGTCAGTCATGCTCTGGTAAACATACAATTTACAAATTAATTGATAGACCAATTATCGCTCGCCTTTGAAGACTTTTTCCGGCTCTTGCAGTATTTCCTTACCTTGCATCATAATTTCATATACCATGAATCAACATGACCCTAAGCAATTTGGTGATGCACTATTTGGAAAGATACAGCCCTGTTTTACCCCCAATGCCTGACATGCATTAGCAGCCAGACCACAAATAAGCATACTCGCCTAATGAACCCAGAGGGCGCCTGTGTCATTTTCATTCTGCTGGGTTCACGAACGGAGCAAAGTTGCCAAGTGAGAAAGTTTTCAGATAATGAAGTCATTTTGACAGGACGATGCTGATTTTATGGGATCCAGGACTTTAAACGAATGAGAGTCGTCAAGTTATTCAGCACTATGGATGATAGGAGAAAGGTATATGTGGTGTTGACACATGTCATAACTCTTCATAATTTCATGCCAAAATTCTGAAGAATATTTAAAACTTCTGTAATCAGTGTCAAGAAATGTGACAGGTCTGTTGTGAATCATTCACTGTGATTGGTTTTTGGGTGTGGTCCCCCAACAGAGCTCTTGCAAGTTGTCTTTGAGATGTCTGAACTGCTTATTAATTAAGAAAAATATGCCTAGAGGCTAGAGCTGTGTGTCACATCTAGACTATGACATTCCTCAGTAAAAAAAAAATAAGAAGAAGAATAAGAAAAATATTACAGCCCATTTATTATGTGTATTGTCAGTATCACTATTAGGGGATTTAGGGTTTAAAGAATCTTATTGAAAATATTGTAAATTAATTTGTCTAGTAACAAATTGTTCCATGTGTGATCAATTCAGTAAATAGATAACCTAACATAGTCTTGTGATATTATTATTTCTAATAAATAGATCTAGATAGATATGTGCTTGTGAATAAAATAAACGCTGTAGCTAGACCTTTGCACCAGCTGCTGTGAGAAAAGGTGGCTGGCTGACCAAAATATCAGCTGGCTACTGGCTAAGCCACTGTGGAATCAGCTGAGGCTGGCTGCTTGACTAATCAGCTGGCTATCGGCTTGGAGTGGCTTACAGCCGCATTTCAGGGACTGATGTAAAAGTTTTCCATTTAGCGATATCTCTTCTATATTCATCAAGGGCTTGGTACTTTTTGGGTGACTTTATGAAATAAGCACCAGCATTTTACAAGCTCCCAAAGATTTCCAAGGGAAGGAGGGTCAATTCAGTTCGTAGTGGTAGGGTAGTGCTTGGATCAGATTTCTGCTCTGGCTGCATCTCAACCTATGTTAAACAGCAATTTCAATCATCCTCCGCCTCATGGCTTTGTCCTCTTCAAGTTCTAACTATAGCCTACCAAGTGCATAAATACAAGATGTACAATCCAAATCATCCGTCCATCCCAGAGATTTCCAGAATGTAATATTTATTGTATGTTGTGGATCAACAGCAAATTTCCATTGGTAATGTGCAGCTTTTTTCAGGAATTCATAACATAGGCCTAATACAGTAAAGACCTACAAATGACAGTTTTAAGAAAAAATAATGGAAATGACATTAATTTTCTTTTACCACTTGGTGTCAGGATTCTCTGGGTGCTTGGTGTAGGATTTATATCACAATTTAAAAAATCTGAAATGTATGTTGTATTTATGGATTAGATTTAAACCAATTACTAAAAATTTTAAAAGAAAAAAGAGAAATTCAATCTTCAGTTTAAAAAAAGTTACATTTTAAGTGGAACTTCCAAAAGAAATTCACCTCAAGCAGCTCTCATTGTATGCAAGTTATATCAATAGACATCAAAGTTACATTGCAAAGTGCAATCAGCTTTGACACCAACCAGACTGGCCTAGGTGCTGTTCCTCAATGGCAATTAGGGAACCTGAGGGTGAAACTAAACTGAAGAACCTTCAGAATTGCAATTAGCATTGTAGGACTGCTTCTGTTATGGCCAGAATTGCATTGCTGAACTAACTGCCAGCCTGTTTTGGGCTTGTGCAAGACAGCCTGGCGGCGATCGGCTGTGACAGAATCGGCGGCGGCTGACTGGCTATCTGATGCTATTGGTGGCGGCTGGCTAGTGGAAATATCAGCGGCTTAGCCGGCAATCGGCGGCGGCGCAAAGGTCTAGCTGTAGCTATTGGCAAAGCTGGGCTCAGTCTAGATCCATAGCACTTCAGTGGGAAAGGCTGTGCCGGCTTGGTCTTTAGCAATGTTGCTATCCAAAGGGCCGATGTATTAAATGGCCCTGGAGTAATTTCATTTGACATAAAATGCCTAAATAAAAGATTTTAAGTTTCCCAATCTTATTTAATTCTAAAGATAGCATAATCAATGCAAACGATAATTCAGCAAATTTCTCGTACAATGCTTTAAACCTGGTATACATGTATAATTAGCACTGTGATTGATAGTGAGTATTACTGTAAAGATACCAGTGTTCCAGGATTTGATTCAGGCATGTAATTGTCTTGAAATGAGGGCGCTTGAAAGATAAATGTAGTTTCTAAATTTTTTTTAGGGGTATGGGTATGGCAGACATGGGTCACACGGGCATGTCAAACAGCCTAGTTTGAACACTGAATACTCTGGTAGCAGATATTTCAAGCCGATTGAAGCAAACAGCTGTCATTTTGATTGCACTTTCACATTAAAACCAAGCAGTTTCACGTCCACCTTATGGTTATTTTAGTTTTAAATTTAATTTCAATATGTATTTTTTCTTAGACGCCGAGGAAACCGACGGGCAAGGAGAAGTCTCGGTCCTCTCGTGATATTTACAGTCGGAGAGAACTGAAGACTGTGGAGTTACATCCCCCAAATTACACACTTGCTAATCCTGCAGTTTTAGCTGAAAGTTACATTGAAATGGAAGTATCAGTAAGTAATTTTGATTAAATTGTGTCTAATAAAGTAATATTGATATAGAAATAATTATATCTTATATATGCGTTTTTGCAATCATGAATTATCTGTGAGCAGTGAGCCTTTTGAGCGCAAATTTAATACATTTGATACATATATATATATATATAGGCCTATGTATGCCAAAAAAGGAAAAACACGAGTATTGATGTAGTAAGTAGGAAGTTTCTGGTCCTCAATATTGGCCTATAATTCCCTTCATTTTTTTTAAGTGTGTCATACAAGCAGGTGCAAACTTATTTTTGACCCCAGTTGCTAGGCCTCAGTCATATCCATGCTTGTAGACAGTCAGCAATCATTATTTCCTATGTGTTATTGTTTCTCTGTCAAAACATGAACATTGAGTTGGATGTTTTAAAATTATTGCAGTTTGCTGGGATGATTGAAGGAGTAAGAAGTGACCTTGATACCACCAGCCGGACTGATGTTTTGAGGATTATTGACAAAGGCAAAGTATGTTGGATGTCTTGAAATTATTATTCTTTATGTATATTTTAGTTTGGCTCAAACATTTTTGTGTATTGAACTGACAAATAACGTTTATTGAGTTCTTGTGATGAACTTGCTTCGTGCATAACTTACATGCATAACTCACATCTTGTCTCTATTCCACTTTTATGTTGCTATTTATCTAAACTCAGCAACATTAAAAACGCACACTTTTAAAAATGCTAAAAATAGTACTTCCTTTTAAGATATCGAGATGCAAATTTGCACACTTCTAGTAATTGCCATCAGGTATATTGACGAAAAATTTCAAATCTCTAAGTGCAGTACTTTGGTGTCAAATTAAATCGTCGTGGTCACTGTCGAAAATTGAAGTCACAAAATTTCAATTTCCTCTGATCATTAATTTCAACAACTTAGCTGTTCTTTCCACAAACTTTTTTGATAAGCCAGGAAAGTTTATAATTTTCCTTACTTGATGAGTTAGGGAAAAGGGATAATTGACCCAACCACGATTAAAGAGGATGAAATAAATAAAAATTAAGTGTCAATGCTGACACGCCCCCTACTGGAGACTTTTGTCAAAACCTTTAAAAAAGATGTTTTATTCAAATTTTTGAGACAATTGATATGGAATGATTGTCTGTGTGTGTATTTCTACCCTGGGCATGCATAAAACCCCCATTATTCAACAGTTCTGGTTCACACGCTTCATTTGAAGATGCAAACTCGTAAATTTTGAGTTTTTAATTCAAAATCTGCTTTATCATTGACTTTTTTTTTCAAAAACTTCCGTGGGTCCTCTTTTGGAAGTCTTGTGCATGTTATGTGAAAATTTCATAAGATTAATCCCATCCAATATGCCACAAAACCAATATTTCCAATTGTGCGTTTTGTGTTGAAATGCAGTTTGTTACTTCCATTTTCGACAGTGCCCACAACGATTTAATTTTACACAAAAGTACTGCACTTAGAGATTTGAAATTTTTCGTGAATATACCTGATGGCAACTACTAGAAGTGTGGAAACTTTCATCTTGATACTTCTAGAGGAAGTACTATTTTTAGCTTTTTTAAAAGTGTGCGTTTTTAATGTTGCTGAGTTTATTTCTGGTAAAATGATACCAGTATATTAAATTTATTTTAATTTAGCGAGATGGAAAGATACCTTGGAGAACCAGTATGGACCATGATGCTATATTCACGCTCTGTGCACATGATATGAAATTATCAAAACGAGACGGGAATGAGGTAAAACTTAAGTATCGTTATTATTAAATTAATGTGAGTAAATGGTTTAAAAGTTTACTATTGCCAATCAAATTTTTTTTATTCTTCTTCTCGGTATGATATAAAATTACCGTATATGATTTAGTTATCTCAGGGAATTTTAATTTTAACAGGAAATCATCATCAGAGTTGCCATTCATGAGATTGAAGCTGTATCATACATCAGAGATGATAACCAACACATTCTCACAGTAAAATATGGTGAGTAAATAATGGGCTTGTGCAGTAGAACTTACTTGTTGTTTGATATTATTGTTTGATGGATTAATTTATCATATCAAATATATTAGTTATATATATTTTTTCTTTTCTTGTATATTTTTGATTACTTATCTCATTTTGCTGGCTGTAATGTTAAATTTTTTATTTCAGGTGATCCAGAGGGGCCCTGTGACTTGGTTGTTTTATTTTGTGAATCAAAAGTAAGGACAATCAAAAGATTTAGGCGACATAATTAAGTGACACATTTATTTGTTATTATATGACATCTTCTGCTGTTATGACTCACGAGAGTCACCATATTTTATAGTATGAAAATAAAAATTATGTATATATATAATGTATAATGCTTCTGCAATGGTAAGGATAAATTAAGCTTTAATAAATAGCCTAAATAGTTTTGTAAAATATCAAATTTCTTAAAATTTTTAATTTTGATCGTAATTAACTAATTATGGTTTTGCTATGTATTTATAATTTCAGGTTGTGTGTGAGCAACTTTGTTCTTTGATGGGTCAGTGCTTTGAATTGGCATATACTGATGCCACCCTGCAAGGAATGGAATTGAGTTACATGGATGGGACAGCATCTGTCAGTTCTTTTAATTCTTCAAATATTACCTCATCTACTACTACATCCAAAAGTGGTAAACATTCCGTGAATATTGGACCGATCTGTGTTTTGTTATATATTTAGTTTTCATGCGAATTTCATGCTTTACAATTTAATATTATACAAATACGGCACGATATGAGTGCAACTCGAAAATTTATTTGCAAGAGGAAATTCATATTGAACGAGGGTGCAATGGTGCAGCAGAAACTGACATAGTGTTTTTCACTAAATAAAATGAGGGCTATTCCATTTAATCAAAAGTATGGGGGGGGGGGGGGTGGTGTGTTCACGTTTTTTACCCCTACATGCGTCTGAATTGGAATTTTTTCGGACCCGCGCACGGATACATTAACATCCTTTTTTTTCCGAGACCCTGCAAGTATCCAAAAAGATTTTTTTACTCATCCTACATGCATCTTACGAAAAATGTCATTATTACAATACGTAAGCCTTCATGAAGTGATCGTGTCCCCCTCCCCCAAAAAAATTTATACATCTAAATAGAATTTCTCAGGTCTCATACATAAATCTAAATCAATTTCTTGGCCATCCCCCAATACATCTGATTTAAATTGTTGCCGACCCCTACATCCATCTTACCAAAAACAAACTGCCCCGACCAACCCCCATAAATTAAATGGAATAGCCCTGATGTTTGGAAATACATTTCTGAAAGAAAAAAAAGGGAGAAAAAAATTTTCATGGAAAAAACAAATTGGTGGAAAAAAAATCTGGATTTTTTAAAAAACTTATATTGCACTCTAACCAAGTCTTTACTTTTCGTACATTTAATTTTTAGAGAGGTCAGATTCCAACAGGTCCACACCTGTCACGCCACGACCAGACCCATATGGCTTGTAAGTTTTTCTATCAATTGATATTAAACATACTATTGCATTGAATCGAAAAAAAAAATTTTTTCCCCAGCCATTACTCTTTAATTTAATTTATAAAATGTTTTTGCAGTCGTACAGAATCTGTTCAGAATTTACATACAAAACGAAAAACATCTGCTGAAAGTGAAATATCTGGGTCTGCGGTGGAGTTACTTCAGCAATACACAAAAAAGGTAAGGCTAATTAATTACAAAAAAAATGCTTAACAGCTTTCACGTCAGGAAAGTCTGACCTCACCGTTTGACTCATGTGTAATTACCTATCCCTGGAAAGTTAATTCTGAAATTATATTGAACTTGGAACAATTTAGTTTATTCTCTTTGCTATAGTATTTGATAATCATTTGTATTACTTCATTTATTCAGCTTCAAACCAAACTCAACGTTGGAGAACTTCAACAGTTCGCTCAACTCCTGAGGGCTTGGCATACGGGGATGGCATTTCGAGAGTTTTGTGAGAAAGTGTTGGAATTATATGGGCCAGAAAGAAAATATCTTTTATTAGGTAAGTGCCTGGTATGATTCAACATGTTTAAAAAAAGTATCAGCTGGTGAGTGCGATATATTAGACTGATTGGTAATTTAGTAATGTTCAAATTAATTCTGAAGAATCCAGATACCGTTCGCGGAACTATCTTCACTATTCTGTGATACACAAAGTTTATCAGTTAATGTGCTATGTAAAAAAAGATTACAGTGTTTACATTTAGCCAAATAATTATAATGAAGGGAATTTTATGGGTATCTTAAAGAGTTAAATGCGCTTTCCATTTCCATTGCAGGAATGAGGCCTTTTATTCCTGACAAAGACTATGTCTACTTTGAATCATTTCTGGAGAGAGTGGGCTTAAGCAGCAACGGCACTTGGAGCGACTCTCTCTCTAGCAATGGAAATGTTAAATACGGGTAAATATTGACCTTTTAAAGGTAACTAAAGCTGTTTTGACTAATACTGAAATATTGTATACCATATTTTGTTCACACTGAAATCCTTCCTCTGATTGTTGTGACCTCAAACACTATAGTAATCTTTTTACAGTTTAAATTATTGTGTGTGTTGCTTACTAACATTATTTTACAAATCATTTGTTTTTCTGACAAGGAAATAAAGACATGAGGCATTTTTTATTTAAGTTTGAGGTATACTATACGCCCATTAAATGTTGTTTACGCAATACTTTCGACCTGGTGTCAAAGCTTAGGCTTAATTTCCTGTTATTTTTCTTGCAGGAGAACTTTAAGTGGCACTGCCACTCACATTGTTGATCATTCAGATCGGAATCTGAATGAGATCTCGGGTGAAATAGACGACTTAAGTAACAGTGTAGATATCAACATTAATCCAGAGGAGTTTTTGCCTAAAAGTTTATAACTATTCTATATATTATTTTTATACTTGTATAGAAAATAGGACATTGCCAACACTGCAATATTACACCACACCTGTGCTCTTTTTGTTAACCCTACACCATGTACAGTTTGTTATAGCTGTGGCACATTGAATGGTAATTTCAATGATAAAGCCAAAACCTTATAAGACTTTTACACCACATTTGATGTAATTATACATTGATGATAATTTACTGGTACAAATCTTTTCCACTGCCTAAAAGGGGTTTTAATATTCGTATTTTACTTGTTGTGTAGTGGGTAAAATTTTATGTCAAATTAATCAGTGCCATTATAGTAATTGTCGGATACTTTTTAAAGTATGCTAGAAAATGAATATGCAACTGCTGTGATATTGTTATTTGTTCAGATTATTTGTATGTGAAAAAACCTTTGTATAAAATAATTATCGATGTTATCAATGAAGTAGTTTGTGCCATTTGTTTGTCAAGGAAGAAGTTGAAGTGGAGTGTTAATGTATCTGCCATGTAACAGCATAATCTTAAGGCTCTTGTTCTTAAATATGGCATAAATTTATGGAGTGGCCATGTAGGTGCCTATTTTTTTAACAAAGAGAACGGTTTACATTTTGCTGTTGTGGCCTAGTGGATCAGGCACATTGACTTGGAAAGTTCTTGCAAAAATGTATATAAGTCCCTTCACTCTATAAACTATAGGTGACTACCAATGTAGAATAGTTATTGAGACTCCCAATAGTACCTCTTGTCTGTCTTGAGTGTTTGTACTGAAGGATTAAAAATGGTTTGCATTTTTAATGCAGGTGCGCATGCGCAACTGCATTATACCAGTCACTTACCATATAATGGGTTTTGTGGATTAGAACATGCACCCCGATATTGCTATCAAATAGTGAATTTTCGTGTTTGAAAACCAGATTTTCCGTTAGTGGAGAACCCCTAGTTTTGTGCGCAGAAGCATTTTGGATTATGTATGGGTTATTTTTATAAAGAAAATCATATTTGTGACAATAAGGGGTAAAATTATGCATTTCTGCCGATCAAAAATGTTATATGTAATTTATTCTAATCCCCTAATCTGAGAATCAAGAAAAACGTATGTGGAATATATATCAGGCAATCTATATACTAATTTTCGCTTTAAAAAATACAGTGGTTATTGCTCTAGGCCTGTTGACAGATTGTTTCTGTAGAAAAATGGGTTTTGTGGATTGGGACGAACTCCATGATCTTGCCATCTAAATAGCATTTTCTTATTGGAAAGTCACATTTTCACATATGGAGAACATCTACAGTGGTGTTTAGGAGCATTTTGGATTATAAATAGGGTATTAAGAGACAGATGTTCTCATTTAAAGCCAAAATTACAAAAGTGTTTTTATGGGTTGTTTTTCAATCGGGGTACGCTCTGGAAAGTCACACGAGATCCAAAATACCAGAAATACCATGCATATATGTGGAAAAAAAGTTCCACAGAATGATTAAACATACTGAGACGGACCTACAGTAGCGAAAAAATGATTCAAATCGGTTGATAACTGCCCGAAAAAAAATTATTTGTGTCATTTTGACCAAAATTGACTGTCTCATTTGCAAATTAGGCAAATATCGCTTCAGATTTTTCTGTCCTGACCTAACAGTAAGTTTAAACCAATGTGAATATGCTTTCAACATGGTCCCAAGAGTTCAACATTAGAATTACATGCAACAACTATGATTAGTCTCTTCAGAATCCTGCATTGAATACTTAAAGGTCACTTCCGTCAAATATTGTCCTCTCCGAAATTGGGTCAGCTTAAACAGTGATAACATCAAATTAAGAGTATTTTTATTTTACAGAAATACTCCTTCAATAGATTAGACAATGTTTTTTTAAGTTTTTCACTTTAGTTGTACCAACTGCGCGATACTCGTAGTGCGGAAAATGCAGAAAACAGCTTTCCGTCAAATCTTGTCCTCTCCGAATAATGAGAAAAAATGGCTGTTATTTCCTAATAAAAGGATTTACCAGACTTTTAAGACTTTGAAATTGTAATGCTAATAGGTTTTGAGAAGCTGACAAAGCACATCTCACTAACATTAATGCTTATGCCAAATTGAGCCTGTCAAATGTCGTTGTCCTCTCCGAACCAAAAGTTGGTTTTTTGGTGGTATCATATAAAAATGGCATATTCTTGCTAATTGCTGTCCCTAGCCATTAATATTTATTATGTGCACACTAAGCAATGTAATTTGTCATTTTGAGTTATTTTTAACTGCTCAAATGCTCAAGTGCCACCTCCTTTGAACTCCTCAGAACATGGTTGATATACATTTTTCTTTTTCATTTGCTTAACGAGAGATTTAAAAACCCCACTACCTTGCGATGTTCTCATGGTTGTTTTGCCTTCTTATTTCCTTATAGTTAGGTCATTCAAATTAATTTAATCACTGCCTGGTACACCCTAACATATGAATGAAGCCGTTCTACTCTTTAAGGGCAGAGAGGACTACTGTTTGACAAGAAAAGCAATTGTAGTTTTCTGCTTGCCTTTGCCTTAAACGATATTTCTCGGTTAACTGGATAGACACTAATGAGAATATATAATAAGAAGTTATATAATAAGTGCCATTAATGTGTCTGAATGAACAAGCAATGCATATTTAATATACGTCTCACAAATTTCTGGAGAAATGACAACTCTATAGTGCCAATAAGAACTATTGTATTTGCCAACATATAAAGCTTTAATCTCTTATATTAAAATGATAACGTACGGGATTTATCTCAAGTTTTACTCATTGTATAATCCTCAAATTCGGCCTGCACTTTCCTTGCGATATTAAGACAGAACTCTCCCCTTTTCAGCTCAATCAAGGTATTCTACATGCCCTAATTGATATGAATTACATCTTTTGCGCAGCAGACAAAACACTGACATCAGGTCCACAAAAATGCCACGCCCCTTTTTGTGCCAAAAGCAAAAACACGGCCTGGCAGCAGCAGGTAGCACGTTCATTCTAATGCAACAGAACAAGCACAATGGTATAAAGACAGCCTGTCTACGCTGCCAATCACCAAATCAATCTATAGACCTATCTGTCTATCTATTTCACTCTGTTCTATTTTGTACCATCCAATCTACGGGCAAACCCACTAGTTACAATTAAGAAAACAAAACTGTATCCTCAGTCTCCTAATTCTATGACGAAAATTGTGTTTCAAGGTCTGATTCATCCACAACTGTGAGAAGTATGCCACAGAGACTTTGTATTATAAACATTGCCATGTCAAAATAAGTGTCCTCTCCGAACAAATTTATGTTGTCGTATTTGTTAAAGTCAGCGGGTCATACCATGACTATCAGTATGAATAAACTGTTGAAATTTGGTCGAGTTGTTCTAATTTTTCTTGCAGACCAGTCAGTCTGTGAAAATGTTGGGTCAATGGCAAATAGGAGTTGCTATGTAGAAGATATAGTATTGTTATCGGAAAATTGGTTACCAAAATGTTAGTTTTTCTTGGTATAGACAAAGTGCTTGGTTAAAATTAAGCAAGTAAAATTATTTTTCATTGCCATATGTCTATCTACCAACTCAGCGTAAGCCCATACAACTGGGAACGCTATAAACCGGTAATAGAGGGATGGGCATGATAGTTGTTTTTGGTCAAATTTATCAATACCACAACACCAAATGTCAAATAAAAAAAAATTCAGAATACTTGTAGCCCTAAAATTTTCAGAAATTCAAGGCAAGATATATTGCAATAGAAAAAAGTTAATATGGTGAAGAAAAAAAGACCCTTATTTTTGACCCCCTTGAGACAAAACCATGTACCCCGATTGAAAAACAACCCTTATGATGGTCCGGAAAAAGTAAGATTTCTTTTTTCCTGTTTTCCTTATGTGTAATAAAAAAAAAAAATACATTTGAGATGTACTTCACACATTCTATATACCTGTTTTTGCTTACAAACGTGTTCAGTGCTCCATATCTGGTTACAGATTGTTTTCGGAGATGAGTTTGTGGATTGGACGGAGCACCTTGATCTTGCCAAATATTTGAATGTCATTTTCACTGATGGAGAACATCTGCAATGGCGTGTATGAGCATTATGGGATGTGTATAGGGTATTAAGAGACAGGATTTTCTCATTTATTAGACGAGCAGAGAGCTCGTCTATTGAAATACTAGATCCAGTGAGGATCCGGTTGCTAATCTCGTTCTCATGCACGGCCTGCAAACGTCAGATTGATGCGTTTCTTACCTGCCTAGTCAGGCATCTAAACTATGAGGATGCGACATGCTAATCCTGAAGCATTTCCGATACTTAAATCCCCATTTAATGGCTTTATTTCAAGTGTTTACATGGAATTTTTCTCGGAGAAGCCATGCTTAGAAAATGGTACAACTATCTGTCCTGCAACAAAAAAAGGTTGCAACGAAGCACATGTGCGCCACCTAGTGTATAATTCATAGGAGGCTGAACAGCATGAAAGACATTGAAAGTGGATTGCGCTTCACAACCTTATAAAAGACAATTTAGTGTAATACTAGAAAAGCACATGGAATGTGCACCTCCAGAGCTGGATAGTTGGGTTGGCCCCGTCCCCCCTAGCTAGTCCAATGTCGTGTTAGGGCAACGGAAAGATCCTGGACATGATGCAGGACATCCCCGAATTAATATGTGTCATAGAGAGGTTAAAAGAGTAAGATAGCGTAGGGCAAGACAAAAAGCAACTGCATTGGCTACATGCTCCTGCTAGAAGACAATTGCAGTTGCTGAGTACAACCTGGAAGGCATTATACCTGAAAACGCCAGGGTCAGCCAATGGCAGCAAATCATGTATTTCTTGGGCTCAACCAATATTCTCTCACTCGTGCATTCCTTGTGGTTTTTCTGTATGATATAGAACTGTGCAGTGTGCATAATTGTATAAATATAAATATGAACCATTTGTGGTGAGAAGCATCGTAAGGATTTCAGGGCCGTAGCCTGCAGGGGGGGGGGGGTAGGGGGCGAAAAATTTAACACAAATATAAATATGATGATGATGATGAATCATTTGCACTGAAACCTGCCAGTCTAATTATCCCCCCTGTGCTAGTCTAATGATAGACTCAAAGGCAAACATAAAACCAAGACCAGTCAGCTGAGTTTGTCAGCTGTCAAAAGTCAGGTCAGTTTGTCAGCTGTCAGAAGTCACAAAACTGAGCAATGAAGTGACCACCTCACTGGCTGTACTTACATAAATTCAGCTTCACAGATATATTAAATGGTCCATGGGGAAGTGACATAAGGTGAATTGGACCTTATGGCCAGAATATTGTGAGATAATTCATCTCACAATAGTGAATACAACACAACACTGCACACCTGCATGCAGAAGGTTGCCCATGCTAATCCAGGGTGCCAAGCACATGGTGGCTATATTTAGCACACCAGCAGGATCCAACCAATCACATTGTAGCATTGCGATACGACATCATGGGACTCCCCAATAGAGCGCTCTGATTGGCCAATAGAGACAGGAAGAGGCAGTCCTAGTGAACTGAGCAAGAAGGACAAGATGGCATGGCAGCCTGCACTGCTGGAAGTTGTCATGAATTCTGCCACAGTGTGGCTTTTTAATGTCTTTATCAAGCAATGTTGGATTATATTTTATAAAATAAAGATGAAAAGCAAAGATTCAGAGGATATTTGGGGTTTGTAATGGTGTTGTTTGGCTGAAATGCAGATCGTTAGGGCCAGTGAAATTTTGATTGTTTTTGTTCAACATGGCGAAGTGGGGATGTCAAAATGCATTGAAAATGCCCGATTTCTGACAATTCTCGGCACAAAAGTGTTTTGATTGATACTTATGTTGAATTGGGAGAGATGAAAGTTTGTAGGGCTTGACAAGTCGTGTTAATACTGAGTTATGTAGAGTAATACCCCCAGGCGACCCCCCGAGGCGACCCCCCAAGGCGACCCCCCCCCAGGCAACCCCCGAGGTGACCCCCGAGACGACCGCCCAAGACGACCCCCCGAGGCGACCCGGGCCGACCCCCCAGTTTCTACCGATCTCAATAAAGCTACATTTATGACAATAATGATATAATCATAAATCATTAACTGTATTTGGTTTAGTGATGGGAATCGGTCAGATTTTCAACATCGATTATCGGATGACCCTTCTGATTGGATAAGCAATCCTAAATCGATTATTTTTCTACTGAGAAATAACCTCAATCTTGACAATTATTGCACTATAACACAAGCCATACAGATATAATTCTTGCTGTGTTAAATAGATCTCTTCAAGAGCTTTAAAATATAAAATCGATGTTGACAGTGGCGTTTATCATCGGCGATATTTTCGTCGATCACTACAACACTAATTTGGTTACACACAAATATCCTTTATATGATTTTATTGTTGTAATCACAACTCAGGACAACCATGGCAAGCCCAACACCATCCTAGCACAGCATACAAATCCACTACAGTCTGTCTCATCTAGCATGCGAACTGAAATATAGCACTGATTCTACAGTCTGAGAAAAAGCAATGCATGAACTTAAAGCAATGCAAATAATTAAACGTTGTAGAACTAAGTCGTGAGTGGCGCTGCAGTGAATATTTTGTGACGTCACGGCAATTTAGCCCATTGTTTTGATTGCGTCAAGAATGTAAACAAGTGTGAATGGACAGCCGTTGTCAGAAAACAGCCAAAATCGGCAAAAAACGGCGCTAAAACATCGTGAAAATGTGATATTTACATTGCAAAACAGCTGATCTATCCGTGAGTATGTGTATTTCTACAGTGTGACATGTACATCCTTAGCAATGAGGCCAAACACCAGTTCGCATGTTGATGAGACAAACTGTAGCGCTGGTACGCATTTTGCACGTTAAATGGCTACGGAGAGTGTCCCCCTAGCGGGAAGCCCAAACACCACTTGTTCACAACAGCAAAGACGGCGGGAACCAGCCAGACAACATCAACCAATCACATCGCTTCAATCCAATGGCAACCAGCTACTCTATCAAGAGCTTATGTAGGCCCTGACTCTATGCATCAATGGACTGGTCCCCCCTAAGCTACAGACAGGTGGGCCAGATAGCAGTCAAATGCATCAGATTTAGTGATTTCTGCCTATTCTCTGCGCTGTATGCATCTATCTACGGTTGCTACAGACAGATCTAGCCATAATCTATCTGCCACATCAGTCTGGCCCTTTAGGATGCCGTGTGTGCAGAGGTGGATGAGAAAATAGAGTTGTTTTGAGTAAATCACTATATGTCATGTTTAACGAACACAGGAAATGAAGGCTGACAGAACTGGTAGTGTAGCTGTACAATCCTCCATAGCAGCAAGCTGCTCTGGAGGAATTCTAGCTTGGCACTTCTAGGCAATCAATGATGGCAATCAATGATGGCAATCAATGATGGCAATCAATGATGGCAATCAATGATGGCAATCAATGATGGCAATCAATGATGGCAATCAATGATGGCAATCAATGATGGCAATCAATGATGGCAATCACAGAACTCATTTGCCCCCTCCCCTTAGGTGCCCCCCTCCCTTAGGTGCCCCCCTCCCCTTACGTGCCCCCTCCCCATCAATGTGCCCCCTCCCCATCAATGTGCCCCCTCCCCGCCAATGTGCCCCCTCCCCGCCAATGTGCCCCCTCCCCGCCAATGTGCCCCCTCCCCACTATTGTGCCCCCTCCCCACTAATGTGCCCCCTCCCCATCAATCACAGAACTCATTTGCCCCCTCCCCTTAGGTGCCCCCCTCCCCTTAGGTTCCCCTCCCCATCAATGTGCCCCCTCTCTATCAATGTGCCCCCTCCCTACAAATGTGCCCCCTCCCCGCCAGTGTGCCCCCTCCCTATCAATGTGCCCCCTCCCTATCAATGTGCCCCTCCCTACCAATGTGCCCCCCTCCCCTCAATGTGCCCCCTCCCTACCAATGTGCCCCCTCCCTGCCAATATGCCCCCTCCCAATCAATGTGCCCCCTCCCCACCAATGTGCCCCCTCCCCATCAATGTGCCCCCTCCCTGCCAATGTGCCCCTCCCCACCAATGTGCCCCTTCCTACCAATGTGCCCCCTCCCCATCAATGTGCCCCCTCCCCATCAATGTGCCCCCTCCCTACCAATGTGCCCCCTCCCTGCCAATGTGCCCCCTCCCCATCAATGTGCCCCTCCCCATCAATGTGCCCCCTCCTTGCCAATGTGCCCCCTCCCCGCCAATGTGCCCCCTCCCCGCCAATGTGCCCCCTCCCCGCCAATGTGCCCCCCTCCCTGCCAATGTGCCCCCTCCCTATCAATGTGCCCCCTCCCCACTAATGTGCCCCCTCCCCACTAATGTGCCCCCTCCCCATCAATGTGCCCCCCTCCCCACCAATGTGCCCCCTCCCCACCAATGTGCCCCCCTCCCTGCCAATGTGCCCCCCTCCCTACCAATATGCCCCCTCCCTGCCAATGTGCCCCCCTCCCTACCAATATGCCCCCTCCCTGCCAATGTGCCCCCTCCCACCAATGTGCCCCCTCCCAGCAGTGTGCCCCCTCCCCACCCTCCCCACCAATGTGCCCCCCTCTCACCAATGTGCCCCCCTCCCCAGCAATGTGCCCCCTCCCCAGCAATGTGCCCCCCTCTCCACTAATGTGCCCCCCTCCCAACCAATGTGCCCCCTCCCCATCAATGTGCCCCCTGACCAAAATATGTCTGAATATCTCTTTCAATTCCATCTCTCCCCCCTTGCGGCCTTGCACCGAGGTTGCCTTCTAGTTTTCAGATTGTCATCAAGTTGTAGATAAGCCGTATAGCAAATTTAAATGTTCTCTGAATGCAAAAATAGAAAAATAGTCGCAAGTTGCTTAATCTCATAATGGCGATCTCTAGTCCTCCTATAGGACAGATTACGTCTAGTTACCTAAGTAGTCTACCAGTCACATCGGTGTACTCGCTTACTAGGGATATTGTATAGGGCCTCACAATGCACCCTACATCGCATTACGGCAATCACCGCTGCCCGCTGCTCGTCTTGCATATGGAAATATGACCCCATCTAGTTGATATTAACAAAATGATGCCCTTCTGACAGCTGAAAAATAAGACCAGAAACAGTTGTTTTTTACCAAGGCCTGAAGTTACAGAACTCATATATTATGCATATGAAAATCCAAGTTTTCAAAATATTGTGTCAAACGCAACCCTACAGTAGAAAATTCCACCTGCATTATGCAACCCGCGGGTTCTTGTTGACCAGTTTCTGGGTAAAAATTGTTCTGGGTTGCAAAATTGCCGCAGCACATCCCTATCTAAATTAATCCTCCTACTGTTCCCCTATAATCTTAATTAAATAATGAGGCTGAGTAGTCATGAATCAAAAGAATAGTACTACATCTTCTTGAATCTAAATTTATAGTGCTTCTGGGCATGAGAATTGGAGGGGGGCCTTAGAGGTCAGAGGCCCCTATGAGTGTTAAAGTCTGTGACTCCTTATTTCACAGAAATACAATGTTGCACATTGCCCTGTCTCTCAAGTAGTCTTGTAGAGAGAATCAGTTTTTGACAGTCAGTGTCTACACAAAATGACAATTTTTTTTAAATTTATAACTTTTATATACTTCCTAACAACTTATACAAATTGTTTAAAGGCAATAATATAACAATTCCAAAATATAAACTGCTATTTATATAAAATTTGGTCATCAATAAAGTATGAAGACCAGCTCCATAGATGGCCAACGACAGTCTTTGCTTGATACAAGCCATTTAGATTTGAATGAACTTATAAAAATCTTTAGGCCTATGAATTCCGTAAGGAGTTGTGCAAGGATTGTTGAGGAGCTATGAAGTCGTACACTCTTTTAACAGCAGCACAGACATTTAAGGCCTCTTCCTGAAAAGAAAAAGAGATTATTATTGATCCTAAAATTCCAGAAGCAGATAAAAATTTGGGTTGATGTTTTTTTTAATGAGTTTGTCATACCTCCGATTGGCACTGGAATATATGGCAGTCACACACTGTGGAACCAGGCTGGACTTGTCCTATCTTGAACGCCACATTATTCTTATCAAAACTGTCCACGTAATGAATCACTTGAGCCACTGTATACAGCGGATGTCTGTCCAATACATCCTGAAAATAAAATATTCAAATGGATCGGTCATATTCAGGCGCACACATCCTAGCCTAAATGGCTCAAATACCTGCTTGCAACGGGTTTCTAGTTAGGAATAGAAGGTGCAGATGATGGAAAATTGGGCAAAAATTTGTCATTGACTGTGCAATTAGACTGTCCAATGTCCATCATCTGCACTGAATGAGTGAGATAAGTCTGTAGGAGGGGGAGGCAGGCAAGGGGATTGGGGATGCAGTCAGAGAAGACTTGTGAGGACACAGTGAGGGCGAGGATCCTGGGGTATGGTCAGAGAAGTATTCGGGTATGATGCAAACACAAAAAAACCCCTCCTTGGTGTCAAAGTTCAAGGTGTTGGAAAAGCTGAAAAGGACCTAGGCCTACACAGTGCCATATAATATGCCTAATCTTTGACAATGTTTCCAGGATTCTTTAGTCCCTACCTCCTCCTTCCATCTATTTTCATAGCACCAGCCTTAGAGTGTGTGGCGTCCGACACAGTGCTGTCTAAGGATCATGCAATTTAAAAAAATACTCGGACTTAAATTTGCTGCTGAAGAGCTCTTTTGTTATTTTGCTCAGTATTTGAATCAGGAAGAGCAATTTATATAATTTAAGTGATAGTGCAAACTTTTTTTATTTATTTATTCATTTTTTCCCTGAAGTTTTTTGCATAACATTTTTTCCCCAAATTTTTATTTCCCATAACTTTTTCTCCCCAACCTATTTATTTTGAGTCCAGAAGGTGCCTGTTCATGCATTGGAATTTACATACTACCTGAATCCATGTCCGGTATTGTCTTTTCTTTCTCGTCGTAAGATAGATGTAGGGATCGACAAAAATTCGCTTCAGATGTAGCTATGGGGGATGGGAAGAAATTGCTTCAGATGGACGAGGGGGGTGGGGGTACCCGAAAAAATTCGCTTTAGGTGTTTGTTGGGGACACTATCACTCCATTGAGGCTTACGCATTGTAATAATAAAATTTTTATTTGATGCATGTGACGTGGGTAAACATTCACATTTGCATGTAGGGTCTCGCAAAAAATCTAAGTTAACACATGGGGGGGGGGGTCGAAAAAAATCTTTTTGGATGCGTAACCCGACCACCCTCCTCCCCCAATAGTTTTAAGGGCACATGCTGGTCGAAAAATGGTGAAAATATTTCATAAAATGGAAATTCTGATTTTGACAGTTTCGATAAATCCAGATCTCAAGACAACAAATGCAACTGAAATTTCGCAAAAATTCCTATTATAACCCTGTAAACAACCTTGCCGATCTTACCTTTACAGTTAAAATTATTAAGAGTTTATTTCCTTTTTTTGCCATTTTCCGAAAACTGCGAATTTTAGTGACTTTGAGTGCTTACAAAAAATTCATCTCAAAAACCGCTGAAGGCATCATAATTAATTTTGGCATACTGCTTATTGACAAGTTCGCTTCCGCAATAAGGCTATTTTCAGAACTGTATTTGGATTAAAGGCCGAGGGACAGCGATTCAAACCTGAAAGATTGTGAACTAGCTCCATAGTCCCATGTTCGCGAACCCAGAAAAACCCTATAAAAACATATTTTTAGTCTGAAAATAGTCTTATTGCGGATCCGAATACCTCAAATTATGAAAATAAATGAGTTCTGATTATTCTGATAGCTCAGTCTTGAGATGAATTTTTTGTAAGGCTGAATACTTAAAAATATGTAAAATTCTTTGTTGCCATGGCAACCGTTAAACCGTGGGAACTTAAAATTTCACGGAGGGTCATAATTTGGTGCCCTGAAGACCTGTGTAAAATTTCATAGCTCTAGCTGCAACAGTTTCTTCTGGACAGCATACACACATTTTTCGACCAGCATGTGCCCTTAAATGAAATAGCCCTAATCAACATAGACCAGCTATACTACAACCATAGATATCTCCTCAAAAAATATTTAAATAAAATTTAAAAAGTGTTTTATATCAAATTTTATATGCACCTTTTTATTCCTGTGTGTGACTTTGATGCCATATTTAGAAACCGTCAACGATACAACATTTTCTTCTTTGGCAACAAGGCTAACTTTGCCTTCAAGCTGAAAAAAAAAGGAACTTCAGGAGAGAGATAATGCATGAATTAGTAACGAGATTTTCCAGGGCGCCTCATGCGGCAATATAGTGCTTCAATAAAGCAACTCCTAGACTCTATGCATATTATTATTAAAGCAACAGTGAAATTTTATGAAATCATACTAAGAGAAGGCTCAAAACATAACCCAGAAAATATACTTAAATTAACTGAAATGATTAATTCCGTATTATAACAGCATAATATTATATCATCAATTAGCTACAAATGTTCGAGGGAATAGAGGAAGAACCAGGGGCAAAGTATAGAGATGTGTACTGCAGGGACTGCCTACCTCAGGCTACCTGTCAATTTAAACAGGGTTACTATAAGTTACGCATACCTGTGCCTCCTCAATTTTATCAATTAATTGCACATCTGGATCTCTGGTGTAGATCCCTCCAAGGTTGACATCTGTCATCGACCCCAGCAAGTACAGGTCAAAGTGAGCAGTGTTGTTCGCAAGCCGGTCCCTTGATCCATACAAATTTTCACTGGATGCCGAACTCTTTAAAAAATATGAAATTCACCTTAAGTTAAAGATATTAACAAACTTTCTAAAACCAACTTTAGTTTCCATAGTCACTCTCTAATAAGGGGCCAACCAGATTACCCTTAATCGGGCTATGGATTTTGCCAACTGACACTGAAAAAAATTTTTTCCGTCGCAACTTCCGCATGTGAAAAAAAAATACTGTTAAAATTGAGGCGATGAATGGGGTTTTACACCCTGTGCCTTGGCCATTTAACTTTTTGAATTCCCCATCCCTATGCAGTTTTTCTATTTGAATTTTGTGTCCCTCGGCTCCCTGTAGGGTTTTGAGCCATTTTACTATGTTTTTTACTTTTGAATTCCCTGTGTCTTGGTCACTTTGATTCCCTGCCCCCTATAACAGCTTATAACCCCTCATCCAGAGCCTCAAAAAAATTGCAATAAAAAAAGTATTTCGCTCCTTCGAATGCAAATGGAAGGATGGATGTTTGGGGCTTTACGTCCTGTATTTATGCACTTGGTAGGCTAATTAGGACAGGAGGAGGACACAGCAATGAGGCGATATCCTTCGCATGCAAAAAAAAGAAGAAGGTTAGACCCAGGGATAAAAAGCCATACTGACCCCTAAGTAAGCAGGGGCGTGTCTTATTAGCCTGTAGGCTACACTTCCTATTTCTTCCATGCATGTTCATTTTGGGCCTGAGGGGGACAGTCAAATACTCTTAAGTATAACCCCCCCTCTCCAGGGATCTCACTACACAAATGTTCTGTTTCATCAATTCCTTCACAAATGGGCCTGTATTGAAATTAAAGAAAACTAAAAATATCCTTGGCCTTATATTTATATTCGCGCAGCGAAACGGCCGAAGGCCGTTTCGCAAAGCGAAATTTAGCACAAAAAAGGTTTCAAAAATCTGTGCAGTGATGGTCTCAACATCAGTGGTCGACAGCAGGAAATTAGGTCAAGTAGGTCCAGCTTCTTATCAATGATTTAGTTTCGAATTTAACAAAACATGACATATTCATATTCAAAAGTGTCTTAAAAATTCAATTTTCTCCATTAATATTCCCTGTATCTATTATATTTATGGAAAAGTTCTTAATAAGCCTTGACAAGCTAAATTAAATTATTAACATGTGATTCATTTCATTTCAAAACAGACAACAAGAAAACATAACAAAATCAAGGTTACGTAATCTTTGTCAACTGATGATTATGTAACAGTGAGCAATTAATCTACGTGCAGATCATGTTATTGTTTTTGTTATATTATGTAATATCAACAGTCTAGCATAGACTTTAATTTGGCAGCTTTCAGTGTAGTATTCCTTTTCACTATTTAGGTGATTATCTATCAATCCTATTTATTCTTAATCCTATTTATTTGCTATCCTATCTATCTATCTATCTATCTATCTATATATTCTATTTTTGATCTATTTTATTTTTCTTATAGTTTCTAGTCTAAAATTTCTCTCTATTTTTCTATATATCCGTCTATCAATTTCTTTGAAACAGTAACATAACTGCCTTTCATACATTGAATATGAAATATATTTAATGAAAGTTATGGTAAAACCGTAAGTCCTAAAAAAAACTTTTTAAGAGCTGCGCGAATTTCGTGGCTGTGCCATTTACATATTATATTAATGCAATAATTCAGAGATTAAACTAAATTAAAATAACCTTTAAAAGTCCGAATGCAATTACGAAAATGAAATGTTAATTAGATTTAATAGGTAAAATTAGGCCTAAATTAGATTAATCTAATTTTATGTGAACATCAACCATGTCAACATGTGTATGTCATTTAGCTTCATTTCAGATCATTATGCACATGTATATTTGTAGATGGTTTACATGTAGGCCTACTTCAATAGATTCTCCACTTCCAAGGTGAGCATTTGACTTGTTTTTGCGACGCAGCATCACTTGGTTTACTATTTCATCTCAGTGGACAACACCCAATACACAAACAGTACTGCTTCTGACAAATAGTACACTGAAGGGGAATCCCCCGAACATAGACATCTATAAATAGACAGGCCATGCAGGCCTTTCATCATTGGCCGGCGTGGGCCACAACGTAAGGTCACGTGACCTGCCAGTGGAGGTGGTAGATCAACAACAACAATGGTGAAGAAGCATGGATGGTGCTGTGTTTGCTGGTGAGTTGCTCCTCACTGTAGCCATGTCAGTTGATTAAACTTACCAGTCATCATGTTAAAGAGCTGTAGAATGTATTCAGTGCTGTATAAAGCTGATTTACCCTGTGTAATAGGCCTACTGAGGGCCAGCAATCTGATGTAAACAGGCAAGATTTGTGTTGTTTCTTGCTTGTTATGCTTGTTACTTATCATCTTATGCTGGGTGGGGGGCTGTAATTTCCAACTGATGGCACTTTTGCAGATTTATGTATGCCCTTATGGTTACTAGTGGTTAGCAGACCATCAATACTGTTAATTAGTTAATTTCTGAAAATTATTAGGAATAAAAAAAGTAAGTTAAGCTGCAGTTCTTAATTGAACCATGAATTTAGTTAGCTCCATTGAAATGATTGGCTTACATGCAGCATAGGCGTATCGGAGGGGGGGCCAGGGGGGGCGATCGCCCCCCCAAAAGTTTTGGAAACAGTGAAATTCGGGCAGAAAGGCTGAAGAATTTGGGCAGATGATTAAATAAAAACTACTGAAAATTAATGATTTCCAGGCAATTTAATTTGAAATTTTTATAAATTTAGATTGTGAAATTCGGGCAAATGTCGCTCGCCCCCCAAAAATCGCGCGCGCCGTACGCCTATGACATGCAGTCTATAGTTCCATCAAGAAATGAAATAAATATATTTTTGTAACAGTGAGTCATATGTTGTGTGATGTTTTTCAGGTTTCCAAGAAAGGAAGAATTTCAAGAAAACCCAGGAATGATGCACCTGGATGATTTGAGACAGGCCTGTGGCCTGCAGGAGATCAGAGCGCACACCATGTAAGCTCATGTATGTCAATATTAAATATTAGTAATACCTCAGATTATCTTACGATTACATACTATGAACCTAAGACTTTGGAGTCAGGTAGTAAGTGCTCCGACTCCCGAGGCTTTCTGAAAAATATTGTTTCCCCCAACCCTGCCATGGCGGCCTAATAGCTATGTGAGCTATGCTGATCCGGTCTAAACTCTGATCTAATCAGCCTTCTCTGTAGGTCTATGCATAGGCCTTTATTGTATTTGAATAGTCAGGGAGACATACAAAATAATCCATAATTTTTGACTGAAGATGAAAGAAACATTAATTAAGATCACTAGTTATATCTGTGACTACTACAAGTTCAGCATTTCAGGGGAGGGTACGGGCCCCCGGGTCTTTTCAAAAGCGGAATGTGACCATACACAGGACAGTGATTTTCAGTTGATTCCTCTGGAAAATTTTATTATTTTCAGTTTGATATTATGTGATCTTGAAAAAGTTTCACTAAACATGCTAGTCCCATAATGGAATAAATGTAATTAAAAATATTAACGGTGAATCTTTTTGTGAAACTTCTTAATCTAAAATGATGTTTTCAGGTTTCCAGGTGAGGAAGAATTATATCTAGAAGTGACCTGCCTCGAGATGATTTGAGAGATCTATGGACTGCCGGAGATCAGAGTGCACACCTTGTCATCGCAGTTCACTGAAACTTTTGATGAGGCAGACAATGACATGCCAGAAGAAGTCATGCCATTGAAATCTATTAAATTCCCTGCCATCAAAGTCAAGCAGCTGAGCAGTGCAGCCTGTAAGTGAACCCACGTATGTTATACTGTCTCAATCTTATCGACGTTTTGATGAATGATTGATTTTGTAGTTTACTAAGAAGATCATAAATTGATTACAATAACCTATGATAATCATAACAGCCCGAATTATTAGTGAAATAGTCATTAATTTATAGACCTACATGGTCATACTTCCGCTTCTTACTGGAATGCCCTCCTGTGTGAGGAGCACCCCTAATAAGGATTAAGTCAAGGTACCGAGCTTTGAGCTGAGCGATCCCTTCTTAGTACCTCTACCTCACGGTCACCTCTGACTGCGTCTCCACCTCCATATCTATCGGTGTGATTTTTATTGTAATTACTCAGTCTGCAGGGCAGGCGGAGTATTGTGAGGGTGGGCAGATTCTGGGATCTCTGCTTGTGGGTTTGTGTGTTTGTTAATCGACTCCTGCCAAGAATACTCAATGGATTGAGATTTCCTTTTAGTCCATGAGCCAGAGGGTTGGTCAGGCTCACTCAAAGGGAGGAATTCTCATAGTGATTTTATGTTAGCCCTATTTCTCTAGTTTCAGAAAATGGGTGATAGCAATCTGTATCTCTTAGCCTTCACCATGCTATCACCCTGTTTTTAAACATATGTTGAAGCCTCGGAAATTTCCGTTTTTTGGGTTCTGGTTAGACTTATATCCATAAAAACTGTTGTAACTTCATCAATATTGCACTAAACTGCATGAAATTTGATATGTGACATCTTCACAATATGCAGAAGACATATCTGCCACAATCAGAGCCATTTGCATCATTCAATGTTTACAAATAAAGGAGTATTTTTATTTCAAGTTGCACGCCAAAATTAAAATATAATTAAAACTGAAATCTTCCTGTAACTTTGGTATATCACCAAGACATATTTTATAAAAAATCCAAAATTATTTCATTTTAGTAGCAGGATGCCCTCTCAATCATATGGCATAGTCTCAGCCAATTTGTACTGATATTAAGGTGATATCAAGATGTTTATCATAAGCACTTCATGTCCGAAAATTGCTCAATTTTCACTATTCTGAACAGTTTGTTGCTGATATTCTCAGTTTACTTGCAAGAAGAAGTCAATGCTGTCAATTATAATTGATGAAATTGTTTGATGAATTACAGAGCATGACTTTTAGGTAAAAATTATTGATTTTGTATAATTTAAGTCACATTTTTAATACATAAATTTAAATTTTGACGAAATTTAATACAAAAAGTTAGAACCACACAGGTATCTCCTGATGAATGATCAGTTCAGAATAGCTGAATTGCATGATAAATGCATGTTGACGATCCAAAATGGACAGTTAGTTAGTTTGTGAGCTTGTTTGCATAATTTTCTTCCTATAACTTGGGTGTGAGGTGACATAATATGAAGTTGCGTTGCATTGCTTGACAAAATCATCTGATCCTCATACATCTCTAGAACAGTAGCACAGTAGTACAGCTGCCAGGCGGTCTCATTGGTCGGCTTTTTGCTTTAATGAAGGACATAAATCCTATCTTGGCATGTCTGTATGGCTGATAAGAAAGGACCTATTATAGTTCAATGTTGCACTGAAAATGGAACATACAGACCCAGACTCAGACTCCGACGTAATTTATTTCGACATTATACAACATTACATTAAAAAACAAATATATAAAGAGAGAGGAGACCCTCCCAAAGCACTATGTGCCGCTACTGGAGGGCCACCTATACATCATAATTATTTTATACTTCTACCAAGCGCGTCCACGTGAGTCGTCAGGCATCCAATTCCAACATTGCCCTTCAGGTTTAATTAGTAAAAAAGAAAAAAGAAAGTAATTCAACATAAGCATACCCAAGGAAAAAGAACATCCATTCCAATAGCACAAAGAGAAGGCACTTAATCCGAGCCCAAGGAACATTAAATGGAGGCGTGTTGTATCCAGTATTCTATGCTGGGGCAACTGAAAGATCCTGGGCATCCCTGAATTAATAGGGTATGTGCCTACCTCGATATAGCCCACTAAGGTGCTGCAGAGGCGTAAAACACAAACAAACAACAAACAAACAGCACAAGGAAAAGGAGGTTGTACCAGACATTGCTCAGAATATTGGGTCAGGAAGCAATCCCAGAGACAACGCATGCAAGTCAGGAGATTTATAACAGGATGGTTAGACAAAGGCAGATGAGGCACAATCCAGATGTACTGCTAATCATTGCAAGTAAATATAAGGCAGGCACTCAGAGAAGAGGTTTTCACAGAGCATTGTAGATATACCCAGTAAAGAGTAGGAATTTTCTAAATTAAGAGTCAATATCTCTGAGATGCCCCTGTGACAGCACCGGGGTTGTCCCTAACTCAACAGTCTCCCACCATCAATGCCTTGACAGCCTGTATACTGGGGGAGGCCAGAAAAGCCTGAAGCTACAGGTGGACAAGCAAGAAGGAAACCACAACTTCTGTGCCCGCACCAAATCCTGTGAAAAATGGGCATTAGAAGAGCACCCACTTCCAGAGAGCTATGATTTTGCAGGGGAGCAAGCTCAAGTGGAGCAAGGCATTTAGCTCGAGGAGAGTGATAGCCTGAACTGGGGGAGGCCAGACAAGCCTGAAGTTACAGGTGGACAAGCAAGAAGGAAACCACAACTTCTGTGAAAAACCGTGTGCTTTTAAAGTAACAAGGCAGAAGACACTGCATTTGGATGATGTGCACACACCCGATCCTGTGAAAAATGGGCAAGAGATGAGCACCCACTTCCAGAGAGCTATGATTTTGCAAGGAGCAAGCTCACGTGGAGAAAGGCGTTATTCAGGCAGGCCAAGAAGAAGATTCAGAAGCTTGGGTGGTGAAACTTGAGGAGAGATTAAGGAAGATGCTTGGGAGTAGTCCCTCTGTCAATCGCAAAAGAGAAAAAGTATTGGTGAAAGCTTTGAGCAAGACCAACGGTGGAATGGAGTCCAGAAAATTGTCTGGTTGACATTACAATGTATGGCTACTGACTACAGTGAATATGCACCAAAGTGGGGCTGCATAATCTATGCAACTGAGTGTACATGGTCTGAGGAATAGCTATGGTTTGTAACAGCTACCAGTATAGAGACTGTGGGCAGGCCAAAGTGTCATCCTTAGCCAGCAAATGTGACCAGACGAGAGGCTCCAGGAGGAATAGTAGGAGCTGAAACCAAGGAAGCAGCTGCAGAGAGTCGAAAACAAGCTCCAAGCAAACCTGATGAAGGCTAATGGACACTTACATAAGCCAACAGTCTCCTGTAACAATTTTGAGTTAGATATAATTATGACCCAGCTTAGTCTGGAGCCATACTGTTAAGCAATCAAGAGGCCAAATGGAGCTTCTGACATTGAGTGAAGGAAATAATAGAGAGCCAAAATCAGGTTCCATGGCAGATTGCGCAGATTAGTTCAGAGAAGCTTCAGCAGGACAGGTCTTGGCTGGCAAAACAAGCTTGCAGAAGAATGTACTCACAACATGAGCTGATTTATGAGAGACAAGTCTGGCCATTGTACTCCCTAGTGGCCACGGTTTGGTCATCAGAGGGTTGAAAAATAAATGACAGAAAAAAAGATAATATACAATTTTGTTGGCTAATAAGAGGAATGTTGTACAGTGCGTGCATTAGACAGAGGGCAGCATACATCTTGTCTTTTGACAACCAGGGAGACTTCAAGTATGATTTTGTTTAACAGCTGAGGGACAGTGAGGGTGCAGGATATAACTATCGACTGTGGGTAGGTTTGAGACTTAACTTGAAATATCTAAAGTGAAAATGCGGCTGATTATGAAAATTCCTTTGGGGACTGAAAGCAATGCAAAGACACACATAGACCTGCCCACATTAGGAGTGTCTTGGTTAGGACACCAGGGACGATGCATTGGCTGAGAAAATGGTTGATAAACAGGCTGTGGTGAGGCAATAAGCTTGAACCTCTACTCTCTGATGCCGATCTGAGATCAGCGAAAGTGATGACACATTTAAGTCATTGCCCAGAAGACTAGAACTGGGGTTGGTGCTTGGGTCCTACACAACCAGTCTGCGGCAAAAGAAGGCATAAGGTCAATCAGGTGTATGTTTCAGGCAACTTTAGCACAGCTTGGAGTCGTGTGGTGATGAGCTCAAGGGGGCCAGGGTGAACAGGTGAAGCATATGAAGAAAATAGGATCTGAACCATGTGACAGAGTAATACAGTGATGATGAGGATGATGACAATTTATCAACATGTTTTGGCAATGTGACTTAATTTTGATGGTAAGCTGTTGTTTTTTAAAAGGTGTATATTGATGAGAAAGTTCATAAAGATTGAAAACGTTTGAAATCTGATAACCTTTTAAGCTTTTATTTTTGTTGAACATGCCTGCATTATAATGTCACTGTAAGTAAGCCAATCCATTGTAGGTTCTCTGTTATAATTAGTTCATGATTTCTATGAAGTGTTGTGATTACAGTGTAATTATGGTACAGGTGCAATCTAAATATTGCAGTTTTCATGCAAATAAGCTTTTCAAAGGTCTTACAATCATTTTGAGAAATTCGCATGAATCCACATTTTCCTGTGATAGGCTTTGCTATCTATATATTCAACATTTAACTAAAATTATACAACATCAACACCCTTTTCCCTGTAAATCATGCTCTGCAATTTATCAATCAACTTCTCCAATCATAATTGACTGCACTGACCTCTTCTTGCAAGTAAACTGAGAATATCATCATCAAGCTGTTCTAAAAAGTGAAAATTGAGCAATTTTCGGACATGAAGTGCTTATGATAAACATCTTGATATCACCTTAATATCAGTACAAATTGGCTGAGACTATGCCATATGATTGAGAGGGCATCCTGCTACTAAAATGAAATAATTTTGGATTTTTTATAAAATATGTCTTGGTGATATACCAAAGTTACAGGAAGATTTCAGTTTTAATTATATTTTAATTTTGGCGTGCAACTTGAAATAAAAATACTCCTTTATTTGTAAACATTGAATGATGCAAATGGCTCTGATTGTGGCAGATATGTCTTCTGTATATTGTGAAGATGTCACATATCAAATTTCATGCAGTTTAGTGCAATATTGATGAAGTTACAACAGTTTTTATGGATATAAGTCTAACCGGAACCCAAAAAACGGAAATTTCCGAGGCTTCAACATATGTTTAAAAACAGGGTGATAGCATGGTGAAGGCTAAGAGATACAGATTGCTATCACCCATTTTCTGAAACTAGAGAAATAGGGCTAACATAAAATCACTATGAGAATTCCTCCCTTTGAGTGAGCCTGACTGGTCAAATTTGGCTGCCTGGCTCATGGACTATTTGGCATGATGTGTTCGGTTGTGCTGCACAATACCTGATTAAATTTTGGAGCTTTTTTGGCTCTGCAGTAAAAGAAGCTAAGATTGATTGGATAAGCAGCCATTAATTGCATTTGATGATGATTAGACTGACCAACGCCAATCATGAAGCAATGACAATCTATAGAATCCCCTAATTCATTAGATTCAACAATTATGATTCAGATTTGCTGAACAGACTGTAGAAATGTACACTCTCGTTTTGGCTTGCTAGTTCATTTTACTTTATCATACTTTGCAGGAAAAATAATCCTTAAAAAAAGAAAAAATAACAGACAGATGGATAGAGTCATAAACAGACAGAAAGACGAATAGATAAATAGATGGATGGATACTGGATAGATAGATAGATCGATAGATTTATGGATTGCCATATCCATTTTAAACTCCAGTTGGCCCATTTAAAAACAATTTCTCTGATATGGTCACCCTTAAAAAAAATTCTAAATTACAAAAACTGATGTTCTATGTTGATTGATTGATTGATTGCCTTATCCATTAAATACTAAGCTCAATGGGCCCATTGAAAAATTGTTTCTCTGATACGGTCACCCTTTTAACATATATTCTAAATTACAAAAACACCTTTTAATGTTGTATAAATTACTTGATTATTGATCGATAACAGATATCAAGAATTAGATAGCTGTTTTCAGTCTGAGTCTTCCTTTGAAGGCAGGCTGAGGTATGCAATCTCGAAGCGCTTATTCTCGTTAGTCTTGTTGCTACTATTGCTACAACTGCCACCTTGTTTTAGTGCCCCACTCCCCCCCCCCCCGCCCCCATGTAGCCAAAAGCTAACAAATTAGAAACGATACATTTAAAAAAAAGAGGGGTAGGTGCACTCAGGGTCTGCTGGTTCAGACAAAAATGAAGCAATCAAGCTGCGAATGTGCAGTCCCAGTGTCAATACACTGGCCTACAATCTGGTCTACTGTCATAAAAATCAGAGGAGATATCTTAAATAATAATATTATATTAAAGTTTTTACTACTGGTATCCTACTTGCTGTTTTGTTGGACTGCTTATTTTGTTGTCTTGCAGACTTGCACAGGGAAGCAAAATGTGTTCCCATAAAACTAATGAAGTCCGTCCCTTTTTTTGCAGAACCCATTGAGAGAGAACCACATCGAGCCAGAAATCACAAAGGAATTGATTACAGTGTTAATTTTGCGATGGTAAGTGCTATGAAACAAAATGTTTAAATTAAGGCCACCAAATTTAATTTATGCATGAGAGCAACGTTATTTCTCTCTCTGTAAATCTAGAAAATAAATTTATAATCAAATTCTGAATACAATTGTCACTAATCAAAAATCAAATAAAACTTAATTTGATAAAAATTTGCTCCTGCAAACAATTTGGTAGACTTCTAAGTAACCAGCATGGACTCGCTTGTCTGCTTATAAATAGCAGACTCTGCTCAGTCTAGGCTAACTTGCTTTTATTTTACTGGCAAATAATTTATCATCCCAAAAATTAAGTAAGATTATGTTTTAATTTTGACATGAATCTGGGAGGGTGACCCCCCCGGGAGGGTGCCCCCCCCAATCTGTCCCTGAAAACAGACTGATTGAAAATAATATTCAAATCTTGCTACTTGTCAGATCATACATGTATATGAACAACTCCTTAATGGTGATTCTGCAATCTGTAATTAATGGTTTCTATTCTTTTGCAGGATCATCCATGTATCTCGATCCATTCCTGAGTGCTTGAGTGACCTCGTATGTGGAAGTGAAAGAAATTTTATACTTTCTGCTGAACAGGGGAGAAAATTGAAGAAGGGTTATGAGAAGCTGAAAAAATAAAACTTGTACATTTAAAAGATTTTATTAATGTTTGTAATAATGTCAGAAAAATATAAGAGGTCTTATAATAGGGCGAGGGGGGAGAGAAAATTTTGGGAATTCAGATTTATGTGGCAATTTGGGCGTTATTTTTTGGGCAAAAAAAAACAAAATTAATTGACCTTTTACAACTATGGGTCTGACATGTAAAATACTGATTACGCTGCTTTAAAAAATTATTGTTAAAGCAAATCGACAAACACATCGTGTATACTCAAGGCCATGATAACTGCATGTCGGTGTATATTTTAATACCTTGTAAGTTGTTGTCGTTAATAAAAATTATGCTTGTCTCATTAAAGAACATTTCACTCTGGATGAATAGAATGTAACAATTGTATATTGACAATAAAAAAAAAATTGAAACTAATAATTCAAACTATAAATTTTGTTATTCTATGTGTTTGAATAAAAATAATTTATTAAAAAAAATTAGTTGTTTTATTTACTGTGAGAAAATTTTTTAAAATGTAGGGTATACGTATATCAATTTGTTTGAAAGCTCAAATTTTTACCTTTTTCATGGCAAAAGAAATGCTGGAAATTGAATCCGGGGGGAGGAGGATCCAAAAAATTCCGGTGGTCTATCCGGTTATGGTGTCACGGAATGAATATATCACATGACTACATTGTAGTCGCTGATAAAATTAGCATGTTAAATTTTTTCATTCATGTTGTTTCGGGGGGGGGGGGGGGGTAGTGTCTTATATGACATGAAAGGCCAAGGCTTGTTGTAGGCATTTAAAAGTTACAGATGCATATTGTTTAGTCCAAAAACAGGGGGATAGTTTTTTCTTTTAATAGTTTGATTCAATAAATCAAAATATTTGAGGAATTGTTCAAAGATGGGCCTCTGGGGCTTGGGCCAAACTGCATTCATTACTGGGCTTTTTTAATTTTTCTCAGCAAGACATAAGTTATTTAATTTAAATCTGTCCTTTATTCATGTGTTTTTACATAATTAATTTAATGTCAAATAATGCCAGAGATGCAAGGAAATATATTAAAAAAATGATTTTTGGCTGCATTCTGGAAAAAAATGCTCACACCAGGCAATCCACACAGGCAGCCCCTTGTGGCTAATTATATTATAGGGGCACTGGAAGGTCCCAAATAATATTGCAGGGGCTGGTTGAACTTTTGGCCTGGTCTCAATTTGGGTATTAGCCTGCAATCCCCTGAGAGACATGACAAAAACTGGCTTAGGTGGGTGGCATCTAAATGCGGGATTTGCCAAAGAACCGTCGAAGCAATAACTGATCTGATCACTTGAGCATATAGGTCATGGAGCTGGCTTAATGGTAGTTTTTTAAATTTTGTAAATCGGACCATTATTAAGGCCAGGAGGCCTTATGAAGTCTGGGTCATTCACATAGAGAAAGCATAGTATTATTCGTGGTGGCGCTAGTGTTACAACCTCCAATGGCGCGGACCACCTTGGTCCGCGCGTCGCCACCTTTTGACATATCTAAGAGTTAGGAATCAGGCCAGATGACCCAGAAGATTGGTTGAGGATAGCCCTTAATGGCGGGAAGGGGGGGGTGCTCTCTGAGATTGACTCTGTGAGGCTGAACAAAATATGCAACAGCTTAGTTTTTAACCTGCACACGCTTAGAGAGAAGCTAATCACTAAGGATACAGTCTGATTTTATTTTACTTCATATATACATGAAGGTGGTTCCACAAGGGACGGATAGCCATACAAGAAGAAGAAGAAGAAGAAGGATACCTATGCCCCCGAACTTATCGCCGTCCATATTTTGGTCATGTGACAGGATGAATTTCCAACTTTGAACGAAGATTTTTCTGAAAGATATGCAATTCGTTGTGATATAAAATACGTTATGACACTTGATATAAGGTCAGACTTGATTTTATTTTTAAAAATATTTATTTTCCTACCAAAATTTCCCATCATCCCCGAGGCGCCATATTTACACGCGAGACATGTTTGCGCGAAAGCTCTGCTAGAAATCAGTCTAAGGCCGCTAATTAAGCCCCCTTTGCAAAGTAATTACTTGTTAGCATAAAGAAATAACCACCATGGGTTGCCAAGAAGATGTAATAAAGATCGGCAAGAAGTTAGAAAAGATGATTTCCAGCGGAACGCAGGTGAGTCGTGTTCATTTCTCTCATCGGCTTGTTATTTAGTACGTGAACTCGCCACCAGGGCCGGTTAATTGGGTTCGTGGTTGTGGATTGGACTGGTTGTATTGAAGTTAATTTAATAATTAATCTAATCTTGTTATGATATGGATAATAATGTGTGATCAATGTTGGCATTTGATTACCCTACAAATATCTGCCACTCAGCGTGATATCTGCATGTTAAGCCAATTAATCTTTTTGTTAAGTTTTTAAATTAAATTACTAAATTTTGGTATGAAACTTGAGAAAATTCAACTATCTTCAAGTTCAATAGTTAGGCCTAACAGTACTGTTCTTATTGCCAGTAGGCAGTACTGCAGTACCAGTAGATAACCAATTATTGAGTGTTTTACCACATGATTGATCATTAATGTAACTTTGTACTTCATTAACTTCAATAACTAAAGTTGCTTAATTTTCTTTTCAGGACAATGCCACATCTATGGATCTCCTCAACACCCTAAAGAAATTACCAATAACTTTAGATATTTTACAGGTAATAGATGATTATAAATTTCTTCAAACTGCAGGGTTGGCAAGTTTATGGCAAGGTAGTTTCTACCGGGCGGTTTTTACCTAACGCTTTAAATGCCACATGTGATTTGCTTTTTATCCTACGTGACATTATTATACTCTAGTGTACCCCTGTAATCATAAAATTGATGGGAGGGATTACCTGGAGAAAGATACAGCTATATATATGTGTAAACATGCATCAATGTCTTTTTATTAATTTTTTCCAGAAATCAAGAATAGGAATTACAGTAAATAACTTCAGAAAGTCATCAAAGAGCGAAGATGTCATTGGACAGGCTAAGACGCTGATCAAGAGCTGGAAGAAGCTCCTCCCTGCTGGTGAGAATTGTTTGTTTAATTGCATTTTGTCTAAAGAAAATTTTACCTTCGGGTACTGTAGTTTGAAACTTAAATAAAGGCAGAAACTCTTTGAATCATTTTGCTTCAAACATTGGTTAAACTTCACCATGTTGAATTAATGATAGTACCAGCTGAGAAAGAAGAGCTCTCCCAGTTGGACCAATTTTTTAACAATTTGTTAAATCATGATTTAACTACGGTAAATTCACCGTGCATTGTGACTAATTTTTATATTAACTTATGTATCATCTGGTCAGATTAACCCGTGTAAAAGTACTAATTGTACATTGTACTATTCATTGTAATTGCAGATAATGGCAGCTCATCCAGTTCATCAAAGAACTCCAGTTCAAAGGAAAGTCCTCCTGCTCGGGATGACACCCCTCCTGCCAAAGAAGCTTCTCCTGAGAGCAGGAAGTCAGTTGAGCCGCGACAGTCTTTTTTTGCATCAAGAGCGGAAGAGACCAATGATTCTGTGCGACTCAAGTGCAGGGAATTGCTCACCAATGCTTTGCGCACTGGAGGTATTGACATTTTCTGATATAAGTTTTCACACTTGTTCTGTTTTAATAACGCTGTAACATCATTTGGGGTTTAGTTATAAGGGCCACAGACCAAAACGGCCACACTGGTTTTGCAAAAAAGGCCACACAGAACGGCCACCCAAAACGGCCATACTAGTTTTTTAGTGGTATTTTTGTTACTAATTGTATTTTATCACATGATAATATACTCAGGGCAGTCAGTATTATTTTTAAAATATACACTGACTGTCCTGAGTATATGGTCATGTAATAATGCACAATTAGCAACAAAAATACCACTAGTATGGCTGTTCTGAGTGACAGTTCTGTGTGGCAATATAGAACTTTATTGAACACTTACCTTTAAGAAATTGAGATAATATGAACAATGTCTTGACTATTTCAAAAATGTCTATGTATAGCATGTATGCTATCATAGGCTGAAATATTAGTTAGGTATTTCCCCCCAATTAAGGTCTTAAATTGAATATAAGTCTAATCTAATAATTTTATATAGCAGATTGGATAATGATATTAATTTAAATATATGTATAGATCTTAATAAATGGTATCTTTATTCAGTTTGATACAAATAATTATGTACCCAACCCAAGCTGACAAGTGTATGCTAGAATTCCAATTTCCAGAATTACTATCATATGGTAGTTTAATAAAGTCTATGAATACTGAAATATATGCAAAAATATAATATTTCTTCCACATAATTCTAGTAACAATGTTTAGTGCATACAGAATTATGTGGAGAGGTCTTTCCATGTAGCTAGTCCACATGGAAATGACATCTATGTTCAGTCTTACAATTTGACATTAACTACTTTGTTTGTTTGTTTAACTGTGTTCTATTGTACCCAGCTGCACCTGAATGCATGCTTAAATGGCAATTAACCCAAGTATGCATTTATAAACAAGCAGGTAAACCTCTTTAAACAAACAGCAACACTTTAGAACACTGCTTAAACAAACAAACAAATTCAAATGTCATTTGAAATATATGTCAACATGGTTAATATTTTGTTAATGTTTATTATTTTATGAAAAACAAGATTTGATCCACTTTTCTTTAAAAACAGAAAAAAGGCTTGAGAGAAAAAAGCAATAAAATTAAAACTAATAATATACATTTTCCAATTATATATGATCAGTTAAATGCTTAGGAATCAATGAAGAAATTAATAATTAACAGAGATATGAATTATGCTTTAAATAAATTATAACTAGACCAAATTGACACATTTGCTGTGATTATCATGATATTGCTATTATCTTTCTTTTCACAACTTGTAATTAAGGCAATTATGGAATTCACATTTTCCTTCTTTTATATATTGTAATTAAGCCAATTACAATCATGGAATTCACATTTTCCTTCTTTTATATATTGTAATTAAGCCAATTACAATCATATAATGCACATAATTGGGTAAGGCAAAGATGATTTCACTTTAAATATCAATTTAAAAAAAAAATCTGTAATTAAGGCTATGACAATGCAATTTTCAATCTCTGAAAAGACTAAAGACATTTAATTGATAACAATGATATTATTTGTTTCAAATCCCAAAAATGACAAAAAAATTAAAAGGATCATACAGTAGATCTGAATTTAATTTATATTATAAATATAACTTGATAACCACATATTAACAATTACAAATAATTATTCTTTTATGAATGTTAAAGTTATCATTTAGGCCAATAAATGAATCATTATTATGGTTATTATTTACAAGTTGTACTGATATCTGTTGGCAGGGCCAATATCAAAATGTAGTCCATTTGTAGTATATTTGAAATCCTTTAAAATATAAGAGTCACATCATTGGTAATAAAAATAATTTGAAAAATTAAGTAGGTCATTTTCAGTTTGTACATGAATATATCTATTTTGGTATTAATTATAAATTTATTATTAATTTTCTATCAAAATATCTATATCCCTTACTAAAATTGCTTGCAATCCTTTGTCACGCAGGATCTCAGCTATGACTGATCTCAAATGCACAATCTTTTGTCATACCTTTCCTATATGCCCACTCTGTGTTTTTAATGTCCCAAAACTATTGTAAATGCCACCATTTCTATATAGCAAGAACTCAAAATTTCCTATCTTTTAGCATTGAGCCTTCAACCTCCCCACTTTGCCTCATAGCAATGCCAGCAGCCAGCCAGAGTGAATCTTATACACGGTTATTTTGAAAAGGCTTAATTAGGCCCTAACAAAAGCAAATATTGAAAGTAGGAAGACAGGAGGCAAGCACGGAAGGAATGAAGGAAGGAAAATCGCTGGATGGTTAAAAGACAACAGTATAGAGCAAAGAACATATTGGCAATTGCTTTCAACACAAGAAAGACAAAATGCATACATGTTTATTGGCTGGCAAATAAATATTCCTTAAAAAAAAAAAAAAAGAAAGGGATGGAGGTAATTAAGGGAGGGAGGAACGAAGGAATGAATGCTTGAACGAAGGAAGCAGTACCGTATTTACAGCAGGGCCATTGGGCCACGCCCCCCCAGGCCAAAAATTCACATGGAAGACATAGGAAAAGCAGCGAAGCGCCCCGTATTCACCCCATGTAATGCCCCCCTCTCAGGCCATTTTTATATACGCCCCTGGAAGGAAGGGATGAAAGAAGTAATTTTATTTTTGTAGACAGACAGACGGATTGATCGATTGATAGATAGATTGTCTGAAAATGCCAAAGAAGTGGTGAACATGAGGAACACTTTGCGGGAACAATTGAAGGGTGGCTTAACAAGGACAACACCTTGATAAAGAATATACTTTGAAGACCATTAACAAAAATACTTACAAAGCACAATGAAAAAGAACACTATAGGAGGACAAGAGGGATCGACAGCAGACGGACGGATGATTGGCCCTTTGTGACATTGAAACCAAAAATAGGCCCAGGTCGAAATAAATGGGGGGGGGGGGATCAGAACTAGCAATTTCGTTTAACTTCACCATTCACAATTATATAAGACAGATCATGTTGACAACTTCACATATACAAACAACTCCTGATTGGTTAAATTAACAATACAATGTCAATGCATCCTCTACCCGTCTTTAGACGGGTACACTGCTAGTAATATTATAAATTTTTGGAGAACAAGTTTAAGATGTATTTTGGACTTCTTGGATGAGGCTTTATCGGCTGATAAGTAGGCCATATTAAGCTGTTCAAAGGCTTTGCCAGCTCAAATCTTAATCACTAACAAAGTTAACAGGACTTTTCAAAATTGCATAATCCATCACAATATAAGATTAATTTATGTCTGACCAATAATGAATAATAAGGTATGCCTATTAAAACACATTTAAAATTGAGTATGCAGTATTCCTTTTAACAAATTTGTCAGTTTGATTCATCATGTTTATCAAATGGAAGGACATCTAAGTAAATTATGATTTCTTTTTATGACATTTACAACAAATAATTTTTTGGTTTAAATTTGCACCAATAAAATATTTGATGATCAGATTATGAGATAATTCTCACACCTGTAAGTAATTATGGACCAGAAGTCTACTGTGTATTGACCTAATTGGATTGTCAGACAATAGATCCTATGCAGACAATAGTGCTATCAGCTGATTATATGAGGATCAAAATTAAATACTAGCATAATACACATGAAATAGGGGCAGGAGAGAGGCATATTATATATGAAAAATAAATTTTAAACATAAAACCCAGCCTTTGTCCTTCTAAGGGATGAAAAAAGTTGCATGCAAGTTGAAGAAATTTTTTTTTTGGAAGATCAGCATTCAGCATCCAAATAATTTGCATCATATGTTAACTTATAGTAGGCCAACTTCAGGACACTCAATATACATCCAAATTAATATATTTCAACATAATAGGCTCTTTTATAACAGATTTATATATACGTGGCCGTTTTGGGTGGCCGTTCTGGATGGCCATTTTGGGTGGCCTATTTGGGTGGCCCTTCTGGTCTGTGGCCGTTATAACCATACTCCCATCATTTAACATCATTATTCAATCAATTTCAATGAAATGCAAATTTTGTCCTTCTATTTCACTCAATAAGTTAAAATTTCACTTAAAAGTGGAATATTTAATCAATATTGATGAATTTACCATCAGGAGATTTTGAAGTTTTACTGTATAATATTCGTCCGAGATGACAGTCCCTGAACAAGACAATGTCACATTGTCCAAAATTGTGCCACAAAACTCGTGAATCTCCTGATGGTATATTCATCGATGCAATGGATAGATATTGGACATTGCCAGATCAGGTCAATAGCACATGACATTGTGATTCCACGTTGATACAGCTTTGCGTAAACATGTAATTGAATAATCCCTATAGAGATGGGGCAATGCGATTAATCGCAAATTTATTGTCATGGCGATATCAAGTAGGGCGATAAATAAATTAGACAAATATCCCAGTTTCTTGCCCAAAAATGAGAATTTGTTCTTACAATTTAAAAACTTTTTACTACAATTTCGGAGTTTACAGGTAAATCTCTTGCTTGTGAATTTATTGCACAATTTATCGACATTGCGATTTGAGACATAGTTATCGCATATCACATCTCGTCCAATTATCGTGCAGCCCTAGATCGTTCTGTCGACAACCTACTGAATGGAATTGTTCGAGACAGTCACTAAACTGTTGTACGTTCTATAACTTCGAGGGGGCTTCTAATAAAAATTAAAAAAATTCAAGCAATTTATATTAGTCAGAAATTAATTTTTGTTAAATATTTTATTTTCAGAGGCACCTGATGGTTCTGCGAATCCAGAGGAAGTTGCTGCTGCCATTGAGCAATATATCCTTTTCTCTTGAGTTTGATCTTTTGATCTGTAGAAATTCTGTTGTGAATTTTATGTATAGGGGAGAAATGCATTGGCAGATTCCAGGGTTCAAAACTACTGGAGCCTGCTTTGGCCCAGTTGCATGGGCATGATCTTAGTCAGTCCAGTTACAAATAGGTATGTTAACGTATCATCACAGTTTGCAACAGAGTCTACTTTCTTTAAAAAAAAATAAAAGATGAAAAATATTTTGCGTCCGGCATTGGAATCATCTTGAATAACAATTTTTTTTCTTTGTTTGAAGTTGCTAGAAATTTGGAGGTAATTGAATGTAACAGTACAAGAAATTAGCCTTAACCATTTTCACGTATCTTTAAAGAATTTGGCAACACTGACACAAAGTACAAGAATAGAATTCGAAGTCGAGTTGCCAACTTGAAAGACTCCCGTAATCCAGAGCTGCGAGAAAACGTCCTCCTTGGCCAGATTTCTGCTTCAAAAATGGCTGTCATGACTGCTGATGTAAGTTATGCTGTTTTGCCTGTTTATCTTAATTCTAAATTTTACCTTTTGAAAATTAATATTTATGTTGGGAAACTTTTGTCATATTGGTCAATGGTGTAGGGCCAAGTATCTAACCTTGTTATGTTTTGTGAACCTGTGCATCTGTAGAGTAGTAGGTATAGTTAAATGAATGCGTTTACAACTTTACAGGCCTTTCCAATAATTCTGATTTATGTGTTTCAGGAAATGGCCAGCAATTCTATGAAGGAGTTGCGTGCTAAATACACAAAGGAGTCGATAGATGATCATCAAATGGCAGAGACCGGTGGAACCAAGACAGATCTTCTCAAGTGCGGCAAATGTCTCCAGAGCAACTGTACATACAACCAGGTATGTCATCTTTTATGGGGTTCATGCATTTCCTGGAATATTTTCCAGAAAAAAAATTTGAAATCATGCTATTTCATTATTGGGCACCTCTTTGTATCAGCCAGTGCTGGGCAACGCAAACAAAATTGGACTTCCACAAACGCAAATCCGCAAACCATGATCACAACTTCCACAAACACAAATCTGCAAACTTTTCAAAATTTTGCAATGGATTGTGCAAACGCAAACACAGACACAAACCATTATCACTCTGAATTGGCCTAACTGTTGCTGTCGATAGAGTTTACTATGAGACATCATCAGATGCTTAAGAAATTGACATGACCAAGAATATATTTGTACAGATTACTAGGTAGCAAGATGTATTTGAAATTTTAAAAAATGTATATATTATAATTTATCTATTCATAAATTCCTAACTAAGGCCTATTGCTGTTTGCAAAAGGAATTTATAAAACAGGCCCAGAAACAGGGCTACAGATGAAGATATCTTCAACAGTTAAAATTGTTCATGCTGTGTTCGATGCTGTCAATCATGCCACATGTGGCCCCATCTATAGGGTAATGTTCTTTGAGTCGGATACTTATATTCTGTACATTTTAAAAGAGGGATATCTTGCTTGGCCTGTGGGTTATTGATTGTCAACCAGGGCATCAAATTAAACGTTTTTGCTGAATCTAACAGAAAATTGACAATTAGCACAGCATAAGAACTGAATTAGTGGCTAAATTTCTGAAATGAAAAATGACATGGGGTATCTTTGAGTCGGACAGCTGTGTTCTAAAAACATGACATCAAATATATAGGTCCTTTAGTGGCTTCCTTTCAATTAAAAAAAACCCGTATTAGAGCACAGGATAGGTTAATCTTACTCATAACTAAATGGCAAAGAAACAGAAGTCAGATCAATGCCATAGGCCAGCAACAGATAATTGAAACAAGACAATAATCATATAAAATTCACAATTTCTGACACAAAATTGAGAGAAAAACGGGTTTTTTACCCTTTCTGTAGGGCCATAAAAACCCACTATACTTGTTTGTATCATGCTGATATTTTGGGTACTCCAAGAACATTACCCTACCATGCCTTAACATGACCTTTAGATAAAGTGTTCTCAATTGTTTCTCTGAAGGCAATCCCCATTCGCACTAAATTGCAGATTTCTCCTGGCCACTAATTCCAACTGCAATTTACGCTTTTCTAAGTTGTGTATTGCAGTAATAAGGGATGAAAATGGGGCACAAAGACAACCAAAATGATTGATCTGAGATTGCCATATACAATATATATATTCTTTATCCTGCTCATTAGTTCATATTGTTGTTTGTTTGCATTTGCGCAAGTTGAATGAATCGACATATTGCAAACTGCAAACGATATAGCACTTCCGCAAATTGCGGAATTTGCGGAAGAGTTTGGGGAAGTGCCCAGCACTGGTGTCTGCGAATGTATTTACTGAATTAAATTTTGTTCCAGGTCCAGACAAGAAGTGCTGATGAACCTATGACAACATTTGTATTTTGCAATGAATGTGGAAACAGGTGGAAGGTAAGATCTCATTGCTTTTATAAACAATTGTTATCCTTGATAAATATTCAACTTAACTATTTTTTGAAAATTGTTTGTCAAATAGAGTGGAGCAATATATTTCCACATATATTTCCACATTTATGACGTCTTTAAGGGCCTCTTTCAGAGAGAAAGAAATTCCAAAATTTATTTGTGAAAATCTGCTAAGTCAAAACATTTTGAAGAACTAAAGATGGCAAAAATGTAAAAATTAAGAAAGAGATGCATTCACTGTTCTACATCGGTACGCGTAGAGCGTTTTATTGATTTCTTGTTCTATTTTCTTTGCAGTTCTGTTGAAGAAAAATTGGATCATATTTCATCATTTTAGTGAAAGTGCTGTGAAACCATTCAAACTTGGTCAAGAAATAAACTGTAGCATTCCGTGAGAGTGCTTTTTCAACCCAAGACATCATGTGGCAAGAACAATGCTTTTGCACCATCATGCGGTCTGAATGAACTGGTTACGTTATGCCAGTCAAGACCACTTTTGAAACATGGAAATATGTTGGAGAATTCAGAGCAAGACTTCTGAAGTTGAGTTCAATTCTACTCAATAGTCCATTGGTTTTGTACTTTGTTCTAAATTTGTACTAAATTTATATTTTCATATTGTTTTAGGAGCAAATTATTCTATAACCACTATATCGTCCAGATAACTTACAGTCTTGCACCAAATGCCGTTTTTGGCACCATTTTAAGCTTCTAAAGTCAGTTAGTTAAATTTCAGTGTACTGTGGAAAATGTAATGCTTCTCAGTAGAACTTACTGGGTAATTTAGAAGTCGTCAAAATTACATCAATAGAAAAATAAGTTCAAAATAATTAGAATTTGATTTTACAGGAAATTACTGGTAGGCTAATGTATCGTTATGCCCTCTTGGTATGCAGCGACTGAGTTTTGTGTTAGTTGGCAAAATTATGACAATGTGTGATTAAGTATAGGAGATAGTTGTAAACACTAACAGATATTTATAATCAAATTCTGGACCATTATAATGCTCTTTACAATGGACAGCTGCCGTCTTGAAGAATCAATGACAATTCATGCAAAAATTAAAATCGCATGTGAGGGTTGTTCAATTCATCATTGTTAATATTCAACCAAATGCGTGGGTGTGTCACTGAATTAATGTTACGCCTAAAGGATTCGAGGCCTAAACCAGGCGTTCTCAGAGAGTTACTCTTCATTAAGGCCCCTTGTCATATCTATATATTTGTTATGTAAGAGATATGAAAGGTATTAGGTTGACAATATTAGTTATTATACTGTGATAATTTTTAAAAACAAGAACTTATGATCTGGTAGATGGGGGTCATTGTTTTGAATATCATTATTTCTTTATTTTATATACAGAGGTTTATAAATACATCATATATTCAGTTTGCAGTTTTATTTTGCGGTACCGCACCGCTCATGATTGGTACAGTACAGTTATATACCAGGTGTTATGGCTACCTGTTACATATTTTTTAAAGCCTTATGCTCTTTGTCAGTAAATGAATGTAAATGAAGTTGGAAATATTTTACCTTGGAAGACCAGGTTTCTTTTAGGTTTTGTCATGATACTAATCATGTGTTAATAACGGTGTTATACTTCTTCAGCATGGTTCATTAATTAATATGTTGACAATCGTGTTGACCCCTATGTTTTGCTGTGGATCAAGCAGCAGGTGATTTTGTAATTATTGCATTCTGTAAATTAAATCCATCTATTATGAAAGAGATTCAGTATGTTGGTTTTAATTGTATTTTTGAAGTGGAAAAGGTATTGTTACAGGTGTAATGATTGGGTGTATAAGTTCAGGTCAATGAGGTCATGCAGTACAACCTGTTGTGTCTTTGTAACATTGTGAAATCCTCTGGAAACCATATCTGTATGAATGAATTGGCAATGACTGTGCTGTCAAAGCAACATCATTTTTGGTTTTATAGAAATCCAGGTACGAATCGTGTAACTAAGATGAATATTGCCAATTGAATTGTGAGAAAAATGTTTGGAGTTGGATGTATGGCGTCATTGTTGAGGCGATTAACACAAGCTTCGTAATCAGAGTATTCCACTTCTGTGATAGCGCAGTATTGGATGTATTTGCAGTCTTCAGTGCAAATGTCATTAAGATCATAAAGGACACCATTGATGGCGTAATATTTTTGGAAGTATTCATCCTCATCTATCATACGCTGTGCAATTTCATTCAATGAAGCTGTTCCCATGTCATCTGTTTCAAAGTATTCGGTTCCTTTGTACGCCAATTCCCATTCAAGAGACTCTCCATTCTCTTTTCGTATGTTTGCTTCAGTCAAGTTGAGGTAATACTGATGGATGTCGAGAACCTCTCCTGTAGTTTTGTCGTATTCCACCAGTCTGATGGAAGGGTTGTTAGCTGCTCCTCCTATCACCCCGGGTAGTGTCGTTTCCCAGGGTGTGACTGCCGGAGCGAGCAGAATAGAGACAACTGGGTCACCTGAAAAATTATGAAAAACTGCAGGCTTACTTGATATAAATACTGGGTCTGTATTTGAAAGTGGAAGATTGTTTGGTTTGTCTTATGTTGAGTATTTTGTCAGATTAATGAGGTATATTTTAAATGTATCTTAAGGACTTCTGTCTTGACATGGTCATTTGAAAATGTATGAGTTGGTCAGTGATGGCTGTTTCAATGGTCCAGCTTTGATTATGTGGCTGAGTGACATTGATTGTCTCGATAATCAGTCAAAAGCTAGTCAAATGTTATTGTTGTAGGCCTAATTCATGAAGAGACTGACGGATTAAGCAGCCACATTCATGAAATGATTTGGCTGGGATGCAAATGTCCTCCTAAATAATTATTTGTGGCTCTGTCAAAAGTGAAGTTAAAAAAAAGCTCACCAGCCTCATCGTACAATATCCTCACGCTGTCTGTGTGGTGATGGCTAAAGTGAGCACTTCCAATAACTGACGAATGACGTCTTAAGAGAGTGTTAAACCTTTCGTTAAATTCTGGGTAGAACCAATGCTTGTCTCGGTGCTTTTCAAACACTCCAGGTGGGATGTGTCCAACCAGGATGACCTGTAATAACCAGTAGTTTAGGTTGCATTATCCAATGTACAGTGGTGTTAATTGCAGTGTCCAAACATGATTTTAATAAAGTATCTCGCACGTAAGATTATTTCTTGTGCAACAGGTTTAGATTACTTGCAATTTACTGAGCCTCTGCCATTGCTCAGAGTGAGTTTTTCTTGCAGTTAACTACTAAACACTATCTGGTATTTTTGCAAACGTAATTTCCACTAGTACCTTTTGATTAGCTGTGGCAGCCGCAGTTAATTTGTCTTCAAGCCACTGAAATTGCTCTGCAGGGTCTTCAACATCTTTTGTGAGCTCATTACTGTCGTAATACAGATTTGTGTTTACCACAACAATTTGGAGGTCACTATTTTGTGGCTTAGTAATGAAATATGCCCCTAAAATGAGAGAAATTTGAGATTATCTCATTGGACAAATATTAAAATACGAAAAATTTTCGTCTTTGCTCAATGAGAATCTCAGGTATTGAATTATTTTTAAACTTCAGTTAAAATTTTTAAAAAATCCTATTTAATTTGATCATGGGGTTATCCTTCAAAACCACATGATATGCAGTATTATACACTCTTAAATTGTGACATTTTCAGCTAGTTGAGACTATGACTTTGTTTCTCACCCTTAATGAAAGTTTCTGTATTCTCTGTGTCTCCAGGGAGCCACATTGTCCACATGTCTGAAAGGTTGTGGTAGAAGAAATGCTCTTGGGCAGGGATTTGGTTCTTGGGAGACCAGTCATGATTTCCAAGTGCCGGATAAACTGCTGTGTTTGGGAATGTTTCTTCTAGGGCATTTGTGAGATTGCCAATGATCATTCGCACTTGGTCCATGTTGAGGATGTCATCGTCCCAAATGTGGGGTGTATTATCTCTGGAATAATATCTTGAAAAGTTTTAATTTGAAAAAAGATTGTTGTATTCATTGCAATTTTCTGATGCATGATTTAAGAGGGATTGTGTTGCAATAATCTGATAATCCTCTATGTCTGAGTCATGTTTTAAGACAAACTTGGTATATACCGTTTTCCATTCTCCAATAACCACAAGAGGGCAGTATCTATAACAATAACTCCACTTAACTGATGATATACCCATTATATAGGCACACTTTTATGTAACAGTGATGTGTGATATAATATTGAACCCAGGGGCTATCTAGGACCCAATATTATTAGGTCCCACGTAAATTTCACCAACTGTATAGAAATATATTACACCAGATGAATAAAAAAAACATTCACGTGGCACTGCATGTCTGGTATAACTCAATATCATATCATATGCAATATGTTGTAAAATCTGATTTAAACCAGTAAAACATGCAGTTAAGCTAACATTGTTACCCAGTCCATATTATGAAGTCAGGATTTGGTTCTATGGCCTTCATTGCTTCTAAGGATTCTTCAATTAAGGTCCACGGTGCGTCACATTTGTAATCACCCAGTTGCCCAAGTCCATTTTCAGGAGCTGAGTCTCCGCAGCTGAGGGCTTTATCTCCGGAGGATGTGTAGGTTGGGTCCCAATGCTGGTCGGTCACATGCCAGAAGAAGCCTGCATTAGCTGCATAAAAAAAACTAAGATCATGTATTGTAAAGACTTGAGTGTTTTTTTTTGGCCTACCAAATGAAACTTGGTGGTATAATTCATCATCAAAGCTACTCTAACTGCGCACATGGCCTTGATCCTTGGATTGTACAATACTTAAGAATTAATTATTCAAAATTCAATTCCTACCGTTTCTGGGAAGTCCAGCTCCTGTCGCATGTAACAATAACGACGAAAGGAAGAAAACTTCTGCCAAAATGGTAGCCATCTTAGCTTAGTTATGAATGACCAAGTGTCTGCAGTTCTCTTGTAGAAATGTTATCTATTATCTCCTATTGTTTGACAAGAAGTAAATTTATGACCTCCTTGAATGGCTATTGGCTAATTCTTATGATTTTATCACACAGAAGTAATTTTTATTATTGGTTATTGTGCTTATATAAATCAGGATGGGTGTATACATGCATTAGTGTGTTCACAAGTAGAACATCATTATATTGATAAGAAGATGAGATTTAACGATGCAGTACTAGGCTTATGTAAAATGGTTTTGTTATGTAACACAGGCTGCATGTTTTCTTTCATATGATATAAATCTGTATTTGCCTGTCCTGCTTTGTGATCTGTATTGGTTCAGCACTTATGATTTGGAGATTTTACTTTCTGGAGTATTGGTGTCACACTTTTTAGCAAATAAAAGAAGCAGTCCATGCAAGTGCTTGAGATATTTAAGAAAGCTTCAGTTGAAGTTTTAAGTTAACGATTGAAGGAGGTTTGTAAGACAGATGGATTGCTCCTTTTTCATGCATAGGTGTTAAGCAGGGATTGACCCTAACCTTTTTGACGACTTTCCCTTTAGACAAGTGACCGACGGATTTCACTTGCCAGAAACAATTTTTACTTGCCCCAAATTTACTTCTAATTGTATTATCTATCTAATATCTATGGCCTTGTCCATAGTCTCCATACATTTATACCCTTCTCTGGTTGATTGATTGATTGACTTTATTTAACATTAGGGCCTATTTCAAGAGTGTACATAAATGTTAACAACAAGAACGCAGTACATACAGGCCAAGTCCTATTATGTCAATATTTAACTCCTCTCTATATTTCTTGGTACCTTCTGATGACTTATCAAGCCTGTTTGTCAATCATGTCAATGAATGAAAGTATCACAGGGGAAATTTGCCTGTGCGCTGGGTGTGCACAGCGTTTTTAACAACATTCACAATTGCCAACTTAGGTTTTCAGTAAACTATTGTTGTTAACTTGTCCTGACTTTGCTATTACTGAGAGAGCTCTTCTTGCTCTAAATTGCAAATAAAGGACTTATTTCGCTACATAACATTTAAGATTACTTCGCGTGCCCATTGGGCAAGTAGAGTAAGCATTTAACTTGTCCAATGTCCAGGGGGGGGATCCAGAAAATTCCGGTGGGGGGGTCTATCGGGCTATCACGTCGCGGAACGCATAGTTCGCGACATAACGCGACCGCGCGATGATAAAATTAACATGTAAAAATAATAAAATCTTGGTCTGGTGGGGGGGAAACCCCCCCCCCCTCCCCTGCGTCCGTCCCTGCCCATGTCCCTTGGGCAAGTGTTAATATAATCCCTGGTGTTAAGACTGAAGCAAATGATATCCTCATCAATGACATGCTATATCGACCCATTTAAAGGATACACGGAAGTGACAAATTGAATTATTGATTGATTTTGTGAGTATCCTGCTTATCTTGTCGGAGCTTATCTGTTCATTGTGCCATGTAATCTGATTAATTTTTAAAGTCTTATTTTTTGGTGCACCTTTGTTGAATCTTCATTCTAAACTGTGGAAGACTTTCAAGGGCTGATGTGATGTTATTATTTTTCCAGGTAGTTGCTTATCATTGGTAGGCCTGAACTGAATTGATTGGAAATAATGAGATGTAACAGCAACTGTTTGTCAATTCGGTACTTTAAGTATTAGCAAAGAGAGCGTACAAATGACTTGTGGGTGTTCTGTTTACAAACAGTCCCTATCTGTAGCAGCCACTATCACTATCTGCAGCAGCCAATGTGCAAATTCAGAATGACCTGTTTGCCTGCTTAATTTCTTTTTCTTTCTTTTGTTATGTCTTAGGTGGAAAGTTCCGATTACTATCAGTATATGAGAATAGAAAGGCCTTGCCAATGTTCTAAATATCTACATTCAATATATATACCTCCAGTTCTCCATCCTCACAAAAGACTGAAACAGACTTCCATTTTGTCTGATATCAAAATTTGTATTTATGGATTAGGGTGGGATTATAATATTTCATCAGAACCATAGCATTTAATTTAGGCAAATCAGTTTTTCAGGTATTAACTACCATAACAGTTAGGTCATGTCACTGGCCTGAATCTTGTAAAAGCCATTTGATAGGACTACATACAATTTCCGTGAATTTCCATAGGTAGAAGTCAGTGTAGTGTAATATAAATCTTTTATTTTTACAGTCAAATTCAAGACATCATTTACATGCACAAAAATATATAAATTTACAAAAAAGGCTGGTTTATTCAAAAGAGATGATTATTGTCATGCAATGTATTAATTTTCGAGGAAAATGAAATTGTACAAGATGTTACACATAAAATTGAAAACATACATTTTACATAAAAAAGAAGTAATATCAAACAATGGATGTATCACCTGAGATTCAATCAGTAATGATTTCTCTTTTCCAGTAAAATAATTTCTCTTTTCAAAGTAAAATAACTTCTCTTTATGATTTCTCTTTTCAAGTTAATATCTCTTTTCAAGTGTAGATAGAATATTTAAATGCGGAATGAACATGCTCTGGGCCAACTCAGTTTGATATGTGTAAGGAGTACTTTGCTTTTGTGACATTTTGAGACCTTTGAGATTTCCAAATCGTTGAATCAGAAAATGATGCAATTAGTGTTTAAATTCAGATAACAGTAAAAGAAAACATTTTACTAAAATATGACAATTTATCAGTTGCCACATGCATATGGCCAAATACCCTGTATTTACATTATTGCTGTTGAACATTGGAAGACTTTTTAAAGTCTGAACATGCACATGTATGTGTGGTCTGCTATTATTCCTTGTAATTAAATTGTCACTGATTGTTCGTCTGAAATTCTTTCATAAACTCAACCAGAATTTGCACCTCTTCTAATGTAATTGCATTGTAGAGTGATATCCTCAAGCCTCCGACTGATCTGTAAGATATAATGTTAAAGGATATTAATTGTGATGATTTAACACTGTACAACGATGTCCAGGGGTGCATCTAGTTATTGCCAAGGGGGATAGATAACGTGATGAATATGCATTGATCCACCATGTTAGATTTGGGGGGGGGGGGCATGACCCAATGCCTTCCCCAAATATGCCACTGACCATGTCACATAAATTTATCATTTGTGCCACATGCATGTTACGTGAAGTATGATGCTAAACTTATTTCGTGGGAATTTTCCTCTCATGCAGTTAAAGATGTGACAGTCACTCAGTTATATAAGTGACAATAGTTATCTGATTATCATGAATGTTAAGCTACGTGAGCCCTTGGTATTCATATGATATGGATGAGTTTCACTAACCTGTGACCTTTGAGCTGGATCATATTCTTCTTTGTTGCTTCTTCTACAAATTTCTTTTCCAGGGCTTCGTTGCCCTGAGGTCCTCCTATGCGGACTGGAACGTTCATTCGGCTGCGGACCTCTTGTTCGACAGGACATGCATAGAAGCCATTCGAATTGTCAATCAAATTGTAGACGGCTTCTGACTTCTTGCTATTTAGCTCCTCAATACTGGCCACACCCCCTAGACCTTTAATCCATTCCAAGACCAAGCCCAAGATGTATATGCTGCAAATGAAACAAAATCTTCTGATTAATGTGGAATATTCATATTTATGCAGATGTTGTCATTTTAACAGTTGAATTAATAAGTATTGCTTGGATACTGATCATAAGTCCCAAGTTCACAATCTTCTAAAATAAATTCTTTTTTTTATTTGAATACTTAGGGCGCATTAGATCTGGGGAGGGGGGAGGGGATTTTCCAATGAGGATATTTTAAAATTTTGTGTCTAATCTACGAGATCTAGTTATTAGGACCTCAACAGGTATAGATTTATCACTTTCATTTTGTTTTACTAAGTAGTTTATCAAACAGTGTACTGAAAACAAAAGTGACTAAAATCAACACTTAAATTCTTTTTTGATAAGTCCATTCTTATCACACCACTAGCTAACAGTGCAGTTGAAATAAAGGATAAAATTATTTCAATTGTAACCATTTGTAGCAGACAATACCAGACAAAAGGAAGTCTCAAATTTTACGGTTTTTCTGAATAGGGCACCTGGTCATAGAAATAATAAGTGTTTTATCAATCTATTTTATCAATTTATACTGTTATCTAATGTCTATTGCAATTGCACATGTTCATCTGTTAGACAAAAATTGTAACTCTTTGTGATTGTCACTCCGTAAGTGCACAAATTATGTTCAGAAAAGGTTGTACGTACTACACTACTAGTGTACTACAATTTAACTTTTTGGTCAAATAAATTTGGGTGAAGTATTTTTTTTAGCATGTTGCAAATCTATGCAAATGAGACCTAAATGCTAACTTGGCTGGAATATGAAATTAAAATATTAATTACAGAAAAATGCAAGGTATAGCTTCACACTCTGATTCAGAGCGTGAAGCTATACCTTGCAGCTTGAGAGTCAGGTTTCAAGAACATTCAGAGTTTCTGAATGTTCTTGAAACCTGACTTACAGGTTATTGAAGTGTTTCTATTGACCTTTGTGGTGTCATGCTGCCTGCTGTGTAATATTGTTTGTCATTGAAATCACAGATATATATATATATGCAACTAAGCAACTTGACAGAAATAATGTGCTCATAAGTCTGAGTGTGACATATTTCAGATAATCTTCATGGTGTACTCATTTTTGGAGAAAAAAAGTTAACCAGCATGACTGGTCACGTTTTCTACTCCAGTGTTGTTGGTAAACAAAGAAGGTCATTATTGTTCATGCTCATCACTTTTATTTGGGACATTGAAAGCTTGCTGGTTATCCTTTTTTTTCTCTCTCTTTTAATTTGCTCATTGAATACACAAGCAGGCAAGTCTGTTTAATGAACAGCGGTTTTAACTTCTGAGTGATCTTGAAAAGATTACTTTGTGTAAATAATTAATCCTTTTTGAACTTTTTCTAATTTTGGATGGACTTATTGTTTTACAATTTTTCTTTGTTGTTCTGGTTATAAAAAGAGTAAATTCTGGTTTGGCAACATTTTGAAATTGCAGTGAGGTCAACTTTTAGAACAAGGCTTATTAATAGAAGTTCAAAATGTACAAGTGTAGGACTATAGGAGGTATGACTATCATGAGTAGGCCATTGAACCTGCATATCCAGGGTCACCCATTGAGCTGCTGAGTACTGACAGACCATCTGGTTTTATTTCTATGCAATACTCTGACATACATTGCACATAATAGCTTAATGTGGTGTGTGTAACTTCATGATGCTGTGCAACCTGACGTCTAAATAAGTGTCTATAAGACTTGTGTTGCACAGTGATCTTTACACAGGCTAAAGCCACTGTCATGTACAATTTTACACGATTACCAATGAAAAGGAAATTCTTGTATGCTGGGGTTAACTAACTTTATTATGTCTATAAACAGTAGATTTTTAATACTGATGAAAGTTGATGACTCTTGTTATTGTGTTTTATCGCCTCTGTTTTTCATAACATTTGCTGTGACAGTGTCACTGTCATAAATGGCAATGATCGTACTATATCATGTACATGCAGATAGTGGCATTCTAGATCTGTATGGCAAGTGGTGCATTCTAGATTTGTATGGCAAGTGGTACATTGCTGTACCTGTTGCCAATGCATGATCACAATGATTTATAACCTGCCAGGCTGTCCTGATTTTAACTCAGACCTCTAGAATTATGGGAGTCCGAGCATGTGACATAATGGTATACTGAACAGCAAAAGAAGGTTATCAAAAACATGCTATGTTCAATGGGCATTTGATAACTTTCTTTAGCTTTTCAGTATATCACACTTACAGTGATATCACAAATATCTTACTATCTGGCACTATCATATAGCTTCATATATTACAAGGTCCATGCATCTTCCAAAATGGATATTCATTTTGCAATGACACAGGATCAATTTGGTCAGACTGGCCTGCTGGCAATTTATGAGTTATAGAAATAACTTACCTGAATGTTGGTGGAGTGTTGTAAAGGGAATTGTTTCCTGCCATTATCCTGTAGTCCATGACTGCCGGACATTCTTTGATTGCCTTTCCGAGCAAGTCATCCCTTACTATTACTACAGTGACCCCGGCGCAGCCAATGTTCTTCTGTGCTCCAGCATAAATTACACCAAACTGAAAGGATAAATATTGGAACATTATTGGTATACCAATGTATATTTTGAAGACAAAAGGTCAAACTCAAAATGGATTATAGCCTTATTGACAGCTACTGATGCATTTAAAAGACTGAACTTACCTTAGAAACATCTACAGACTTTGACAAAACATTAGAGGACATGTCGCAAACCAAAGGAACCCCATTAGTCTCTGGCACATAAGGAAACTCAACTCCGTGGACAGTTTCATTAGCGCAATAATAAACATAGGAAGCATCAGGGCTTAGCGTCCATGAGGACTGGTCTGGAATTGAGGTGTAGCTGGATAACTTAGGAAATACCTAGGAAAAAAAAACATAAAAAATAATTATTAATATAATATGTCTAAAACAAGAATCCGAGGATTCAAACCCTGGGTTCTGTTGGGAATTAGCAATTAAGCATAAGATCCGTGGATACAAGATCAAAGTAGCACTGCACTGCGAAGTGCAATCAGCTTTGACACCTGTCAGATTGATTTCAAGTGTTGTTTCTCAATGGCAATTTGGTAAACTGAGGGTGAAAAAATGCTTTAGAACTTGCAGAATTGCAATTAGCATTCTTAAACTGCTTCTGAGAATATATGCACTGCAAAAAGCAATTGCCAAATTTATGCATTATAGGCATTCCTTGAATCGCATGGACGATCGTCACGTGGGCGACATTATAATGCAAAGTCAGCTTGAAAAAAGCCCCTCAAGACTCAAACGATTTAAAAGGGCCTATACAAAAAACTACTAAAAAAAATGATAATAAAAGTTTTTTTTCAAATTTAAAAAAAAACAACAAAAAAAAACACAACAAACCATCCTGAATTCCACAACGCATTTTAGTTCACCTCTATATGAACACAAAATGACACACTTGACCACATCCACACCTGTATTAAGGCTGGGAAAACTTTTTTCCAAAAATCTCTCAGACTGGTTTTTAGATAAAATTACCCTGGGGGAACCCAGGGTAATAAAAAACCAAGTATTTATTTCATAACAAATATATGTGATCTACACCTTAGTGTCATTGTTTTACCTGATTCACAGTTCCAAATTTTTCCGCTTCTTTAGCAGCTTTGGCCGACCAAGTGCCAGTTACCAAATAATCAGCCTTCTTTGACTCGTTGAGGTTGATAAGATTCATTGGAACTGTAGCAAATTGCCCATTACCACCTCCTTGCATAAACAAAACTTGGTAATTATCTGGTATGCTCCTGTGAATAAAGAATAAGTTAATGTTAAAGTGACTGATTATGCCAAATGGATATAATATATTTTATGCATGGCTTAAAAAAGTAGGGAAATTCGGGCATGTAATTGCCTGGAAATTGCTAAATCTTGCTGGAAATTTTCAAAGACAGGTTCAAATTATTGCTTCAATTGCGACTACTTGTGGGAAATTTTGTTGAACTTAGTGAAATTGCCTGGAAATTAACATTTTTTTCTAGCCCTGTATATTTATGTAACTCATATGCTGTTGACCACTTAACCTTAACAATACTTAAATGTTTTCCAAATGTCCAGCCCTGTAACCACCCATGCTTGAAGCAAGAAATAGAACCTCAACATAATTCCCTGAAAGTTGAAATGAAAACTTCCATTTTACTCACATTAATTGTCTAAGGGTTCTCTCAGCTTCATTTATTATTCTGCTGAAATCGGATGATCTGTGGCTCATTTCTGTAAAGAAAAAAAAATTCGTATTATGCAATGTTCAGTTACTGATCAAGTTGATAAATTATTTATTTAAATTAATATTTTATATTTGATAGGATGCTCGTATCAGCCCTTACTTACCCAGGACACTGACCCCAGCATTTCCACAGCAGATTAATTCCTTTTGGGCTTTTTCCAAAACCTATAGAAAGATGCAGATCATTTATAAATAAACTTTTCTATTACTATAATGCATTGAACACTTACATATTGAATTAATTATAATATTTTTTTTGTAAAAGTACAGACCTAGCTGAGGCCTATAATTTTAAAGACTATAGGTGTGGCACATATCTGTGACTGTTCAATGGTTGGTCCTGTTACACAAAATTAATTGATTCATCAGATGAATGAATTTAATATAAACAGCTTAATTGATTGCACATGTATGGTGCACTAAATATATATATTGATCTCACCAAATAATAGCTAGGACTGCACATGTAATACCTGCATAGCTCTGCATTGCTTGGTGTCGCTGGTAACTCAACTGTTATGGTTATGAAGGATCATCCTGTTATATGTATACACACTCACTGTGACACTGACATTTTAGTTAACAATGCACAATTGTACTTACCAGTTTAGGAAGTTTTGCAGGTCCTGGAGAAAAGTTGATGACATTGTTGCTTGACATGTTTGCAGTAATTAAGTAAACGGTAGATCACTAGATGATCCAAAGAACTTTATATAGTGCTCAACTATTGCTGCTGTCACTGGTGCAAGAGGGAGAAATTTTCCAACCACCAGCTTTTGTAGCTACCGACCCAGATGGGAATATTCCGTGAAGCTACAGTCAGTCCTGATTGGTCCATGACGGATTGCCCATATGCATATAAAGAGGACTGTCGCTGCAGGTCATTGATCTGGCTCAGTCTGTCCCATGCAGACGTGCAGACAGAGCTAGACAGAGTCAGAGAGATAAGCACGTTGAGCCGATTTGATTCATTCTGTGAGTCATATCTACCAGCATATTAAGTGACATGTTTTCAGCGATAATTCGAGTTATGTGCCATCAGCCGATGATCAGCATAATGTTGTCATGTTGTGTTCACGTGCGTGTACTTTCACAATCTGCTGTCAAACCGAAACTAGGTCATATTACTTTCATCTGATTGGCCAATGATATGTTGAATATATAATGAGGTCAAGGGTACTGACGGGGTTTCAACCTCTTTAATTTGTTGTAACCTCCTTATAAGGTTGTCTATAGATGTGTGTTGAGTTCTCTTCGGCTACCAAATGTCACCTTATTGCCCAGCACCATTTGTGACCATAGAAGGTGGGGAAAATGCACCAGGAAGTTTTTCACGGCTAGCAGACAGCAGCGATTTTGACCTTCCAAAAGGTCAAGGGCGTCATGAAACAATAAAGAAGTTCCCTGCTATTTTGGGATTTTTCGAACTATTTAGGGGCGGAATGAATTTATTTCATAAGTCGTTGTATTAATTATTGAGATAGCAAGTTTTTGGTTGATTTTAAAAGAATGTCTGTGCGTTTTTCTGGTGAACGTCCTTCGCTTTCTTGCGATCCTTCCGCGTGGAACTGACAGGGAGCTCGACAGCGAATCTCGACAGCAGTTTGTGGACTTCGGACTTTTCGTTCAAAGGTAGGCTTAGATACAATAGACGATGATTAAACAGCTGGAGGCCCTTGGAATATGACACGACCTGTCCTAGAGCCCAGTATAAGACAGTGTTATCAAACAACTGAGTCTCAGACATTGCGGAAAATTCAAAGTCATGACATGAGCTCCTCGTGTGCAGTTTGTTCAAAGACACTTTTTGGTGTGTGTATCATGGTGTAATAATCATGACATTGTGTATTGAGGCAGTGTCGACTTTGTTGTGACATATTTTCAGCAAGTTCTTGGGGGTTTTTCTTGAGCCCCACAGCTATTGAAAGCCCAAGATATTGCTCGAAACAGTCTTAAGTTGACCAGTTGACTGACTTGATGAAGAGCCAAGTTAATTAATAACAGGTGCGAGATTTTGCCTCTTCTCAAATAATTTTAAGTTTTAACTGGTGAAGATTTTGGGGGAAAACTAATATACATTTGGCAATGATTTGCAAGCGTCAACCACATGATGTTATCACCAGAAAATCACATGGTTAAGTGGTGAAGATTGCCCCCCAGAAAATTACAAGGTTAACTCACTTAACTGGTGAAGATTGCCCCCCCCCCAAAAAAAAAAATAGTAGATACCAATAATCTTTATCACCTGGTTGGCTATGAATATCACTGTTTACAGTCAAAATATCAGGGCCTGTGATATTGTAAAAAATATATATTTTTTAACAATGGTTATGACATCACCAGCATTTCAGCTGGCCGATGACATAATAAACCAAACAATGGCCAAAACAATGGTATTGTGACGTCATATTCATTGTTGCTCCCTGCTGACGTCACCATTTTTAAATGACAGAGAATAGTCTCTCTTTACAAATAAAAATTTGAGTTGAAACCAGGTGATAAAAACAAAACAACCACACGTCAGGGCACTTCGTACAGGCCTCCCAGCGCAACCTATAAAACCTATAAAACCTATAAAAACCTATATTTAAAATTGCAGCCTATATTTTTCCCAAGATGACCTATAAAACCTATATAAACCTATATTTTTGCTCTTTTAATACAAAACCGCGGTGCTGATGCCGTGTTAAACATTGTATGCCGACTTTCGAAGAAATGCTTTCATTCATAATTGCTTGTTGAATTTATGATTCAGTTTCTTGAACATTTTTACCATGCCATTCATTTTATAAACGTCTTTTCAGGAAAATTTCTCTTTTGCTGTGACTGTTGAATTTTTTTTCTGACAACATTGTTGCAAAACAGCTGAGATAATAGACCAATATTTTTTTGACATAATAACATTGTTTGTATCACAGACTTACAATTCAAGATATTTAAGGGCATTTATTTTAAGTGAATACGCTAGAAGCCTGCAAGCCTCACACAACCTGCAAACATGCCGATCGTGCATTGGATTTGGCATTTTATGTCTGACATGACAAAAGGACTTTATCAGCTTTTGAAATGAAAATGTTGCTGAATTTGCTTTTAAAAATTATGATATTCGAAGACTCGATGAAAATATTGATTGTCCTGTCATCAGTTACTCATTATAGCAACACTGACATCCAATGGGAAGAGGCATGAAGGTGTTAGGCCCCTGATGACGAAAGATTAGGTAGCTCAGCTCCTGGAGCTGACCAAGCCACTGCATTATATAAACAGGTTTTCCAGATATTGGACTTCTGCCTTCAGCCCACTTCTGGGCTCTTTCATGAATTTGGCTTGTGTAACAAACATTTTAAATTCAGACAACTCCAGTAGTGTTCAGGTTGTGGCTTCATAGTGTCCTCTTTGTGATGCATAGATTTTCACGAGAAATAGTCAAATTTCTCCATATCAGTTTGGCATGAGATTTAGCTTGCTTATTTATAGATTCATTTTCACCACTTGTCTCTTTAAATGAAAGATGAATAAGCTAAGTCTTCTTGCATTTCATCGCGGAAAACAACCATAGAAAACAGAGACAAATAAAATCATGAAAAATATTCCTACGACTTATACAAGTTTATTGGTGCTATTTATTTTGAGGGATGTAGTTTCTTGAGTGAAGTTTTAATTAATTTTAGAATTTCCACATTTAACTGAATTAATTTAGTGTACACTTACAAGGGACAACGAAGCAATGCATAGAAGGTTCTGCGTTATCGTCATTGATCAGCTTAATTTATGGCCCATACAGCCTATATTTCAGTGTATTTCAGACCTATAAAAACCTATATTTTGGGAAGGGAGCCTATTTTTTTCGACCTATATTTTTGTGGCAAGGGGCTGGGAGGCCTGTTCGTACAATATCACTCGCTCTTGCACTGCGGGCTCGAGTGATATTAATTCACACAACAGCTTGTGATATTGTTACTCAGTGACCCTGACTGGGGTTATTTTGCTATAATATCCAAAAATAATGTGCTTTAAGCACTTTAAGCAGCGCCTGTACAATTTCTAGCTGATGGCGTGAAAATGTCTGAAGGCTACCTATGTATACCAATCAATCTACAATATGAAAGGACTACTGATTTCAATCAGGACTTTTAAACAGTTTGTCAAAATGATACATTGATTTAAACACAGGGCTCCCACTCAGTTGAGGGAGGTCCCAGCAAAGGACGGATGTACCTGCAGGAAGAAGTTCAGGTGCGCGATGTCGTAATTAAAATATTTTTCAGCATGTTATTCTCCGAAAGTTGATGCTGGCTAGTAGAAATTTGTGAACTGTATGCAAACTTTGGATGGGATTAAGAGAGTTGGACAACCTCCTTTTTAGAAGTGTTGACAAGCTGTACCCCAAAATGGTAAGGTAATAGCTAGCGCCATGGCGCTGCTAAAAACGGAAATTTCCTCTTTTTTTTACCCCCCAGAAAATCATGTGGTTCACTGGTGAAGATATTCACCAGAAAATCATGTGGTTAACTGGTGACAAAATCATGCGGTTAGCGTTTGCGAAAACATAATTATTATCAGTTTTCCACGTGATAGCTGAAACGCAATTTCACGTGATAACTCTGTTAACCACGAGTTTTATCAGCTAGGTTATGACATTATATATTTATCACTCAAAGGCCATGGTTCTTTTATTCCTTGTTACGTGAAACCGCAACTCTAAATGCGTGATTTCTGCAAAAAAATTAAATTACCTACCAACATTTTGTTGGCCTACCGCCGCCTCAGTTTTCCCTGCTTCTAGTCAATGCCGCAATTATCGTCAACAGTGTTCCAGCTAGGATTTGATTCGGGCATGCAATTTTCTAGGAAAATTTTACTTTTTGACATGGCGGACGAGGGTCGGGCATGGCGCGGCGCCATGCTCAAATGGCCTAGCTGGAACACTGGTCAACACTGAATAGGAATGTGCCAAAACCATCAGACGTTCCTGAACATTGCTGAAGTTCCATTGGCTTTGTCTGGCAATCAAACCCCTAACTATAATCGCAATCTGATATTGAAAGCCGGTGCCCCATACCCGGACACCCCAGAGTCAGGCTTAATTGCCGTTCAGCTTGCCAAATGGCCATCTTGATCTTAGATTGGCCCTGTCGCTGTCAGACCAGCAAGCGTTTATCTTGAGGCCAATTAACAAGAATAAGTACACATTTTAAATCGATGAATTTCAGTTCAGGAATCATAAATATTCATTATCATTGACTCTTTCTGATCATGGGATTGATCTGATCACTGGATGCAGGTTTTACCTGTGGCAACCAGCCACCCGGGCATTTATGGGGCCATCACTTGGATTTGACTTTATAAATGTATTATAGTCCTTTTGTAATAATCGTCTCTAAAAGTTTCAGCTTCGATCTTGCCACTCCATTGATGAAAATTGATTCTCTGAGAAGTAACGAAAATGACTTTATTCAGCTCAAAGTAACCGAGATATGGCTGTATTTGGTATCGTTTTAAAGCTCTTGAAGAGGTATAAGCCAATTTGCTATCTGTGCTGTACTTTTCTGTGGATATATCGAACTGCTTGCCATGGTCTATTTGACAGGTCAAAAATGTGGTTTTCTGCCCTAAAATCTGCACCTGTTACATCTGTGGGTTATAACTCTACTGCTGTGCAGGATCCAATATAAGCCTATTCCTATTCTTTTGTCCTTGATAAAGTCTGTTGGTCCTTGCAGGAGTATAAGTCCTGTTGAAATGTTCAATGTAAAAATCTGTTATCGAATTGAAATACAGGTCGATTAATCCATTTCAGAAAATGTTTCGATTGCACAGCCCTATGTATCTAGACTCTGTTCATGATCATCCAAACTTCATCGTTGCTACTAGCTTTGCTTATTTTTTCAGCTTCTGAGATAAATGTGGCCTTTATTGTTGTGTCACAATTGCATGAAAATTTTGAAATTTGCAGTACAAGTATATATATGCCATGCCAAGTTCTGTTGGGTATTGATTTCACATATTTTTTCAATTCCCAGTGAGTTCTGTAATTTGCAACATCCTTGGTTCTCGACTTCTAAGTTCCAGGGTGAGTAAATTGTTTGAAATTTGACAGCATGCTATCCCACCCCAGTAAATGAAAAATCTTGAAATATTTTCATGCTCTGGCTTCAGAAGGAATGCACACATTATTATACAAATCATCATTTGTGCAGTGTGCATGGATCTTATTTAATAGTTAGTGTGGCTGGAAGAACCAGTGGTGGATCCAGAAAGCGTTTTCTAAAGGGGGTTGGGCATTTTCCAGAATTTGTGCGCACAGGTCGTCACATATTTTCTTCAGAATGCTCTGCTTCATCTCAGTGGTTTAGGGGGTGCCTACTGCCTGGGCCCCCCTGGATCTGCGCCTGACAACTGACTCTTTTTCCTTTACTTGCTTTAGACTGATTTAGTAATGTTGGCCAACCTGAGTTACAGGTTCAACTTTTTGCAAGTTGTTGGTATATGTATTGATTGTGGTGACTGTTGCAGCTTGTTCCAGTAGATTTGTGTTGAATATATAGTTCTGACAAGTGTTTTCAGTAGCATAATAGCATTGCATTTGAGTATGTTGCTTTGTCTTTGACTCAGGTGTTACCTTGTTAACTTATGGTTTCTCAAGAGAGTTCCCCCGTGGCCTAATTGGTAAGTGCGCTTGTCAACTGGCTTTGAGGGCGTGGGTTCAAATCCCACCCCGGGAACTCACTTTAGTCCGAGCCCATGGGACATTAAATGGAGGCTGGTTGTATCCAGTATTCTATGCTGGGGCAACTGAAAGACCCTGGGCATCCCTGAATTAATAGGGTATGTGCCAGACTCACAGTCTTCTCATCTCATCATCATACGGCGATCGCCTGCCTCGATATAGCCCACTAATAAGGTGCTGCAGAGGCGTAAAACACAAACAAACAAAACAAAAAAACAAAATATGGTTTCTCAAGAATGAATCATGCTAAAACTTATGATTAAATTATTTTATTTACGAGATAAAATAAGTTTTGAAGTGAAAAGTTTAAATCTGCAGTTTTAATTTTACTAATATTTTAATTTTGCGTGTTCTGTGTGTATGGCATTCATATCAAGTTTACCGACGCATGTGCCAGTTCTACTAAGTGGGGGCCTTCATCATGTTATCGGGCTTGAAGCCATAACATTCATGATGTAAATTCTCATGATTCCAGAGATTCAACCAATGCACCTTGATTACACATTCTATATGATCTAGCAAAGTTTGAAGCGAACAGTTCCTACATCATGACATAACTTTAAAACACACTGTGGCAGCACTGTACATGAATGTCACACTACTGTTATACTATAGTAACTGACATGTTACTACTACAGATCAATGCTACCATTGTAACAATTGAAAGTCTAAATGTTCACTTTCTTGGCACGTGAACATCTAGGTTACATTCATGACATAGCCGTTGGCTTATCAGTGGTGATAACAAGGTCTTATCACAGTTTTTTTTGGAAGTGTCGTCAGTGTAAAGTTAACATAAGTGTTTTAAACAGGAGTTCACATCATGTCTATTCCATTTTCCCTACCAAGAAGACCTTCTACCAAGGAGGTTTGTTTTATTTTAGTTTTAACACTATTTCCTTCTGCATCTGAAACACTTGGAGGGCACTTTGATTTTGTATGTTGCTTCAGTGTTTTCTGTGTCATCCCGTTAACAAGATTTTTTGTCTTTCAGATGGCTCAACTTATAGCACAGGGCGGTCAAGGTACCTTAGTAAGTAGACTTTTTTTCATCATTCTTCAGTTGTGTTGTTAGGCGTATGTGTGTCATGCATGGTTTCGTCACTGGAAGATCAAAATTAGAAGATTTATGCTTTATATAAATTTGATTTTGTTAGACTTAACTTTTCAGAAAATTTTTTCACAGCTTTGCTTTGGATTTTCAGACTAATCTTGACCTTTTAGAGGCCGGATCTTAGTATATATCCTTTATTTATTTATAACGATTTATTGAATGATCCTTATTTATTCATAGCGATTAATTGTTTGGTGTCCTTACCATGTAGTAATTGACAATCATGACATTGATTCACAAACAACTTGAAACAAGGGCGAACGCAATGACAACCATCTAGAAATTTTGTTCCGTGTTGTATTTTTGTTGAAGCTTGAGAATGGCGTGTCATTTGCTTGATTAACAGCAACTAATTTCATGTAATTGTTCGATTTTATTGCAGTCAGGGACCGGCTTCCCAAAGGTTAGGCTTGTTAATGTAGCGTGATGTGGTATTTAATGTTTAACCTTATTAATGTTTGGTTTGGTCTATTTCACAACCTGCATTTTGGTGTCGATTAGTTATTTTTTTACCATTATATCTTTATGATGTTGCACTTCATAGCACCCTTCTGAATTTCATAAGTGACTTTTATATGGGTGAAGTCATTTTAAACGAGGCCAGCCAGGATTTTGACCTTTAACAGGACATAAAAAATGTTTGGCTAGTAATATGTTCTTTAAAATTCTCTGAGATGTAGAATACAATTTTGTCATCATAATAAATCCACTTTTACATGAAATTATGGCTTCATCATTGAGACCAGGGACTGCAAACTCTCAAAATGGTCCATTTTTGGGGATGTCAAACGTCACATTTTCAAACAGTGTTACTTTGACAGCTGATGGTTAGCAACTGAAATAAGTTATGCTCAGTTTTTTTAATTTTAATGACTACCTATATAGATGTACCTGAACTTAAGTTTTTTAATTCCATTTGGTACGTGAACTGTTCTGGGAATATTTCTCGGGCCACCGAAACCTCCCGTCACGTACATCATAAATGTCAAACATGGTAAATCCAGAAAAAACGTTTTCTAAAAATGGGTTTTTTTCCTATTTAAGTAGCGTTTGGTTGATTTATTTTCCACTGAATCAAGAAAGTCTATGATAAATAATCACATTCCAGTCAGCTTTAAAAGGAATATCCAGCCACAGTTAAATGGTCGCTGTCCAAACATGAAACCTGCAATCACTGAAAAAATTCTCACCTACAGGACGGCAAAATTTCAAACCAAAATTTTGACACGCCCAGTAATATATTTATGGGTTTGTAAGCTGCCAAAATAAGTATTCCACAAGATTTATCTAAAATGTTTAAAAGGATATCCTACAGAGTAGCAAAGGCTGTGATATGGAGGATGCAAATTTTGAATGTCAATAATTCTGGGATTCTCACCTACAGGACAGATATGATGTAACGTCACTGATAGAGGTGTTCTCATCTTCAGAGAAGCATCACATCAATCAAAATTTTTCATTTTGCTGTGAATAATAAGTTTTCTTTCTGAAATTGGCCTTGCATGAAGATACAGGACTGTCACACAACAAAATGTGTCATATGTCAAAAGTATCAAATTGGTACATCATAATGGACAGTACATCATTATTGACCAAGAAGTAATTATTGGTCAATTATGATGTACAGATGAATTTTCGAGCTTTCTGATATGAAAAGAATACCAAAGTAGAGAAAAGTTGTGTTAATTAAATTCCCAGACTTCTGTTGTCCTTGTCATAAAATTTCACACATGCATTTCATTCTTATCTGACAATAACATAGATTCTTTGATGTACATCATATTTGACACTCGTAATGTCAAGTATGATGTACAGCATAAATCTTAGATATATGACAGTAATCTCTACATTAAATTAAGAATTATAATATATTTTGGCTAGCTTCATTTACTTATGCAGTTTATCTCAACAATACATTGTGTTTGATTTCGTTCAGCTAAGATTAATAGGCGGACATCATAATTGACACTTCATGTAAAATTCTTCTGATTATTTGTATTTTTACTGTTGTTATGAATGAGGATTTTAACAAATCTAATTTACCTTACTTATTCTTTTATATATTTTATGGAATTTCAGAGAATTTAAGTTCTAGCTTGAGTCGGTTATTCATATTCAATGTTTGGTGCATGTGTGTAGCCTCTGGCAACTTATTTTCCAGCTTCTCTTGGTGAAATTTCTCTTTTGTGTTATATTAGGGGGAATTAACATTTGACACTTGTTTGTTTTTATTGAAATGTTTATAATTTCATTTACTGGTAAAGTTTATTAATACACAATTTGACATAATTTTTGAAACTTCGTCAATTATGATGTACGTGTGACAGAATTCTCACCTACAGGACTATGTCAAATATGATGTAACGCTAAAAATATGCCTATATCTTTTACACAACAGGTTAGATGGCTTGGATTTTACCATTCTCTCATACATTCTGTGTGTTTTTACATTTTAATCCAAAAATTTACTGAGTATTCCTATGTACTTTATTTTGACATGACATCAAAGAAGCAAAATTGACGAACATATATTTTTGTTCCGTCAATGTGTGTATTTCAAAGCAAAATGGTAATTTGTCGGCTAAAATTGTTTTAAATGATTATCTATACCTGGAACAATGATTATATGATCAATGTTTGCTGTTATCAACTATAGGGATTAAATAAATTGGAGTCAACCAAAATTTCTCACCTACGTGACGACATAGACTCTCCTCAGCAAAATTCTATTTGGGGCAGTGTCAGTGTAACTAAAGGACATAAAATGTATATTTCATAAAAATTAAGACTATGGAGCACAGGCTGGATAAGGAAAACATCCTAAAACATGCATTTTAAAATTTACCCTTATGTGACACTTTTGGCCTCATTTAAAATGACTTCACCCATATTACTTAGTCAAAAATGCACTATAAGTTTGACTGGTTTGCCCTCCAACTAAAAAATATCTAATTACTGTCGCGGTGTATCACCCCAACATTATTCAAGTTGTGTGTTCCTCCGGTTAAATAATACTCCGGTATATGAAAATGTTCTCACTGGTTTTAGTTGCAACCGGACAACAAAACTATGAAACTTGTGCGATTGTGACAATTAGTAAAACACTGGTATTGCTCTCCTTACTCCCATTTCATAGAAAGAAAGTTTCAAATTTAAGTAAGATTGAGGTATTAAGATATTCTATATTATGATAAAAGGTGTTCGTTTTTAGAAATGAAGCTTGTTGTAAGGGAGGTCAATTGCTGTTTACTACATATTAAAGCGTAAATTTACCATGTTGTATAAGAACTGCTTGCAAGTCATTTTGACCAGCTGCATTAATTTGTGAGAAATGTGTACCAACAATTTATAAAAAGTGATTCATGGTTTTTAACCGGCCAATGGCCGGTTAATAGAGGAGGGCTTAAGGTGAAATGGGACTCTTGTCCACTTGTCCACTTGTCCATGTGTAAACTTGTCCACTTGTCCACTTTTCTTGTCAACACATTTTGAATTGCCCACTGTGACTTTACTTTTTCACTTAGATTTATGAAATTTGGTATAGAGATTCACTTAGGGGTCCCCCTCAGAAATTTTTGGAAAAATCCAAGATGGCCACCAAAATGGCTGCCATATATTGAGTTGCCCACAGTGACCTTAGTATTTAATCTAGATTTATGAAATTTGGTATAGGGATTCACTAAGGGGTTCCCCTCAAAATTTTTTGGAAAAATCCAAGATGGCTGCCAAAATGGCCGCCATATTTTGAATTGCCCACTGTGACCTTAGTATTTCATCTAGCTTTATGAAATTTGGTACAGGGATTCACTAAGGGGTTCCCCTCAAAATTTTTTGGAAAAATCCAAGATGGCTGCCAAAATGGCCGCCATATTTTGAATTGCCCATTGTGACTTTACTATTTCACTTAGATTTATGAAATTTGGTATAGGGATTCACTTAGGGGTCCCCCTCAGAAATTTCCAGAAAAATCCAAGATGGCTGCCAAAATGGCCGCCATATTTTAAATTGCCCATTGTGACCTTAGTATTTCACTTAGATTTATGAAATTTGGTACAGGGATTCACTTAGGGGTTCCCCTCAAAAATTTTTGGAAAAATCCAAGATGGCTGCCAAAATGGCCACCACATTTTAAAATACCCACTGTGACTTTAGTATTTCATTTAGATTTATGAAATTTGATACAGGGATTCACTTAGGGGTTCCACTCAAAAATTTTTGAAAAATCCAAGATGGCTTTCAAAATGGCCACCGTTTTTTAAATTGCCCACTGTGACTTTATTATTTCACTTAGATCTATGAAATTTGGTATAGGGATTCACTTAGGGATTCCCCTCAGAATTTTTTGGAAAAATCCAAGATGGCTGTCAAAACGGCCACCATGTTTTAAATTGCCCACTGTAACTTTATTATTTCACTTGCAGTTCTGAAATTTGGTATAGGCATTTGCTAAGGGGTTCCCCTCAAAGTTTAATGGCATGCAGCAAACACTATCAGTCTGGCTATCACTGCTCAATACAAAACAATCCATGTAATAATATATAAATCACCCTCTTCATGATTTCAATCCCGAATATACAATTGCCAAAGGCCGGTTTTGAATCCATGGATTCTTGTTATTTGTAATGCCTCCTCAGTTTTACCATCCTATCAATGCCTTTACAATATAATCTTCATCTGTTAGTAACCCTGTGTTTTTTCCATAAATTCATTTGAAATAGTCAAACCTGTCTATTGCACAACACACTAATCTTATATGAGTAGTAGTTCAAAAATTTCTCAGTTGCAATTTGCGACCTAAAATTTAAGTATTTTATGTTATACATAATCTTTTATGTTTCAAATTGATAATGTACTAGAACTAGATTTAGTATAGGTATTTTATTGCACAATGCTATGCTCACATATTTTTTAAAAGAGCTTTAACACATATGTATTCTTTTCAACGTATTCTTTTCAAGACTAAACTGCTAAGGCAAAAAAAGTACCAAGCCATACAAAATGGTGAAATTAATTGAAATTTTTTGATGCAGTATTTTAGAATTTTACCCTTATTTATTTGTCCTTCTTTGTTTCCTGTGCAATGTGTTGTATGAACTTGTATCCTTTCACAACCTGTACTTTCATGACAATTAGCCTGAATTAGGTCCTTGTAAATCGTCAACTTGCGGACATTGTGTCTGTTGTCAGTAGACTCCTGCATGTTAGCTTTGCTAGATGACGTCACAGGTGATCATGCTAAGTAGGTCAGACTGTGACAGCTGACCTTCACGTGTTCCCATAGCTGGCTCACCGCTCCATTACTGCAGCAGAACTCTCCGTGTTAAGTCTTTAATAATGCCTCTCTTTAAACCATTTAACCAGGATGCCATGCAGATGGCTGCTGCCTATGCTGACACCCATTTGGAGTCCATGTGTAACCTGAACATCGATTCCAAGCCACATGCACATCGTATGAGTGGAATCATCTGCACTATTGGTAAGGCCATCTTTACTTTTCACTATTATGTAATAGCATATAGATCACTGATAGAATATACTGCATGTCAACAGGATGCTCAAACATCCTGATTCCTTAAGTTATACATTTGACAAAACAGGTGTATAATCTACCATTGATATTTTAATGTTGTCAACCTTGTCTTGTGTCTGCTGGGAGCTGCTGGGTGTCTGGGCCTTTAAATTTCTGGTCTGATTCTTATGTGATTTGTTTCAGTGTGAATAGGGTATCATTTGTCATGTGTAGCATGTAAGCATATAAATGTATGACTTTGAAACTAAAGCTGTCAATAATGATAATGTACCTATGTGTTGGCATTACATGATGAGTCAATATTGATGTACAGATTCAGCTGTATATTAAACAATAACAATCATGTTCTGGGAAGAATGAAGTGCTCTTTATCAGAGTTAGATATGATTTCAGCTGTATTTCATATGGTTTCAGACCTCTGATTTTAATATGCCATGTTTGTGTTATTGTAAAGATTTTTAAAGCATTTCTGCACACTTTGTAGTTAGGTTACGCAGGTTATGCTGAATGTAATCAATGTATGACTAACTGCCTGAGGTTATGCAGGATACCTTGGTTACAATTGGTCTAAATTTAAGATTACGCAGGGGACTGATACAGTGCATATGCAGAAAGCCTTATGTACTATGAATTGGCAATGAACAGCAAGCCAGGCAGGTGCAGCTTAAGAAACAGCAGGGTTAATAGACAGCAGGGTAATCGTGAGGCCAGTCAGCTGGTCCCTCAGCACTGGGCTGGTAGGGAGCCTAAGGGAGGTGCTTGGCAATACACACTGTGCATTGCTGCTAGAAGCTGGTAGTGTATTGGGATTTCTTCATGTTCTGGTTATATCGCAGCCAATGTGGCCTTGGCCTTGTCCTCAACAAAACACATGTGTGAAAATATAAACCTTTCCTGAAATTCTGGGCTGATCTGTAAGAATGTTAGGTCTCATTTACTAGCTGTTCTAGACTACTAGAGAGTGACAGTTACTGAGCTCTTGCACAAGTTATTGCCCCTTCAGTATCATCCACAGTGGATTGCAACATTCTTAAATTGCTTTAGTGTCCTCTCTATTTAAGAGCATTCCAGATAATCTTGTAATAACCTGACACTGCGTAGTAGTCGGACATGACCTGCTATTTCTTTACGTATGTTGTTCTCCAAAACTAAAATGATAAGTTTGTTATGCTTTGTCAGCTTTGTTACAGAGATCTGAATCATGATAAGATTAAAGTGTATCTTGGAAAAGTTTTTCGAACTTTGAAGTAGTATTTCAGGAATGATTTGTCTGACTTCTTGGCCCTGAATGAGCAAGTTCATTTAGATTTCTCGAATGACTGGTGCGTGATTCATTATCTATATGGTGTACTAAAAACTAGTGCAGTTTAATATGGTTATACAACACGTGTGTCAATGGTTTGGGTATATCTATTTAATGAAGACCAATTTCAAAATCTTCTAATATTCATTAGATTGGCATTTGGCAATTATGACTTTTATAAAACACTTCTTTGGAATTCTCTTTTAAAAAACTTAAAACATGGGATCCCTTAGCACCCCTTAAGAACATGTTGAATTAATTGAGGTTGCTGTTTCCATCAACTATCGCTGTTTTCTTCTATGAAACCTCAATAGATTTATCTACCTTGCAGTATTTGTGCCTGTGCACAAATTAATGATGTTTGCGCTAAATGTATTTCATGTGCTGCTCAGCCTGGCACCAACAATTTTGTTCATAAAGATTTGTTTGATTGAGGTGCCAAAAAATAGTGAAGTAGTTTAGGTAGACGCATTCATGAAGGAAACCTCTGAAAATATACATAGTTGATGGAAACTACAAGCTCTTATGAATTAAATTGTGCAGTACCGTTTTGTGCAATTGCAGATGGAGCTAAAGAACTAAATAGGCTTTCAAATGTTTTGCAGGGCCAGTATGTCGAAGTGTGGAAATGCTCACCAAGATGATGAAAGCTGGCATGAACATTGCCAGAATGAACTTCTCTCATGGCACTCACGAGGTCAGTACTTTAAATTATGAAAATTGTCTTGATCAATACTAAGACTGAGGTGATTGGTTGTCTGTTCATCAAATTTAAACTACGTATGTTATTGATGATTTTAGTACCATGCGGAGACCATTGCCAATGTGAGAGAGGCTGCCGCGAAACAGGACAGACCCATTGCCGTTGCCCTCGACACCAAGGGACCTGAAATCAGAAGTGGCATCTTGAAGGCTGTGAGTGTTTACACATTTTGGTCATTGTATGGAAAATATTGATTTTTTTGTACAACTGTTCAACTAATTGGAAAAACTTGCTGCCTTTTTAGGGAGTTAATGCTGAGATTGAACTGCAAACTGGCAAAATGATCACAGTGACCACTGATGACCAATACTATGAACAAGTTGATGAAGATTTCTTTTGGGTTGACTATAAAAATATTGTCAAGGTCTTGGACGTAGAGAACAAAATCTTTATTGATGATGGCTTGATCTCATTGATTGTGAAGGAGAAGGGTAAGTGAAATACAGCCACCAATAGTAGATTAATCTTAAGGGCACACATGGGTCGAAAAATGGGCGTATGCTGTCCAGAAGAAAATGTTGCAGCTAGAGCTATGAAATTTTACAGGGGTCTTCGGGACACAAAATTACGACCCTTCGGGAAATTTTAAGTTGCCATAGTTACGGTTGCCATGGCAACAACAAATTTTACATATTTTTAAGTATTTGGCCTTACAAAATATTAATCTCAAGACTCGGGTGTCAGAATAACCAGAACTCAATAATTTTCATAATTTGACGTATTCGGATCCGCAATAAGGCCACTTTCAGACTAAAAATTGATATTTATAGCATTTTTCAGGGTTCGCGAACGTTAGACTACCGAGCTTATTCACAATCTTTCAGATTTGAATCGCTGTCCCACGGCCTATGATCCAGATATAGTTCTGAAAATAGCCTTATTGCGGAAGCAAACTTCTCAGTAAGCAGTATGCCGAAATTCATTATGATGCGTTCAGCGGTTTTTGAGATGAATTTTTTGTAAGCATTCAAAGTCAGTAAAATTCACAACTTGCGGAAAATGGTAAAAAAAGGAAATAAATTCTTAATAAATTTAACTGTAAAGGTAAGTTTGGCATGATTGTTTGAAGGGTTAGAATTGGAATTTTTGCGAAATTTTTGTTGCACTGGTTGTCTGGACATCTCTATTTATTGAAGCTGTCTAAATCAGAATTTCCATTTGTAAAATTTTTTCACAATTTTTCCCCCCATGTGTGCCCTTAAGCAGATAATTAAATTGTGAAACTTTCAACCTCTTCATGTGGAGATTCTAGATATTTAGACTGAATATTGAGTAAGCATTATATACACACTCAATTTTCACTGAAATAGTAATTATTTGTGATATGGTATTTCAGGTGATAATTTCTTGAAGTGTCTCATTGAAAATGGAGGATCCCTTGGAAGCAAGAAGGGAGTCAACCTTCCTGGTGCCCTTATAGATCTGCCTGCCGTGTCTGAGAAGGACAAGCAGGATATTCGTTTTGGAATTGAACAGAAGGTAAATGCATTTGTGTCATGGTATATAACGGTACAAACAGTATTACATTACAATGTCGATATAGCCCGATAACAGCTGAACATGTGAAGAGGTGTGAAACCCAATTGGCTCTGGAGAACATTGAAATTATTGTATGTGGTTGTCAGCCCTATGGTTGAAATATTTAATAAAATGAAGCTGACAGATTGCTGTTAGGCCATCCATGCTTCTAAAGGTTATGTGAACCTGTTATATTTGGTTTTATAATAAGTTGAGCGAGTGACAATTTGTTTACAAAAATGTCCTCTGAGTTGTAAACTTTTTTTTTTATATTTAAGATTGCCTGTTTGATTGACTCAGATAACTCATATGAATGACACCATTTATTTTGGCTATTTTTTATGTGTGACAGGTTGACATGATCTTTGCCTCCTTCATTCGTAATTCCGCTGGAGTTCGTGAAATAAGAGATTTCTTGGGCGAAGAGGGAAAGAATATCAAGATCATTGCCAAGGTTGAGAATGATGAGGGTGTGAAAAAGTAAGTATCTAATGAACAGTTTGCTTCTACTTCCATTTCACAATGGTGCTGTTGCTTGATTACTGTACTGATGTTGTCCCAACAGTATACACTAGATGGAGCTGATTGTCATTTTGCAGGTTTGATGAAATTTTGGAGGCTGTGGATGGTGTCATGGTTGCTCGTGGTGATCTCGGAATTGAAATTCCAACTGAAAAGATTTTCATTGCTCAGAAGATGATGATTGGTCGTTGCAACAGGGCCGGCAAGCCAGTCATCTGTGCTACTCAGGTAGATTTCTATTACATTGTTTAAGGCAGCAGTCTGCCAGTGACCAGTCCTTGCATTTACCATCGAAAAATATGGGACTGCTGCCCTCTTGTGCATACTACGCTCACAACTGTGTTCCTAAAAATTCCTGCTAGGCATGTAGATTAAAAATGATGGCGTTTTCAGCAATTTGTGTGATGATGTTGGATTACCTTGTTTACTGGTATGATACCATGTGAATGACAAATTTAGAAGAAAAAAAAACTGGATTGAATTTTTCGTAGATGTTGGAGAGCATGGTGAAGAAACCACGCCCTACTCGTGCTGAGAGCAGTGATGTTGCCAATGCTGTTTTGGATGGTGCTGACTGTGTCATGTTGTCAGGAGAAACTGCCAAGGGCCTGTACCCTCTCCAGGCTGTGGAGACTATGCACAAAGTAAGTGGTAGCTGGCTGTTACCTAACAGTATGATGGATTTATGTTTCACTACCAAATCGGAAAACAATTGATTATTTGGTTATAATTATGTAAACTAATTGCACTTAGTAATTTATGGAATATATGCAGGGAATTATTTCCTGTATGTATCTGCCACTCTAAATGTCCTTGTTAATTATACTAAGTGATAAATGAGGATAGAAATGAAATATTAACACTTTTGGATTGATATATTTCAGATTGCAAATGAAGCAGAATCCGCCATTTACCATCGCCAGTTATTTGAGGAGCTTCGTCTGTTGACCCCCAGACCCACTGATGTCACTCATACAACTGCAATTGCCGCTGTAGAGGCAGCTATCAACTGCATGGCTGGTGCCATCATTGTGATCACTTCCACTGGAAGGTAAAGAATTAACTATCTTCTGCAGCGCCTCATAATTTCTTGATCTTGTTTATATGAAGAGTGTCTCCCTATAGTTAACACTTGTTTTCAGAACAAGCTCATTGAGATGACCTGATATATTGAAGGATTCCTTAAAAGCCTCGGAAATAATCGGGATATTAGACTATTTACAATGACAAGCACTTTATCTTAAGATTCATGTTGTTTTGCATAATATTTCACTTATAAATTGTATCTTTCAGTCTTCAAAATGATATTAGCTTCCTAAAACCTTGTATATGCACATACTCCTGGTCATCAAGTATGATAGGCTTGGTCTATTATTTGTCAAACTGATTGTATTTTGGCTTGCAGATGTCTTGTTTCGCCCAATATTTATCGGAAACAATTATGTTTTGCTTCAGATCTGCTCAGCTCATTGCTGCTTACCGCCCTCGTTGCCCAATTCTGGCTGTCACCCGTAATGGCATGACTGCCAGGCAGCTTCATCTGTGGAGAGGAGTCTTCCCGATCCACTACTTAGGTAAGTTCTTTGTCATATTACACTGAATCATAGACACAAAATGTTGTCAGATAAGTAAAAAGAAGTCCTATGTTCAATATTTATTCACGATAATAATATTAAATACAAAATAGTACACACACCAATTGCCATTCATAAAATCTTTAATTAAATTAATAAAACATTCAAGTACCATTCTGCTAAGACTTGTTTCTCATGAAAATTATGTTTCTTCCTATGATTTATGTTTCGATTTCAGTTCACCATTTTCTTTCCTTTGAAAATATTATTGATAGTTCTTATCTCAGGTATCTCAGGTATTAATATTATGAACATATTCACGACAATCCTGTCAAACTTGATAAATGATGAAAGTGATTGATATGGGTGGTAAATTATGTGTTAGAGAGAGGATTATTAATTGGCCAGAAACAGGTCTTCACGTCTTCCCACCAGTAAGAGCCATAGGGACAATGCATGGGATAGGGAATGTTCTGAACACACATGATGAACTGTTGCCTGTCTTTGTGCTTGTGATACGTCAGGTCAGATGTTAGGCAAGGATTGGCATCGCTGGAAGATGAGTCATCCCCATTGTTGTTTGAATCGACATCCTGCATATCTTGCCTCCCAGTGACTGGGTTGTAAACTGGATCTGCTAGATCAGGTACACATGTGAGGATATCCTGGCTCCATATTTCTCCAAGATCACAAGGTTGGATGTAAACGGTTCCCATTTGGGTACACTGGATATAGAAGTGTGGATCTTCTGGGAACTCGTAATAAAACTTGTTCTTCTCAGTACCACATGGATTGACCCCTGTGTAAATAATGGTGCTGCCCTCATTGCTTAATGTGGATGACTGTCCTTCATTTGAAACCATGTAACTAGCTGCTGGATCATTGAACTGTACACCTGTTGCACCACTCACCCTGGCTCCAAATTGCCTCAGCATCGCATTTCCGGCAGTCTCAACTAAGGTGCCTACTGGGACACACCTCAATGCATTGTCATTCCATCTGGAACCTTCTGGACAATTATCAACTTCGTCATTAGCTGAAAATTGGAGACATAGTCGGGTGACTCTGTCAAAAACTGAGCCTGGAGGACAATTCATCAGGTCCCTCTCATCTGCTGCTGAAAGTGGTTGTCTGGGTAAGAGGTCCTCTGCCATGAAGGCAGTTTCAGCTGCTGTTCCTGAGGCTTCCATCACTGTGGCCATATCTCCATTTCCATCAACGTCAATGAAGGTTCTCGTCTCGCTGTCGTCTGAAGCATCCTGGCGTCCTACGCAGGTCTTGTAAAAGTCATCCCAGATCTTGAACGGTCCACAGATCATGATCCAAGCATTGCCAAATGCGTCACACTGGATGAACTTGGTTGCATTGCCAGGAATTGGATGGTAAAGTGATTTGGAGAAGAGGCAAGGGTTGCCTTTCTGAGGAACCCTTATTCTGATCCTTGGCTGAGGCTGTACGACTACTGGTCTTGGTGCTGGGGTTGGTGCTGGTCTGGGTGCTGGTCTTGGCATTGGCCTTGGTGCAGGTCTTGGAGCAGGTTGAGGTTGTGGAGCACTGTGGATGACAATATGGACTGGAGTCATGACGTTGAGATCAATACAAGACTGGGTTTGCTGATTCCACATCTGCTGTGGACCACACTCCCATACTGTGACTCTTTGCCAATTGGTGCACTCCATGTACTTCCTTGGATCGGATGGATCAGGGTGGTACCTTGAGTCTGATCCTATACAAGGATTGTGTGAGATTGCTTGCTTGTTGTTGGTAGTTGACGTGTGCTGTTGAAGGTCAACACATTGGCGAAGCGGATTGACCCAGACTTGATTGTCGGGACAACTCATTGGTTTTGGCTGTCCGTCGACACACTCGTAATAATTATGCACATTATCAGGCATTGCCATATAGCGAGCATGTCTGCTTTTGCAGTGCAGTTGCTCAGGCATTCCTCCCATAGATGCTACCACATAGAGATAAGCTGCATTTTCGTTTGTGGATGTGCTCATTGGTACGTGGGCGCTGCTTGAATGGTGGTTACTTGTGCTACTACTGCTTTGGTGGTTGCTGTACTGGTAGTTGTATTGGTAGCCATTGTTGGTTCGATGTTGGGTCCCTGAGGTCATCATAACTGTCATCCCATTGTGCCCTGCAGGCATGGGAGGTTGTGCAGGCACAGCAGGTCGAGGCATTGGGGCAGGTCGAGGCATTTGAGCAGCAGGTTGAGGCATTGGAGCTGGGGCAGGCTGAGCAGGCATTGCATTGATACTCATTGAACCCATGCCAGCACATGTCTCATGGATTGAGCTCCACATTTGACCAGGTGCGCAGGACATGACGTAATAATTGCCATAAGCGCTGCATTGGATGTATTTGGTGCTGTCGTATGGATGAGGATGATACATTCGGTCATTTGCTATGTTGTTAGCTGTGCAAGGGTGGTTCATTGTTGCCATTCCTGAAATGAAAAAAAAAAGGTTGCTTAGATATTTATCAACCCTTGGGCACAAGCAGGATGCGTATTGAATTCCGCCTTGGTTTGCTGTACTAAGTGGTGCTACCTTCAACAATGAAATTATTACATTTTGACATATTTAATTTATTCTGCTCTTGAACAATGTCTGACTCGCTTCCTGTGAAAAATGCAAAATATATTATTTCCTGTTGACGTTAAATTTGAATTATAGGTCAGCAGTAAAAGGTTATTTTTGGCATGCTGTTTCTATGGAACTTGCCACCACAAGTTAGGAAATGTATGTTGGGAGTTTAAATGCCTTGAGGCATGGGCTGTCATCATGACCACTGCAGTTGGCCTTGGTCAGCACGAGTCAGTTCCCTTTCCAAGTGGAACAATGACCATGGACTCATTAAGTACGTGACTGCTAGCAATTTCCCCACCCCATCAGTGCCATTTTTTAGAAAAGTCTGCTGTGGCTAGTTTACATAATAGATGAAATATTAATAGATGAAATATGAATACCTTTATGATGATAATTCATCAAATAACTTAGTGACGAAACTTTGAACATGTTTTAGGCCTGGGTCTAAGTTATTTTTCAAGAAAAGAAGTTTCAGTTAAAACATTTTTGTTTTGATTCAATTATTTCTAAATGTTTGCCAGTTTAATCTTTCAAGTAATACAACAAAAGGTTTAATAGTATTTAAATTACTGATTATTTTTCTGATGCTTTCAACTGCTGCAGAAATTCTGCATCACTTTGCTTTAGGTGTTGTTTGCAACAAATGGTTAGATAATACGACAATGTTTACAGTGATATAACCTGTATTACAATAAGATGAAATAGCTGACTTACCATGAGAAGAAGCAAGTAAAGCCGTCAATGTGAAAAGCAGAAGCATGATTGGTGTACACCTGGTGAAAAGAGAGTTAGGGGATGCCCCTCCTTGTCGAAAACTAAGCTTCATAGTGTATATGTCCTGTCTCAGGTTCTCATCTCTGTGACCGTTCGGATAATAAGCAAAATTTGAGGTTGTGCCATTTTAAATATGATGGCAGAAATGATACGTCATGGGGCTGGCCGCTGTCCAGCCTGTGTCATCCTACTCATGCTGTGGCATTTGGGAATCCTACCCTCTCACCCAGTCACCCTTTGCCATTGTATGTAAATGAGCAGAGCACAGGCAGCTGGCTCCAGGTACTCCTGTTCTGGTCATCACTATTGCATGTTGCTGTCCGAAGTTCCTAGAAATGCTTCTCACACATTTTAGGACTTTTGATTGCTTGCTCCATGCAAAAGTAATGTTCAGGGGCAAAGGGAAGTTTGGCTTTCATGTATCAATTTATTGGATCTGATGCACTTAACTTTAGGGTCATGGGCCTATATTTGTTATGCCGTGTGCTTATTGTTAATTAGTTTGTTCCTGGAGCCAGGAAGTCTAATGTGCCAAATTTGGCCAATCATGAGTTACATATAAGTCTGGTCATAATTTTAAGAAAGGTGACTCAACTTGGATGAAGTTTTAGTTTAACTGTCATCTTAGCCTCAGGGATTTGGCCAATTTTAGTCAGCATTGGCCTATTCCAAGATATCCAACCTTAACTTATGCCCAAACTGACATCAGTGAATGAATGGAATTTGTTCAATGGCATTTGTGTTTGATTGTGTAAGGTTCATGCAATGGGCCCATAGACAAGTGTCACAGGTGTCCAGGATGGCTAGTTGACAGTTCAGTGATTCCACTGCCAATGTCCACCAGATGTTCAGAGGATCCTTGTCCTCATTTGGGCAATTTGCATTTGTAAACATTAGTCATTACATTACACTCAGTGCTAAATAGCAGTTTTGTTATGGGGTTCTAATTATTGCCTGAGGATACTTCTGATTTCTTTTTTTGTTTTCCTCAGTTTTTCATGCGCTTTCAGATTTTAAACTTTTTACTTGGCTTCTTCACAAGGACCTCATCATCAAGTGCATATTCCCCATGTTATGATGAAGTCATGGTCATTGGCATTGGCCATTCATCCAAATATCTGGCTACTGATGTAATTGCTGAAATGCCCTGTTTACATAGTACTTCAAGGTCAAGGGGAATGTGTATCCATTGTGATATTAACGACCACATCAGAAACCTATTGTCATGGTTGTTCAACCAAAAGCACAGAACTTGTAAGATGGCATGCAGAGAAATGTGTTTTGGCAACTGCCCTTTCATATACTTGGTATACAGCCTATGATTATTATATACCTGCTAAATGTGCTTAATTGGTGGCATGAGCAACTTAAATATAAATTTGACTTAGAAAGCATACAACACCTGGGACTTGCAAATGGTGTCCTCTGTTAATTAGAATCAATTGTGGATGCTTCTGCTAATTTTTGACCAATTATTTGTGGTCATTCTCCAGGTGAACCTCTCCCTAACTGGTATGAGGATTCCCGCACCCGTGTCAAGTTTGCCTATGATGATGTCATCAAGAGAGCCCTTGCAGTAGAGGGTCAGCCCATGATCCTAGTGAATGGCATGAACCCCGGTCCAGGCAATACCAACACCCTTCGTATTATCTACTCCAGACAAGATCTTCTTTAAGTTAAAGTTGCCATCCACTGCAGGTCAGCCGCATGGCTGTGTTGTACTGATTGAAGTGAATCTTTACTACCTTTACTACCAAAGCCAGATTTTTGTTGCGGCTATGCAAAATGTTCTTCAGTGAGGGATCCCGTTCCATAATTTAGCACTAAAAATACTTCTCAATTTTTGTGGAACCAATAACATTGATTCAGACATTATGCAACACATAAAACCATTAACTTCCATTAAACCTTGACAACAGCCTCCAGATAACAATCACAACATTATAATTCCTTTGAATTGGCATGAGCCTTTTTCGTTTAATGACAATTAAACCTCATCCTGTTACTTTCCAATTGTAGGTTTGACTTTTACAAGATGTAGTTTTTACTGATCTGTCGATTAGTTTTTGGCTAATCCATTATATGCATGTTTATTGTTTTCTTTACCTTATGTGAAATAGTGATGTCATTGTAGTTACAGTTTACTGATGTATACTGAAGTCAACCTGATATAATATTTTTAGAATTCTGCATTTGTTAGTCATTAGTATCTGTAAATAATTTATGAATATAGAGCATATTACAATGTGGCACTATTACTCCTTTGCTCTATTAAACGTCAGCTTGGAGCATATAAAAAATTAATAAACCGTAACTAAAAAGTTTGAAGTAGCGAAACTTGATTTTGAACATGCTCTTTGATTATATGCATGCATTCCGAATGCTAATTATGAAGAGTTACTAAGTAGGTTGTATGATTGCTGTTACAGAACCTGCCCTGCCAGAGTGGGTTGAGGATATGGACAAGAGGATTGGAACTGCCATGGACACAGGAATCAGCCGTAAACACTTCAAAGGAGGAGACAATGCTGTTATCGTAACAGGCTGGAGGGCCGGTGCCGGATTCACCAACATCATGAGAATCGTCACAGTCCCAGAGAAAAGTGAAGCTCGCACTGTCAAAGTCCTCTCTGCAACCTTCGGTAAAGAAATGGAAGCAGCTTAGCTTCCCATCAGCTTGTTATCGAATATCTAGTGAATTTAGTTCCTTGACAATACAACCCAGTGACATTTTGAAATTTTAGTTGATAGTGATATTACATGGACTAAATTATCCTCACTTTTTGAACAATATTTCTAAAATCCACCTTATGTGGAGCTTGTTTGTTGTGGATGTTACATGATTAATTGAAGTATTTACATGTGTTATTTTGTTTAATAGGGCATGAGTAAAGAGGGTGATAATTTGACAGCCATTCTTGGTGTGATGTACAGTAAGTAAATTTAGGATTTGTGTTTATAGCACTGCTTGCACAATTAATTTATTGCTAAGGGTTAAGGTGGTGGGCCTGGTGGCTGTCCTGTCTCTATTTCTATCTACAATTAAACTCATTTCTAACTTGAATGTGATATGTGATAAGATTCTGAATATGGTTCATTTCTCTTTTTCTTTTTTGTCTGTGGCGCCAATTTATAAATATAGTGTTTAGATGGCATTGAGAGAATCGTAGTAATATGTAGGAATTCATCATTTGTGATGTAAGTGTACTAGCTCAGATCTCCAACCAAATTCGGTGAAATAATCCTGCATATTTCAATGGTTGTTAGGCCTAGTACTTATTGCATGTGACACTGAACTTACTGAATAGGTTTCATGTATGAGAACATGGGCAGGTTTCTGTTTTAATGCCAAATTGTTGATGGTCGCCATGTTGTTGAGTATTATACTTGTTGAATAAAGGTAGTATACCGTAATATGGTGCATCTTTATGCTTTCTGGAACAATTGTATGAATTTGGCCCTCATATGGGCCACTGCAAAGCAGCACATTTCACAGAGTCGCTAATTTGGTGCGACTGTCTTGAAAGGTCAGTGGGATAATCACTTTAAATTTGTTCTTGTTTACTCTTGTGTTGGTACTAACCTGTCCTAACAAAACTATTTTGATGATGTTTCGTCAGTTTAGCTTTCAATATGGAAATGTTCTTAAATTTCAGAAGTGTTATACAAGTGTCACATTAATAGTAGTTTATTAAAGGATAATTATTGATGAAATTGGCAGAAGATATCTATGTTACATTGTCTTTCTACTTAATTGGGATGGTTTTCAAGTTTGCTTTCTAACATTGTGTCATCTTCCATTGGTGTTTGTGTCCCTGATTTTCCCTTCAATGTGGTCCAATGCATTTCTTGCCACCTTGTGTGATTGTGTCCCATGCTTGTAGATAGCTTTGCTTATAAATGTGATTTACACAACTATATTGTCACTGTGCATGCTTCAGATGGCAATTGTTATTGATTCTCATCTGTAAATTAACTTTATATTTGGAATATATTTGTTGAATAAATATAACCTGTATTTGTGGAATAATTTTAACCAACTTAAATACAAATGCATCAATCCAAAGTATCTGCTGTGCATTTAGCTGCTGCCAGTGCCCTCAGGCATGTATCCATTAATGACTGTTTTGCATGACGAGCATTGTTTATAGTTATAAATCTTTCACATAATGGGCTTATCCATACTGTATATTTCATGTTTATGCTACTTAGTTAGAAATACCTTTTATTTTGCAGAATCCGGTGACACCTGATGGCCAAGTCCTTTGAAATCCCTTCTGCTTCTTTGTTATGTTATTCTCCACACTTCTTGCAACAAGTGCCATATACTACTATATATTACTATGTTTCGTTTGTATTCTTCAAAGCTCAATTCCTTTGTGTTATTTTGTGTGTCATAACACAATTGAATGTGTATTCCAATTGAGAACCTAAGTTAACTTTGAGAAATTGTAATGATTTGTCCATTTAATCATGCTAGTCATAATCACAACTACGTAAATATAGTATAACATGGATTTTGCTGTTTGTAACAGTAATGTCAAACCAATCCACGTGACACCAATTTTCCCCAAAAAATAACTCCTTTTTCCCCCCATGGAGTAATGGAAAGCTTCACCTCCATGGTAATGTGTTAATTCTTAAATTATTTCACTACAGTTTGTTTTGTATTGTAAAACTTGTGTACAGAAGCGTGTACAGTAATGAAGTATTAGACAATTTATGGATTGGTTATATGCTGGAATGAACAGATATCAATGCCAGTATAACTGCAAGTTGACTTAAACTTATGACATGACAGATATGTGTATATATGTGACAGGGTCACAGAATAAACATGCTTATGAAATGAAAAGTGACAGAAGCTGTTATTGTTGAGGTTTTTGCAATTTTTTGTTACATCTTTGTGTAAAAGTCTTTAAATTCAAATTGAATTCCTGTTGCTTTCAGGGAATTCCCACGAAGATGGTGCAGGCATCTTAATGAGTTTAAGGCACTTTGCTTGTTTTTGACGTGTTTGTCAATGCCTTGTGTAGAGCTGTTTGGTCCTTTCTTCGATCTTTCTCAATTCTATGAGTATGAGTACTGGTATACATGTCTGTGCTCGGAGTTCCACACAATCAGTAGTCTGATGCCAGTTTAAAAGTTGTCTCGTGGTTAAGACTCGCTGACGGTTCTGGATGTGCATAGTCACTTCAGCAGATTTGCTGCATGGCATGGAAGTCAATGACAGATCTGATACAGGGCTCCCAGCGGCCCTATATTTCCTATATTTCGCTATATTTTTTTATGCTCCCTATATTTTCCAAGTTATTTGCCAAAAATCCCTTTATTTTCATGGCATTAAATTAGCAATTTCCATCTTTTCATGTGACATTGAGTGTTCACTGTCTGGGGTTTGTCCGGGAGAATACCAGAATTCCAGGTCATTCCTTGGTCAACATGCCAATGTATTTTATCTCCGATTGAGCACTATACAAATGAATTTAATGTTTAGAAGTCTAGTCAAATATTTTTTATTAAAGTGACCTGCAGTTTACACTTCCCGGCTTCTAAGGCCTACAAGTAACCAGGTGGGCCTGAAAAACGCATGCAGAAACAAAGCAGAACATCAGTATGAACAATTAAAATTCCTCATCTACATTTATAAGCATTACATTTGCATCCGAGAAGCTCTATATTTTGACTACAGAAGCCGTATAGATCCCTATAAATTTTATTTAAAAATTCCTATGAAATCCCTTTATTTTTTTGTCACGGCTGCTCGGAGGCCAGAGATCATGACTCTGGTGAAAGATTTAAGTAATAAAAATTGTGGCGTTTATGTTGTGTTGCTGGTCTTTTTCCCACACAATAGACCAACACAAGGTGGCAGCATGCTCCATGATGCAAAATCTAGCCGCACCATTGGTGCCCCCTTGCACCATACATGCAATTTATCTGGCATTTACTGCCAGTCTGACAAGGTTGTCAATTTTCTTATTGGGGCCAATTATGGGGCCGACTATGAACTTTAATACAAGTGAAAAAAAAAACAGGTTTGTTGAACACATATAAAAGAAGTTTGATTCCACTTTAACTATGGTACCATACCGGTAATGTTAAAATTTTGATTGAAAAATATTTGTTTTCGCTGCTTTGCATGCGAATAAAAAGTGTCCCAGATGGGCGGACACTTTGGTCAAAATTTAATGTTGGCCAGGCGGCTAGGCGGATATAGGTGATAGATCGTTTCTGGCATGGACTCCGCCCCTATTGCCAGTGGCGGGCACGTGCCCCTCCCCCCCCCCCCCCCGTATTGGACCTGTGCCACCCAAGGTGCCCCCCTTATGAACTTTGCTTAAATATACAGTTAGTATAGCCGGTGCCCCCCAGAGAATTGTGTGCCCCCCCCCCCACAGTTACGCCACTGCCCATTGGATGTGCAATTGTGCATGGCTGAAATTAGGTGCACATAGGTCCAGTTGTGCCTTTTGACGGGCTGATTGACAGATATTCTATACTTTACGAAATATTGAGAAAAAGAAACTTAATGGGTTATCCCATGGCTTGGGAAATATTTCCCCGATATTGGAATCAGAGACTCGGTAGTGGAGCCAACTTTTGCAATCAGGAAATTTTTATGCTAATGGATACAAACATATGAAATAAAATGAGCCATGCATCTGATGCCCCACAGAATGAGACAGAAAACATGAAATTCTGAAATTACATTCAGGAAAGTGTGTGTACACATTTACATAGTGTCAGAAAAAAAATTAAGATAAATTTGTTGTTGGCCAGTTACAAATTGAGTTGCTTTCAAGGTAGCTCCAAGAAACTGGCCTGCCTGGGCCAAAGCAGTCAGTTCTGGCTACTTTCAAGGGTGCCGGAAGGAAACGACACAAAAACCAAAATTGTGTCAAGTTTATTTACCCTTACTTAGGCTATTAATTTTTTTTGCTTGGGATCAAACCTTGCCTCTCCTGGCCAATGGCAAGAGGGCAATTGTCCCCCCCCCCCCGCAGGCGGCATCCCCGGGGGGGAAGCAAGGGGGGGGTTTGTTTGTTTGTTTGTTTGTGTTTTACGCCTCTGCAGCACCTTAGTGAGCTATATCGAGGCAGGCGATCGCCGTATGATGATGAGAGGAGAAGACTGTGAGTCTGGTACATAACCTAGCTATTAATCCAGGGTCTTTCAGTTGCCCCAGCATAGAACACTGGATACAACCCGCCTCCATTTAATGTCCCATGGACTCGGACTAAATTGAGTTCCGGGATGGGATTCAAACCCACGCCCTCAGAGCCAGTGGAAGCACTCTTAACCATTAGGCCACGGAGGAACTCTAGCTGGCGGGGGGGGGGTACTCACCAAGAGAGATTGTATATAATTATTGAGGTGCGGCGGCCCGCTGGTTGGTACTGCTTTCATTAAAAAATAGCCAATGTCATCTGGGGGGGGTCTGTGCAAGGCCCGAAGGGTAGAAGCTTTTAAGGTCGTATGTCCGCAGGGGGGGGGGAGGGTGGAAAATTAATTTCCCTCCCCCCGATGACACCACTGGCCTGAGCGTACAACATTTGTACACGAGCTCAAAATATTATTTCACCAGATTCAAATCTGTATGATAACTTGTCAGTGTTATGTGTGTAGGCCTTTTGTGTGCCTTTTGCCTCCTTTACGTAATTTAATTTTTTCGATATAATATTAAAATTAAATACTAGTTCAGCTGGTGTCAAACAAAAATTCTGAACTGTTACTTATCATTTTGGCTTTTCTCCTCTGAAGCCTCCATATCTCGAGTGGTAACTGGGGGGGTCTTAGCAGGGGGGGCCTGGGGGGCAAACGATTCTCTGCGGGGGAACCCACTAATCAATGTGACTATACTAAAATCAGAATCTTCTTTTCTGCTAAAAATGTATATATTTTAGCGATTGGAAAGTGTCATATGGGGGGGGGGGCACCTGGGCACAGGTCCAATATGAGCCGGGGGGGGGGACGTGCCCCCCATAGGGACGCCGCTGTCTCGACTCTGAGCAGTGCTGGATTTACTCATAAGCAAACTAAGCAGCTGCTTAGGGCACCAGACCTCAGGGGGCACCAAGGTCCAAAAAAAAAAAAAAGTTGTGGGCGAAAAAAATTGTTGTGTTGTTAATTTTTAATCTCATATTCCATTTTTGTGGGAGAGGGCCCACAATGACTTCAAGGGGCCCCATGCAGTTCTTGAACTGTCCTTCTCTGACGGAAAGAAATATTAGGGCATTTCAATAATGTCAGAAAAACGCTGCAAAACATAATACTTAAAATGAGTGTTTGTGCTGGTCAGCTTCTTGAAATTAGGGATAGATTTGATCGTTTCGAAAGTATGGCCAAGGTGCTCTTGCCAGAAGTAGAGCTATTAGCTGAAATAACCATTTTCGCATGAAAATTCAATGTTAAACCTCCATCTACAATGTATCTTTGGAGCTCTTCAGTGGGGGCTCAACTAGAGGCTGGGGGCCCCTACCAACGTCACTGGACGTCATTTGCCAATCATTGGAAAGTTTATGTTGGTTCATTGAGCATACCTTATATTGTTTCAACTGGATATATATCATTGGTTATTGCCTGTATGATTTATATTTAATTAGGTACTAGAGGAGACTTCCATACCTCATTCATGCTGCAAGACTCCGGGTGCCCCTGAACTACTCCAATATTTTTCAGATACATAGTTCTGCCTGCCTCACTTTAAACATACTTTGAAGGGCCCCACTAATACCTCTTTCATGCTGAAAGACTTTGGGTGTGCCTGAACTGTTCCAACATTTTTAGAGGCGATGCATCAGCCTATCGCTGATATAGTCTTAGTGATTCTATATATAGCCACTCGCCTCTGTATAGATGGCCACAGGCCTCCCGACAGGAGGCTTTTCCAAGATTCTGAATTTCAGTCTGTGAAACTTCGTCATCAGAACGGGTGGCCAGCGTCGTAGTAAAATGCGGACGGGCCTAATTCGCGGAACGGCGGGCTGCGGGATTTCGTAGTAAAACGCGGATGCGCAGTTGCGGAACAGGACGCTTTTGCGGGATCGGGCCGAAATTAAATGTAGATGGGATGAAATATGTGGAACAGCTGAATTTGCTTTAAAAATCGCCTCTATTTTTTTTTGAAAAAATTTTCTTGTTCAGATACATAATTCTGCCTGTCTGACTTATAGATATACTTTAAAGGGCCCCTACTAATACCTCTTTCATGCTGAAAGATTCCAGGGCCTCCCTGAAGTTCCAATATTTTTTAGATACATAATTCTGCCCCATGACTTTTAGACTTACTTCAAAGGACCCCGGCCATTAATGCCTCATTCATGCAGAAAGCTGAGGGGGCCCCCTGAACAAAAAGCCAATATTTTTCAGATACATTTTTCTGCCTGCCTCAATTTTAAGACTTACTTCAAAGAGGCCCACTTCAGTTTTTACAGGGTTTCCATTACTATTTTGTGTAATATCCGCACAATTTGTGACGTTTATTCTTTTGTGGGAGCCCCTAGGGCAACCCCAGGCAGGCCCATGGTAGTTGGGCCACTGCAGTCTTGAGCAACTTCTAAAACACCTTTAAATGAGCTGAAACTTTACATAGGAGTCAGAGAGGGACTATGGAATACATTTAGAGGTTAGCCCGAAAGAATTTCAGACTTTCATTTTTTTTTGACACCCTACTGTTGCTCAAAGGTAACTTTAGAAAGCCTAATTAGTGGCAATGATAGCACTTTTTGAATAAAGATTATAAATTAATTTTTCTTTGCGTAGATATCTTCCTTCAGGTCCCTAATTGACAAAACAAGTGGCAAAAGTGACCTTTCTTGTGCAGGTTTGTCTCCATATGGGGATCTCTACCAAAAAGCTAGAGTCCCAATTTGGCCAAAAATGGACAAAAAGTGATCCAGCTCTGTACTGCCTTAATATGAGACATATTACTGAAGTAAAGGTATAGGAATTTTCTCCTAGTAGTTTGCAATCAAACCCAGTCGTTTTTAGTCTATAATGTTAATATAACTCGAGATATAAAATTTTAAAGTTCAGAAATTGAGGTTGAAAATTGACAAAATTCACAACAGGAATTACAATTCACTTTCAAAAGCATCCAATCATGACACTTAAACCCATTTAGCATGTTTAGACCCTTAAGTGTCCCATTTTCAATGATTTAGTATACTGCAAGGCCAGTGGCATATTTTATTATGGGGGGTCGGGGGTGTGTAAATGCATTGATCCAATGGCAACATGCACCAATGTTCACTCACTAAAAGTGGATTTTCTCCTCTCTACCACCACCTATCTTAAATTCACAAACTAAACGGCAAAATGTTCCCAGGAATATTCTCTAAATCCTTGTGCTACAATGAAGGTGGTATAGAGCAGTTTTGGGCCAAAATAGGTAAAACGAAACATTCAAATCGATCTTTAACAAACAAAATAAATGTCTACCGTGACTAAAGTGTGCTATACCACGGCCTAACAACCTCAGCTATCCATTCCATATCTTTTCTGGACAAATTATGAGGTTTTTCTGTGAAAAAACACCCGTGATTTGACTTCAGTTTTTCAAAGATTGCAGGATCAACTTTTGGGAAGGCTGAGAGAAAAACGACGACAGCGCACCTAGCAGGTTCTAGCATTGCTATAATCAGTTTTGAAGTCTCTCACATTTTCCTTTTCAAAAGTCGCTTTTAATTGTACATGTCTGTTGATTGAGAATAAGGTATCGTATAGCCATAAAAATAGAAGATAGATGCATTAATTTATTCTTCCTCACTGACCGTTGCCGGTTAATCTTGACGGGCTGGGGGGGGGGGGGGGCACCATGGTACCATGATTGCTTAGGGCATCAACAGGCCTAAATCCGGCCCTGACTCTGAGGGCCTTTGATAGGTCACCTGCTGGAGAGGCGAATATTTTCGCGCCACCTGAACGGGCACCTTGTGCAAGTAGTGCGAAGAAATGTTATTGCGCGCGTCGCCATGGCGCGAGATCAGCGTGCTCTTGCTGGACGTCTAACTTGGACTTGTTGTGTTGACCTACAAATTTGTATTGAAGATAATTAAAGTTTTTGACTCTCCGTTGACTCGTCAACATTTGAGAATGAAATTTAGTTGACTTCCCGTGCCAGTCATTGGTGACAAAAGTGTCTATAATTTGAGAAATAGGTTGACATTTGAAATCGCATGTGGACGAAGCAGATAGGCTCAATGGCAGTTCGGCTAAAATAGTCCTTGGAAATTTTGATGTAAAAGAAAGTATAGAGCATCGATTTTCAAAGGGTAATTTTCCCTATAGCATTTAGACAAATCTGCCTTGGTAATCTGGCACGAAAGTGCCGCAAGTCATTGGTAAATGAGGGAGATGGTGTCCCAGCGGTGGCCGGCATTGATCCCCGGCTGTAGTCCTGTGGCCGTAGCCCGAGCCTCCCAGCCTGTGGTGTAGTGAGCGGGTAGGAAGCGCTGGAGTCACAGGGCAGCCATATTGGACTAACTCAGGAATTGAGTGCTCGTGTGCTGGCAGTTTCAGCCTAATTTTCACGAGCAATAATGAGAATAATGTCATTCGATAACAAAAGTCAACTTAGAGCATCTTTTGGGCTCAAATTTTCCACAAAACCTCTGAATTTAGCTAAAATTGCGACTGTTTATTGTCGCGTAAATTGTTCGCTGATGCTGCCAGCTAAACGTCAAAAATGTAAAGATAGTGGCTACATTTGAGTGACTTGAAGATTCCTTGTGGATCTATGATGCCGGGGTAAGTCATTAAGCATGACTTTATAGACAGATTTTGTCTTATTTGCTCGATTTTATAGTTTCTTTTAGGCGTTTTCACTGAAAATTCAAGATGGCTTCCCTACTTGGTCACATGACTCTAGGTCATTTCTAAAAATAGAATTGGATCGACAACAATACCACGTGGTTGTTAGTGCGCAAAGAGGCTGAAGCCAATGAAGGGGCGGAGTCGCAGCCAGGGAGGTTATCACATGATTGATTGGTTATGGTTATTCGATTGTCTCGACAATGAGGTTATGAAAACATGAAAATGCCAAAATAAATTTCTTTGCTTATAAATTTTACTACTATTCAGCATAGATCTGAAAATAGTTGAATTGGAGAACAATGTAAAGGCTTTTGCATTCCATGCATGATGCTTGATAGATCCAGATGGATGAGAGTGGATCAGCACCTATCGATTGGAGTATTTAATGAGCCGCAAAATATCGATGAGATCCATCATTCGTCATTGGGTTAATATCAACTCTTCCACTGACTGCCTTTGCACAAGTTATACCAGCAATAAAATAATTTCCGTAGACATAGAAACCAGGGGGAAAGGCAGCTTCCCCCTAAAAACTGCCAGCCTTTAAAATTTATGTTGAATTTGGGGTAAACTTCTGAAAAATTAGGAAAGAAAGCTCCATATTGACCCAATGATGGACCATCATGCTGGGGATAGGGGCATGCAAGTTTTTCCTCAATAGGAAACTGTGAATTAATTTTTTCGCAGAAAAATATCTGATATAATTCTTTCCTGATATAAATTTATTCAGCTTAGATTGAAAAATATATTGTGTAAAAACGATCTACGCAACACAGAAATTATTTTCGAAACTGCCTGGAATTACTTCATTTTTCACTAAGAAAATGGTTGGCCTATGATTTGTATTGACTTTTAATGCAGTTTGAGACGCTTAGTTTAAAGAGTCACTGTTAACACAATAAAATAAAGAATATTGTTTTCTGCCAATAATGGGAGGTTTCATGCCTTATAGCTGACACACAAGCCATTCTGCTGTGGGCTGCAGATGAGTGAAGCTGCTCCCTGCCCCTGGCCAAATTAATTTATAGAAGTTGCACTGTCAATTGGATTGGCATAGAAGTCTACAGCAATATTGTAATTATTGTTGATGCATTTAAATCTGCTTCCAACAGAATAGAACTGCACATGAAAGCGCAAATGTGTAAGAAAGTAGTGCTAGTAAATATTGTAGCATGCATGTCTGTGGAAAATTTCCAATTTAATTTTGAAGGATCATCTGACCTCCCCACACCTGGGATGAGGATTTTTAAGTTGTTGGCCAGTTATAAATTTTGTATGATATTTTTAAAAATCTTGCTCACTTGTAATTTGTTTTTTAATGCATTGCTAATTTGTATTGTCTCGTGTCTCTGTGGGTTACCAGCTTTCAGAGAAGATTGGCTTGTATGAAGATTTCCTATCTGGTCTGTAGGCCTAGATGATAGATCTTTATCTGGCAAATTTGTGATTGTGATGATTATGCATTGCACAGGCCCATTTGATGAAGAAGGGGCTATTTTAATAACTTGTTTGGTAAGGTCAAAGAGATTTATATTAACTGAATCAATTTTCTTCTATTTGTTTACCACATGCCACACAATAAGCTAACCTTAACAGTGAATGTTTCTCTCTGGGCGTAAGCTAATTGATGCATGAAAATCGAGATAGGCTATTGAACAGTTAATCAGTAACTGTTGTGAGGCTTTGCAGATAATAGCTAAGCTAGAATAGTTTGCTCCAGACTGCATTAAGGGTTGATCATCAAGCATTTGATCATTGCTTTGTGTCATTATTTTGCCAAAATTTATATAGCTATGATCTCATATCCATGGATGGATGGGAATGTATGCAATACTATACGTATGAATTTCCTTGTCCAATCTGCCAATCTGTGTTGCAGATTATCTGGTATTCATCAGCTGGTTCTTGTTATCTTGGGTGATCCTTTCTGAGCTCGTAGTATTTTGTAGTAGTTTAGATTTTCATGAATGGACGATGACATCACGGCCGTAAACTTTTGGAGTAGTTGATTGGCTGGTTCAAAGGACGTCATGAATATTGAGTAGGTGCGCGGTGTGTTCGGGGTAATGTTTGTGGGCCAATCAGCTCAACTCTGCGCCCAGGCATTGAACAAGCCCGCGCGTTGCGGCCACACTGCATTTGTCTTGCTCTGTGGAGAAGAGAAGCTGTCGTGTTATTGTTAGGGCTTGCAAAGAATCTTCAAAAACAGAGAAATGGAGAAGAGAGTCGAGTTGGAAAGGCGAGGACGACCTGCAGATGAGGTGGGCAATGTTTAGCATCTTTTATAGTTTGCAAAGGGCTCGAAGTTTGCCTGTGTGCAGCCGAAATGTCTTCATGCAAGATGTTTGGTGTCATGCAGACGGCATCGGTACATGTGTATTCAATGGCCTCGTGCTTCTCTTGTCATGTTCACTACCATAACCTCATCCTCAAAAGAGATTGTTGACTATAATTAGAGAGATTAGTCTTTAGTAATGATCTGTTTAAGTTGGTCCTGAGATCGCCTCATCAACTCAGTATATTGGCGCTGTCCCACATGGTGCATGATGACCGTGACATCCGAAGGCACAGCGTAAATTAAATATGGCGCCTTTTAGCAACTTTCAAGTTCTTTGATTAAAACACTGCTAGAGAATTAAGTTTGTGTTACCAAGGTGCTAAGTTGTAGTTCTTGGTGTCTGGTCTTGCGACCGCACGTGTCTGGAGAGTTGATGGTGCTGGCAGATCCAAAATATGTCAACATTGGCTGAATGTGGTTTCACAATGCGTTCGCATCCACTCGGAGAAAGTAGAGGCACGCAGTGCAGTGGCCGACCCATCGTGTGACTGAATATTTATTCTGCCCTAAATTGAGTTTTTTTTGCTAATCTAAGTTGGTCATTGTGTTGCATGATGCATGTCGGAGGTGACAAAAAATTTTATTTGTGATTTTAGTGCAAAAATCTTGTGTTTTCATAGATTTGTTTATTGTACTGCTTGCTGACAGATAACCTCATTGGAAGCCATTTTGAAGCTTGGCATATTTCGCTTGTAGTAGACACACTCGATATTCAGGTGATAGGATGGTTTTCGAGACAATAGAAAGTGATGAGAAGTTCACTTGTTAGTGTTTACGTGGGAAGAGAGAGGCGGCGGTGGCCAGGGTGCCTGCGCCGCAATGTTGATAGCTGAGAGTTCGTGCCACCGGCAGAGTCCTTGGGCATCTCGGTACGCCATATTGAAAGTTCCCTCCAGGAATCTGTGTCTAATCAGTTTTACGGCCGTGTCTATAGACCAAATTCACTGAAATGTTTAGCAAATGGCAACAGAACCAGAATCGTCGGCTGTGGATCGCTGTGCGGAAGTTAGCCTGGCTATTCATTGTATTGCGTCTTTACTTGATTGTTTGGCAGCCGGCATGTTGGCGGTCTTCCGGCATTGCTATACAATGACACGCCGAGGGAAAGTACACAGCGATTGCCCCTATCTTCCCAATCAATGGCAATTGTTTACCAAAATATGCCGATTGCTTCACACTTTTTGTCTGCAAAGTGTTGCAATGCCTGGGAATGCCAACAAAAAAGCTGCAATACACAAGCATCGTCGCCATTTTGTCAGATCAGTGGGGCGTTCTGCAAGCGTTTGGTTGCCGCCATAGCTGACTGAGCTTGTCTCCCATGAAAATTTTGATCAATTAACTACCTCGATCCACTTATATGTTGGTGCTAATGATTACAGCATCCAAGGGGTTGCCGTAATTGCGTAATTTAGGGTTTAAATGGAGATATAGGCCAACGTGGCATGCTGGCTGGCTGCAGTCTTTGTTCTGGGGCATACATCAGCAAAGCTGAGATACCTTGGGCTGGTTGGGGGGCCCGGGGTGCAGCTCCCAAGCCACTCAAATTTCAACTTGAGAAGCCATTTGAATAATTAATTGGATAACATTTGTTTATAATTGCAAAATCTAGTTGTTAAAAAATGTAATAGGAGCCTTGGGGATAGTTTGTTGTGGAATCTAGTTGTTATATCAACCACTTCATACATTATGCTAATGAGGCATGTGTGATGTGGCTGGTGAGTAGGGGCCCTGATGGGTATTTCTCCATCAGATGCTATATATACTGTCATGCCAGGCATAAAGGGCAAACCAAAGCAAGATAATATTGAAAAGGGTGCAAATAGCCAAATAGACTTCTTGTCTGTCAGTTAATTATATTGTTACAGAGAAATCTGTGCCATGTTAGGGAAGCCAAATTAGCCAATATTGATAGGATCACTGTATTCTCCCAAGAATGCTGAATGTAGCTGAATTCTAGTTTTAATTTAATCATATAATTATTATGTTTATGTGTATGTTAATCATATTTTCAGATCAAGGAGTTGAACCTTGACAACTGCCGGGCAACACAGATTGAAGGTCTCACAAATGATTTCAAGAATTTGGAAACCCTCAGCCTCATTAATGTTGGTCTCACAACTTTGAAAGGTTTCCCTAATTTACCAAATTTGAGAAAGGTGGGTGCTTTGTTTGTTAATTAATGTTAACCTCTGTCTGTCTGTTACTTTTGAATCAAATTTTCACTTATTGTGTTACTTTTCACTGTTTTTTACATAAGTTTGAAATCCACTGATAATAATTGATTTTACTTTGCTCATTGCAGTTGGAGTTGAGTGACAACAGAATATCTGGAAGCTTAAATCTGTTACAAGGATGCCAGAAGTTGACACACTTGAATTTGAGTGGGAACAAGATCAAAGACATTGATACATTAGAGCCCCTGGTAGGTGATGTTTCCATATTCTAATGTTGCCTCTAAATAGCCCACACTGGTGCTGATGGGGCGTAAAACACAAACTCACTCACTCACTCCATATTCTAATGAGTAATTGATGGTGATTTCACTGATTAGTGTCCCATTAGTAAATTTTAAAGGCTGAGTGCATCTTAAAATTGATTCTATTAGTTTAACCTCTGTTGGGAATTACAGTTCACCGTGCATTAATTTGCCAATTGAGTCAAGTCACATGCATAGTCTGTGTCATTTGACTCATTTTATTGCATTACTGAAGTAATTTGTTCAAGTGTAATAGATACAGGCTAGAAGCCTAGATCTAGCACTTTCGACACATTAGTAATTGTCAAAGTGAAAGTTACTATTTTGAGAGTGAAAGTGCATCGGGTAAAGGCCATCGCCAAAATTCAAACTCCTGCAAATTGACAGTCTCCTATGGTTACACTTCATGCTGTTGTTTGTTTTATTCCAGAAGAGTCTGACAGAATTGAAGAGCTTAGACCTGTTCAACTGCGAAGTCACAAGTTTAGACAATTACCGGGAGAAGGTGTTTGAGTTACTAGAGAACTTGCAGTTCTTAGACGGCTATGACAGCAACAACCAGGAGGCTGAGGAAGATGAGGATGATGATGTAGATGGGGAGGATGGAGAAGATGAGGACGGCGATGATGATGATGACGACGATGATGATGATGGTTTGTACTTATGATATTCTCCGCAGGTCTGTCTCTGTCTGTGTGATGATAGCATTAGGAAAGGATTTGCTTGTTATTCTATCTTAGAGATCTTACAAAATTATTATAATGGTTTAAAGTTTTCACTTTACAAGACTAATGTATAGTCAGAAGTTTGGAGGCTATCCTAGATAGAAGTGTTCATGTGTGGGTAAACACTAACTTTCAATGACATGGAAAATGAGAATTGAATGTTAAGGTTCGTGATTATTAACCCATCAATCGACTGTGAAGATGTATACAGACATGGCTCAACTCATCAACTGGTTCACTTATCAATTGTTCAGAAATAGCTTCTTTGGCAATCTGGAATAGCTTTACTCTGGTTGTACAACTTTTTTGAAACTATTTAAAATATTTGACTTTCAGATGATGATGATGAGGATGAGGATGGAGAGAATGTAGTAGATGTTGATGATGATGATGACGACGAGGATGGAGATGAGGATGGAGATGATGATGACGAAGATGGAGATGAAGATGAGGTCGGTCTTGAATATCTCCAGAAGTCCGGAATCGAAGTTAGTGCTACCTGATTGGCTATCTCTTAGTGCGGAAAGAATTTAGTGTAGTTTAGGGCTGTTACCAGCTCTTTAGTTGAGTTTAGTGACACACTTTGAGTCAATCACGTTGCTCATAACTTGATGATGCACACACTTTCATTTGGATTTGGTTCTTTTGTTTAGGTGTTGGTTATTGGCAGTGGTTGGAAAATTTCAACATTTTATTGAAGGAACTAAATATGGAAATGATGTCCACTCTTACTAAATTGACTATTTGTTATTTTCAGGATGAGAGCGAAGGAGAGGACTTCAACCCAGTAGGAGATAACGGAGAAGATGAAGATTTTGATGAGGATGAGGAGGATGGAGAGAATGCTGATGGAGGTAAATTGCCTCAAAATTAACGTTTTACTCCCTACACTGTTATTTTACTAAAACGAACCCAATAGAATTAGTGATTCTCAATAACTTGAGTTATTTCACAATCAGACTTACATTTTGTTATAGACCTCAGTCTCCTTGTGGACTTCTTAGTTATAAGTGTTTTACTGTCCGGTATATTTGTAATTATCAAGTAAGCAATTGTTGCATGGATCTGGTACAGTGGTTATAGTCTTGTCTTTTATGTTGATGGAGATCGATACTTAATGAATGAGAGAAACATTCTTAATGGTGAAACAATCGGCAAGTTTTTGGATAACTTTCTGTCAACAGTGCTCCAGATAATGCAAACGTCTCAAATTGTGTTTTCAGATGCCCGAGGAACAAAGCGGAAACATGATGAAGAGGAGGAAGAGGATGATGACGAGTGAAGTGTGTGTTATTGTCGTGTGAGATGAACTTTTTCTGAGCAGAGCAGCTTGATTAAGAGTGAGAAAGACTTTTTAGTCTCCGTGCCCTCTTAATGCTGTGTTGCCCAAACACAATCCTGTACATACAACTCACTTCAAGACATGCAAATATTCAAACTTCACCCCGACTTGGACAGAGTTTTGTAGATAGACTTTGGGGTGCTTCACCTTGTAAACATCATCAATTTCCTTTACATTATTGATTGAGCATGGCATTTCACGGATCGTCTTTTTATGATGTCAGATTGTACAGTTTGATAAGGATCAATTGTTGTGGATGTGCCTAGTTCACTTTCTGTTAATTAACTAGCTATATTTGTATAAGTTAAGTTAATGTAAAGAGTAACTCTTGTATGATGGAAAGAATTGAACCTGAAATTAATTTCAAAATTATCAGTTTCAGCTGTGCATCGCACTAGATATATGTAAAGCTCAGGCAGCATTCACTAATTGTAAATTTCATTATGTGGTTGTTCGTCATCACAAGTTGCTATCATTCTATTTAACTTATGTATAGTTCAAAGCATGATGAATTCAGTTGATGGTTGCATAGTATTGGGTGTATTTGTGGAAAATCGCAGTGGCATTGCCTGGTGGCTGATTCGACAGACATTCAAATACACCATATCAATTGACAGGGTTACCATGAACCTGTCCCTTCTTGTCTCTCGGTCAGTCTCCGGCTACTTCTTGTACAGAATTTCATATAAGGTTCAGGCCGCCACTGTGATCTTGTACTTTTGTAAATATTTTATTCTGCATTTACACTTGTCTTTTACTGTGCAGCCATATTGTGTTCGGCATGGTAGCAACTGTCCATTCCTGATATATATATATATATGAAGATATATATATGTGTATGTTAGATCATGTTGCAATACATTTTATAAGAAACAACTTGTGATTTTGAGTCTTCAACTTTTATTCCATTGTATCCGGCCACTTTCGGCTGGTGTTTGACCGAGAACGTTATGAAAACACAGAAGTCTCGCGGTGAAGACTTTTAGGCTGTGTGAATTGATCTAATGAGTTGATTCTTTGTCAGATTGGGATTAAGTTTGATGTTCACTCTTTATTGAATCTGAGGACTCCCTTCTGGAATGTTCGCTTTATTAAAAGCAATTTATGAGAAATGTTTACTGACAGAACACTGGGCCTCCAGTCAAAAAAGCTGAAGTGGCTGTCGGACCTACTCTCTGGATGTTTTGGTCACCTGCTGTCTGCAATCTGGTCTCCACGTTCATTCAATGACATGACCTTACAGTCAAGACATTTTATTTTGGCAGTAAGTTTTTGGCTGATAATTAAAAACATGCCTTACTCTTGACAAAGATACTTGTCTCCTCCTGTTCTTGACCAAACAGTTTCATAAACATTGGAAGTATTGCCATGTTGTAGTCCTGGTTTTGAGGTAGTCCCATTAGAATAACATTGCTGTCAACACAGCTCAAGAAGCCATTTTCTTCTACTGCTTCTATTGCTGCTGTTGTGACGTCACCATTGTTTCTGTGATGTCATAGAGCCAACAATGCTGATGACGTCACAACAGAAGGCTAAAACTAGCTCTAAATGTGCTGAAGAGCAGCAGTAATTTAGCATTGTGAGTGCCTGCATGATGGAGCTGGGGGGTCAAAGGACGTGAATTTAGTCCAAATCATGCTTGGTCATGGTGTACTCACCTTGATAAACCAAAAATTAAACCTCAGACTTAATCATGTATTCTTTTATTGGCTAAAAACTTACTGTCAAAATAAAATGTCTTGACTTTAGGTGGCAACACAGAAGTATTTCTCTGTGGGAGCTAGTACCGACTTCTGCAATCTGGTTGGCTGAGAAAACCTGGGAATCTACATCCGCCGATTCACAAAGGCTTGGTGACTTCACTAATACTTTCTAGTCCCTGTCAACAAGTTGACCGCTGTTTCATTGCCACTGCATTTTCCAGCCTTGGCAGAACATGTGCTCGCATGTGTTGCCATCTAGTGGCCAGTGTGCAATTCTGCGAGCTCCAGTGAGCGGTCCATTTGAGGAACTTGCAGAAATTTTGTCTGGAAGAAACGAGGGCTGTTTCTGAGTATACTGATGGCCTTGTCTTCTTCCTTGGAGAATGAGCCTGGCTCTAGTTTACCCTCAACGAGTCAACGTTGAATAGAAACTTTGCGAATGTACCATGAAATTGAAACTATTTCTTGGGAAGCTTTGGAAGCAGTTATGCTGCTGTATACAAAACTTACTTTGTGCTGGTCCCTGTCTACAAGTGGACTGCTCTTGCATTGCCACAGATCAGAACATATGCTGTCTTGTGTTGCCACCTAGTGATTAGTGTGCTATTCCGCGAGCTCCTGCGAGCGTCCACATCATTTCAATCAGAGGAACACACAATTTTGTCTGGAAGACACCGGGGCTGTCTCTGAGTGTGCTGATGGCCTTGTCTACTTCCTTAGAGAATGTGATTGCCGAGTCTGACTCAGGTATACATCAATGTTGAATAGAAATTTTGTGAATGTGCAATGAAATTGGAACTATTTCTTGGGACAGCAATACTGTAGCATACAAAATCAACTTTTGTGCCAGGTGGCAGCAGCATGCAGTTCTCATATTCACCAGACTGGTGCTGGTCCACTGATGTGTGGATAGAAATGAGTCTGGCAAGATGTGGATTTCCTGCTTTGCTAACCACTAGGTGGTGTTATGTGAATTTGTGGACTGGTATGCCACCAAGTGTCAAATTCTGAGTGGTCTTTCACCCATTCCGTTGCTCATAATGCTATGAACTTGATATGAAGATATTTTCAGAACTTCATCCTGACAATATCTGCTTATGGTTTCTCAGGGTATGCATTATTGGAATATTACTGTGGAGCTACTGTCCATCATGTCATAATTAGTGATTTATTGGGTTTTCTGTCGTTTTCTTAACAAAAAATTGCTGTTACCTTGATATGCAAGGGCAAATTAGCCAAAAATTAATAAATACCATCTTAGTTCCTCTTATTTGTCACAAAGGGACATTTTAAGAAAAATATTCTTGTATGACGTTTTGGGCTTATATTAAAAACGTGTTAAACGTCCATTGTCAGCTTGGAATTGTCAGGAATGTTTCTCTTCAGGAATAGAATAGGGAGCAATACCAAGAACCTTGGAACTTCCTTCAGCTGCAGTTTAGTAGCACCAGCCATTCTTTGTAGTTCAGAAACAATGGGAACATCTGAACTACTTTCTATGTACAACTATATATTATGTTTACATGCGAGCATAGTAGGCCGTATTCCTACATCCTGTTAAAATGAAGTTCTGTTTAAATCATCCTTTGCCTTATAAGCCCTCATTGCAGTGTCCTCCTCCTGGGGGGGGGGGGGGGGGGGGCTTTTACAACTGAAAATTCCTAGAGTTGGCCAGTTGGGTCTAGAAATCTGGCATATTTCCTAGAGTTGGCCCCTAAATTTGATTATGAACTTTTATCGAATCGCGATGTTACTTCTCGGTGAAAATCAGGGGTTATAATCTGGGGAAAAACTGGCAGATACCATTGTGACGACAAAAAAAATTCCTGGAGTCCGGGTATATTTGCGACGATCGACCACCTAGCACCGGGTCTGGTTGCCGAACTTCCAGCCTAGCGTACGTATCAGAAAAAATTTTAGTACCCCCCCCGGGTCCTAATTGGCCTATCGAGTGCGTAAATACAGGGCGTAAAGTCTCAATAATCCATCCATACGCTAAAGTGAAGTGGCAAACGCAAGTGCCAGTTCTTTCGAACTGACACGCACCCAGGGCGTGTATGACTTGTAAAAACGTAGGCCTACTTGGTGAAGTGACAACAGAGGCAGAAGTGTCAATAACCTTAAATGAAATGGAATTTGTGCTTTAAGCATTGGCTGATAAGGTATTCAGTTCTTTGGCCCTGTTACTTTAAAAGCAGTGCAGTGACAAGTGTCATTCCTAGGCTTTCAGAATTGTTTTATGTCTTCTCCTTTGCTTTCTTTTTTTTTCTAAAATGGATTTTCAGTCTCTTGAGCTTCCCATTTTGCATCTGGCATAGACCGAGGTCACAGTCTTCACGTTGCTGTAGGCAACGTAGACTGAGGACATTGCATTCACTGAGCACTCTTGAAATCATTTTGAGCCATGTGTGATAATAACAAACAATCAAACTGACAGATAAACAGAAAAAAACATATAACTCGCCATCTGGTTTAATCTGATGTGCCAAGTTTAACACTTGGACAAATCTGTAAGATGTTAGAATGTTCTATAAAAAAAGAAAGGAAAAACGTTATTGGCTGTTGCCACAAGCTAAATATACCTTACACAGTAAATTACTAAATGAAATTAAAATGTTAATTGAGTGTGGCATTAAAATCTATCTATCTAATCCACCTATCTATCTAACTACCTACCTATCTATCTATCTTTCTATTCTACTACTGATTCTAAATGATTTGCATGAATGTGTATTTTGAGTAGGAGAGTGATATTAAATATGAGACTTCACTTTAAAAATATTTCTCAATACTCATGATAAGTGTCATGTTCGATCTGAACTTATCAAACATGGTCCAGGTCAGTCACTGCTCATCAAATTGTCTTGACAAATGACCAATCAGATCACATTATAAAATGCTTGACTGATTATGATTGACTGCTGAATGTAACACCTGAGAGCTCTCAAGTGAATACAAAGTGCAGACAAATTGGAATAACAAATCACGAACAACAACTGATATAACGAATCACAAACAACATACAAACCAACAGCTATCACTTTATGCTAATTTTCTCTCTTCTCAAACCCGAATTCCTGTAATTTTTAAGTGAAAATCAGCCGATTTTCTTACTTTAAAGTACAGGAGAGACGTAAAATTTTCACACAATATGTTTTAAAGCATTTGCTATCCACTTATACCTTTATTTTGGCTTAAAACTGCCCAGAAGCAGCTGCGACACAAAAGCTTGTCGGAACTGTTGTGCTCAAGCTATGTTTTGTCTCCCGCATCAAGGTGGGTCTTCCTATCTACTTCAGGCGTAATTCCAGACGTTGCGCTAATGCTGTCTCTGCTAGATAGGAAGAATGCTTTGTTTGTTATCACATATTGCTCAAAATGATTTCAATAGTGCTCAGTGAATGCAATGTCCTCAGTCTACTTTGCCTACAGCAACATGAAGACTGACCTCGGTCTAGTCTCTGCGAGACTTACATTTTACAGTCCCTTTAAAATGAGCACTGCATGCTGCTGGCACCAACTTAATTTTGCATGCTGCACCATTGTTGCTCCAACGAAGTAGTTCCAATTCCATTGCACATTCGCAAAGTGTCTGTTCGATATTGAGGTAAACCAGTCAGACTAGGCATTCATACTCTCTGAGCTGCTAAGAATGATATGATACCCAAAAAGACAGCTGAAGAAGTGAAATAATGGACAAATTGTTAAGGTTCCAAACATTTTAATATGTTGTATATCAAATGTCAACAGCTCCACAAATAAAAATTTTGCACTTCCTTGTCATGAATACTAACTGTTGAATTGAGCTTACATATAGGTACACTTTTCAATATATTTTGAAAATTGAAATTGAAACATTGCAGTTAAAAAATTCTGTCAATAGAAAATGTCTAGATAGGAAGACCCACCTTCTCAGTGCAGCTGAGAAGGATGGGAGACAATACACAGGTTGAGAATTACATTTGCGACAAGGAGCGTGTCGCGGCAGTTTAGGGGCTATTCCCATCAAAAATAAAGGTATGAGCTGATAGGAAATAGTTCAAAATGTATTGTGTGCGATTTTCAGAACCTTCCTGTACTTTAAAGTGTCAAAAACGGCCGATTTTCAACAATTTACCACCAAAAAATCAAAGGAGTTTCAGACTAAAGAGAGGGAGGTTTTGCAAAACTGATAACTGTAAATCATTGTGTTGTTCATAATTTGCTATTTCAGTTTGTATGTCTATTGTTTTCCAAATAATAGCATTGGACTATTACATTTAACAGTCAATCATGCTCAGTCAAGCAATTCATGTATTATCTGATTGGTTGTTCCAAGAACACTTTGGTGAACAGTGATTGACTCAGTCCACATTTGACAAATTCAGATCGCATTTATATTGAATGAAGTTTGCAGGCCTCTTGGTACAGTTTTATTGTAATCAAGGTATATATTTGTAAACGCATACTCTGCCATCATAACTGCACAATGATGTTTATGTTATCTTATATTTAAGATAGTTAAAGAAATTAAATTCCCCAAAATACATTACGATCATAAATCCTGATAGATACACAGATTGATAAAAAAAATCTTTGGGTAGGCCTGCATAGATTGATAAACAGATAGGGGCCAAAATAGATAGATAGATAGATAGATAGATAGATAGATAGATAGATAGATAGATAGATAGATAGTGGAACCATACTACAAGTAACATTTAGTTTAAATTATGTGTTATATATTTTTCACAGGTGAAGAGAACTACCAATATTCTGATATTTTTAAAAGTGACATCCAGAAATGAAGGTTCCCTCCCACTTTTTAAATATCTCGACTGTTCTTTTTGTTGAAAATGCCTCAGGACTGGAAAGAAAACAAAATAACTGCTTATGTTGTTTTCTGTTTTGTGATTGCAGTTTTCTGTTTGTGTTAATGTTTGATTGTTTGTTATTATCACTTATTGCTTCCAAGGATTTTCAAGAGTGCTCAGCAAATGCAATGTCCTCAGTCTACGTTGCCTACAGCAACGTGAAGACTGTGACCTCGGTCTAGAAAATGTCCATCATAATAAAACCTTGAACATCAAATGTAGACCAAGTATCAATTAAAATTGATTTTCATCACCCCTCTCTTGCGCTTCAACATCAACCTGTTCGTCATTATAATCCTGATTTTCTGAGCCCCAGGTATGCAGGGATCCAGAAAGGATCAACTCGTGGTTGATTGGAGAACTTGAGGTGATCCAATTGCCTCCAATTGCAGTTTATGGTGACCTTATAATGTTCTCCATTTGAGTTGATAATTAAGGGAGCATCTGAGCACACAGGTGGGGTCGAGATTTTACATGTAGAAGGAGGATGGATGGAAGTGGCAGGGGGAGCAGCTTTCCCAGGAGACAGGCTTAAGTTGTTTCGCAAAAGACGAAATCATCTACAATGTTGTGGTGGTTGTTTGTTGGTGTCACATACTGCTTTTGTTGTGGGTAATAGGCATAGGCTTAGAAGGTCAAGAAATTTTTGGAGGGCTACCCAAAAAATAATGCTCGAATTGCCACAAAAATCTAAATTTCCTGCCCGTAACTTCCTGAAACGTTGCTTTTTTACAGAGGCTGCAGTTCCCTCCCCGCAGCCCCCCTGCTTCCATCACCTATGGTAGTAGGACAATTGGTGGTGGAGTACTGCAGCTGAGGACTCTGCAGTTGCAGCTGAGGTTGATTCAGGGGCAGTACAGGGTAGAGTGCTTGTGGTCGACCTGGGTCTGGCCTGTCTCTCCTTTTGAACTGCACCAACTGCTACATTGCATCAAGGTGGTAGTCTGTCCATGTGTCCTCATCCATTGCAAATGTCTTGTGGTTGATGAAGTCTTCCTGGATTGATTTCTGTGGTCTGTGGGTACTTCCTCCTCCTTACCCTCCTCCTTACAACGAAAATACAGCAGTTGTTGTAGAGAAGCTAACGACTCGATGAGCTGCAAAATTAATGATAACCGGTATACCAGAGTTTCAGACTGTTGTGTTCAACTGTTCATATGAATCAACATGAACAGGGAAAATTGGTGTTCCAGAAAACTTTGTCGTGAACTTTACGATTAAATTTACAGTGTAGCAATCCAGCAAATTGGCAGCAATTCACAGTGAAGAACAGCATGTACTGAAGTACCTGTCATAAGAATGTTATATCAGAACTTTTAATGTGTCATTACTTCAGTATACATATTCAGGATAGTTGTACATTGTAAAGTCCTGGAATTTTGGCCCATTCTTCTTGACAGATGACCTCCAGATCCTTCACATTTTTCGGCCTCTTTGATTCCCGGACCTTCAACTCTCCCCACAGATTTTCTATTGGATTAAGGTCTGGTGACTGGCTGGGCCGTGCCAAAAAATTGATGTGCTTCTTCCTGAACCATTCCTGTGTTGCCTTGGCGGTATGTTTTGGATCGTTGTCTTGCATGAATGTCCATCCTCTGCCAATCTTGAGCGACCTGACCGACGGAAGCAAGTGGTCGCTCAAAATTTGGCAATACATTGCAGCATTATCTTGCCCTCAATATGATGAAGTAATCTGAAAAGAGGTTTGGAATTAATTCCAGAACCCTGTGATTCTCATTAAAAAACTGTGTTTTCTGGAGATGTTATAAAGACCATGGCCATAAAAAAAAAAAAGTCGTCCAGTCCCCTGAGCTGAGAAACACCCCGAAAGCATGGTGTTGCCGCCACCATGCTTGACAGTTGGTATGCAGCCATGGCCGTAAGTTTTCACTCATATCCCACAATAGGCAGTGTAGTTCTGGCAAAAAACCATGTGATTCAAGCCATGTGGTTCATCGTTGTGAACCACATGCCATTAAGTTTTATTATAAGCAGCCATGCTTCACTATGGTGCTATAATCTTGACCAATCATAACAAAGCAAATACTTCTCATTCTTCACCAAAATGTCAGGAATTATAGTTAGCATGTATTTGGAGGTATTCTGATAAAAATTGTTGAATGGAATAATGTTACATAATAGTAGTGAGCAAAATACTGACAAGTGATTTTTCTATGCACCATTGAGCACTGAGTGTAAATATTTGCCAATGTGAAGACAACAGTCAATTAGCTCTTTTCATTTGACAATAAAGAGGTAATCAAGTTCAACAAAGCAAAAATTACATAGTTGCTCACAGTAATGATAATGTACTAGTCTGACATTGTCAGACAATGCACTGTCTTCATTACTGTAAACAAAAAGTGTAAAGATCACTAAATAACTATTGTGAAATATTATAAGGTTTTGAAGTATTTTTTTCTACCATGATGGTACAGCATGCACCAACCTACAAAATATATGAGGGAATTACTCAAACAATTGGGGGAGGGTAAGGTAAGTGGTAGCGGACTGGCCAGCCAATGACTGCCAGGTCCAGGATTCAAATCCAGCTCTTGTGGATCACCTGGTCATATGTTGGATGGTAGTTCAATCACCCTTCACCTCATTGCCGTGTCCTCTTCCTGTCCTAATGTAGCCCACCTAGCGCATGAATGCAGGATGTAAAGCCCCAATCATCCATCGACTCAATCAATCATTCAATCAATCATTATCTCTGTACCACGCCATCTCCCAGCAAGCACTTTCACATTTAAAAATGTTACTTTGGTTTTTAAATGCTTTATAACATTGATTCAATGTTTTTTAAATGATAATGTTTCTTGGGCACTTTCTATACATCTACATTTTATCACTCTATCTATATCTCAATCTCTTCATATATCTATCTATATCAAGTCCAGATCAATCAATCAATCAGTCAATCCCCTTGAGATCTGCCCTCCATGTGATATTTTGTGCAATCCCTCCACGGGAGGTCCTCAGAATAATATTATGCTTTACCTCAGATATAAATTGACATGGTTAAGCTCTATCTCCATGTAATTTTTACAGTGTAATTTCAGGTATCAGGATCATTCAAGGGTAGGGTGTGTCAATTTTCAATTTTTAGGCAAATTTGAAAAGCACTAGTGTCTAAGAAGTGCGTTTTGACGCGGAGAATCCAAATCTGTTTTCAAAATGGTGATACGACAATTCTTACCTACTTCAATTTTAGTTCAAAGTTTCAATATTTTTTTCGTTTTCGACCATTTTCGACCATCCGCGGTTCTCTATAACTTTGTCAATATGTGTCATCCAGAATTCTAACTGCCATGGTTGGAAAGCTCTCAAAAAGACCTTCATTTTGCATACCAACATCAATGGTCTAGGACGATTTCTTGATTCCCATTGGCCCTTCAGCCTGCACTTTTTAGAATGAAAATGACGCAGATTGTCTAATCCTGTTAAAAAATGGCTTTGGAATTTTTTTCAATGATAATTGCGGTGACTCACATTCTCTAAGTTCCAGAATGGCCAAATACAAAAAACTTTTTGATTTTTACCATGGGAGTGCCTGGCTTGTGAGTGATGAAGTTTTAATGTCAACATTAGTTGGAAACTCGTAAAATGTGAGACGGTGTCTGTTGCATTTCATATCATATCTTCATCAGAATTTATTGCAGGGCAACATGAGTGGTACCACATGAAAGAAAATACTCTTAGCATTCTCATGGTACCAATGATATTGTCCTATATCTAATTCTTAGGAAGTTAAAATATGAAATATAACAGCCCCTCCATGATTTGTTTCAGGAGTTTGGACAAAATTTTGCATTAAAACTGTCAAGCTCATAAAGTAGGATTTTCCATGACCAAATATATCAAAAATATTTTATTTGCTTATTCTGGAAGCTGGAGAATGTGAATCACAGCAATTATAAGTGAAAAAAATTCAAAAGCCTTTTTTTAATAGGATTAGACAGTCAGCAACATTTTCATTTCTAAAAAGTGCCGACTGAAGAGTCAATGGGAGTCAAGATGTCGTCCTAGACCATTGATGTTTGTATTCAAAATGTAGGTCTTTTTGAGAGCTTTCCAACCATGGCAATAAGAATGCTGTATGAGAAATATTGACAAAGTTACAGAGAACTGCGGATTGGCGAAAATGGTCGAAAACGAAAAAAACATTGAAACTTTGAACCAAAATTGAAGTAGGTAAGAATTGTCGTATCGCCATTTCGAGGACAGATTTGGATTCCCCATGTCAAAACGCACCTTTTAGGCACTAGTGCTTTTTGAATTTGCATAATAATTAAAAATTGACACACCCTAATTCAAGGGTATTGTTTCACTTGAAGAAAATAATCATCAAGTGTGATACACTGTCTGTGGTCAGGGAAGCATGAAAATTTGTGAGGTGGCAAAGCTACTTGGGCACCAAACACTTTGTCATTTCGTTGCACTTCTTGTTTCCCTGTAGTAATTTCTGATGTAAGAATAAAGTAGTGAATAGTTTTTCGTATTATGAAATTTAATTTGTTTCATAAAAGTCCACATCTATGGAAAGCATTTGACACAATTTTCTTTCAAAAGAAGAAGTTCAGTGATTTCCTACACCTACATACAAGTAAAATTTCGCCATATTTAAAGAAAAAACCAGTTCTAGTAAAACCCGATGAACGAAAAATTCAACCATGTATTTTATAGTAATTTTGTCATATATCCCACAATAGGCAGTGTAGTTCTGGCAAAAAACCATGGATGTGATTCAAGCCATGTGGTTCATCGTTGTGAACCACATGCATCTCATTATCTGACGTTGTTATGTAAACAATGGGCAGTGAAGTGATGACGTCACAATGTTTTGACGCTCTCATTGGTCGATGTGGTTGCTAGGGATCTTTTTGTGGCCATTCAAACAAAATAGTGCCTCTTGAAATTATTAATTATTATCACTGCAGGTCTGTTTTTATTGTGGGATATAAATTAAACTTAATGGGAGTGTGGTTCACAGCAATGAACCTCACTCATGTCAGGTCTGCTGCAGAATAAACACTCGTCCTTCGGACTCGTGTTGTATTCTTCCGCGACCTGACATTCATGAGGTTCATTGCTGTGAACCACACTGCCATTAAGTTTTATTATAAGCAGCCATGCTTCACTATGGTGCTATAATCTTGACCAATCATAACAAAGCAAATACTTCTTATGATAAAACTTAATAGGAGTGTGGTTCACAGCAATGAACCTCATGAATGTCAGGTCGTGTAAGAATACAACACGAGTCCGAAGGACGAGTGTTTATTCTGCAGCAGACCTGACATGTTTCAAGTTTTCAAGTTTTTTAGCTAGTCGTGCTCGACTAGCTGTTAGGATGAGTTAAATGGGAAAAGCCCGCGAAAATCGGAAATTTGAAATACTGTAATGCATATTTGCCTCAGAAATCGTCTGTGGGACCTGGAACTATCAGAAAACCATCTAGCGTCCGAGGTAAGGACGAAATGAATAGTCCACAACCACATTTAAGATCGATACAGCTCTAAACACGTCCGTGCGTCTGTCCCCAGTGCTAGCGAGTCTTGCAGACGATTTTAGCGAGTCTAGAAACGGAAATAGCAGACGATTTTTTCGCGCATGTGCAGTAGTGTCATTAGCGATGTTTTTGAAACTCAACAAGGCAAGCAAAAATGCAATTTGTGGCTCACTCGTGCTTCTCACAGAAACGTATCACATATGTATGAACTCTACTCAACACGAGTAACATGCTGATGTGAATAACACAGCTGAGAAGTGAGTTTTTCTGTTCCGAAATTGCCTCTGAAATTGTCACGTTTTTTTAAGGACAAATTTGTCAATGAGGGGGCACTATCAAAGAATTCCTATTTGTGATAACAATTTTCTATTTGATTTGTTTATTGCAAATATACATGTGTGTATATAGGTATATACCATCATTGCCATTCAATTCAAAAGTGAGCCAAGCCATCACTGTCATCTTTACATAGTTAAATTGGCCTCAACCAAGTCATTGAAACTGAAAGTACTTAGCCTTACATGCAATCAAAACGAAGGGGTTTCTTTCATTGAACTTGCCAATTGGTCATGATTAAATGATATGTATATAGACAGGTATTTAGACAGATGTACAGGTATTTAGACAGATATTTTAAACAGATATACTGTATGAATACATGGATTGCATAGATCTATACATCCACGAGTACCTATTTCTTAGTGAAAGCATGCAAGGGGGGGGGGGACTATCAATTAATTTCAAGTTGTTCTGCATGCCTCAGCAGTAAATGGAAGTAATAATTGGCAAGAAATTCGCATTAGGCTACTGGTCCACTACTAACACAGGCCAATTTCACACATTTGGAGATTACTATATTGCTATTATGTCATGGCCATTTTCCTCAGAAATTGACCAAACTACAATAAACGTTTCCTTATACTGAATTAATTTGAAAAAGCCCACACTTAAAAAAAGACAAAGCTACAAAAATATATAGAAACAACAACAAGCTCAAGATGACTAGGCCAAGCAATTCATAACATAAGACTTACCTTTTTTCCTTAAGATGTATTGAAAAGCAATTATCTTCTTTTTTCTCATCCTCTTTGGCATGTTCTTCCTGAAGCATGTCTTGTTGTCAATTCAATTGCACTTACATCATAACTTACATGTTTCTTTGATTTATTTTGTCTTCTATCAAGTAAAATGACTGTCCAATAGAGCAAAATTTCTGCAATAAGTGCTATATTTTTGATTGATCAAGACATAACTGTGTAAATAATTTTATTTTTACCAATTTGGACATGAAGCGTTACTTTTACAATCTTACTTTCCTGTTGGGTTGGAACTGTTTGGAATTTTTGGGTTCCAAAATTTTGATTTCCTGCAGTAGTTCCTACCACATCACAACAATAGCTTGTTTATGTGTAGGCCTATAAGCAAACACGCCTGAACTCTGTTTCATTGGTGTTACAGCCACAGTGCTGTTGTTAAGCAATTTCAAACACAAGCACATCACATTTATCAGACACAACTAATAAAAAAACACAACAGATCAACAGAAATGTGCAGTTGTAAGTGAACACAGCTCAGTGCAACTGGTCTGCGTAGTGATATATACATATAATGATAAGTAATGCACAACAGACTGCGGCATCACAATCTGTTGAGTTTCATTGAACAATACTAAAATAAGGAATTCCATTTCAGACATATTTCTTGATAACAATTTGAGATCAGGGCAATTACTCCTCACTGACATTTTTTTGCAAAATTCACGTTAATTATTCAAAACTATGATAACCATATCTGCAAGACAGATGTAATAGAGGCGTATAGCTATCCCAGGTTCATCACTGTTCTATCCATATAGGCCTAATACTGAAACGACTAGCTTTTGAATCCATAGATTCTTGTTATTGACTCAGATCACAACGGCGATATGGAGTACAAAAACAACATAAAATAACAAAAAATTAATAAATAGGCTATATACAATATGAAAAATCTATCAACATTAATAATAGTCCATCCCCCAAGCCCCTCAGAAAATGATTTCGTTGCACCCCCGGTTTCGCCCACTTTCTTTATACCAAATTGAAGCAAATTTTGTCTAGTTTTCATTTCTGATAATGGTTTTTACGAATTTCTGCCGCAACTGTGCGAAAAATGGGGGTTTTCAAAGGGTATGTGAATCAATTTTTTAGAAAAGGTAAAAAATAGTGAAGTAACAGATAAGAATCAACTATTTTATCATGCAATATTCATATAAATGTTGTTGCATACATATGAAATGTAGATGAGATACCTACCTGTAATTTTGAAATATTTATATGCAGCCAATGGGTATTTAAACACAATGGCAGCCATTTTTCAAGATGGCCGCCAAAAATCGGTTGACGCTCAAATTTTTGACTCAAATTACTGTGGACAGACTATATTCGACTTCAAACATATGTTAATTGTGTCAATATTTCCATTGGGAGGGCCCAATTTCGTTATCTAGAATGCTTTTCTAAAGTTAAAGTTCATTTTTTAAGGTGATGGCTTAATTTCCAAGATGGCGGCCAAACCGAGATTGTTGGCACTCAAAATCTGTTTTTTTCCAAGATTTTTCCTTAAAAATATCATAAAAAGAGAGAGATCTTACTGCAAATACATAATTTGCCAAAGTATACCACTGGAACCCATAACAAAATTTTTTTGAAGATGGCTGCTGTATATCCAAGATGGCTGCCAAATTCCAAGATGGCTGCCAAGATACCAAGGTGGTTGAAAAAGCTCCCCGAACTGTGCCAATCTTTGCAATTTAGCCAGGAAAGATTGTTTTTGGGTGACATTTTAGTTGACAATCATGACACATAGAGTATAATTAATCTTGTAAAAGTTTCAGAATTTACCAAGAAACCCTCTTTTGATTATATCTCTGGTTTTTATGGAGTTTGAATGATGAGTTCTGATCAAAAAATGTCTTCAAGGCAATCCTAAGCTCAGACACCACTTTCTCATTTTCTTAACGGAATTGGCATAACTTGAGTTTGACAAGGATGGAATATTAGTTCTTTCAATGTATGAAAGGAAACTGCCTAATATTTAATGTAGCTATTCAAGTATTGTAAATCTGGCATCTCATATAAGGTGAACATATTTGATTAATATCATCTAGTTTGATGTGTCTCATTTTACGAAAAAATCTGTGACTTTGGTGTTTAACAACTGATATTTTGACACTATTGCGATAAAAGTTTCCATTATGTTATAAGGATATTTGGAAAGCATGAGACCAATATGAAAGGTCAGATGCACACAAAGCCAGGGTTGGCAAATAAAACCCACCCCCCGGTTTTAACCTGTATTAAACCCGGGCTGGGCAAAATTGACTTTTACCCAGAAATGGGTAAAACCTGGGTAAAACTAATAATTTGACAATCAAAAGTAATTTAAAATGTCAGAATTAGAGAGATCAGTCATGTTAAAACCTGAACTGGTGTGATGGACTGGCTGGTAAGTAGGTAGGTAATGTCAGTGCAGCCCTCAGGGTAGTTCTTGTCAGTTATGAGGATTGATGGATAACATTTGTGGGATCTTTCAGTCACTTTTTAGATACATATAAAAGGGAGCTGCAATGTTCATTACATTTTAAGAAATTTGGTTAATTTACATGATCAGCAGTGATTTTATCAGTATAAGGAAGCACATTTAGTAGCTGCTGAGAGATCCAAAGAAACCTGTGGCAGATTTCACGAAAAAGCTGCAAAATCACTTACCACAACTTGTCCACAGGTTACATTAGCACAATACTAATAAGGCCAGACATAGTCGATTCGTAGATTCTCAGATTTTCTCAGGGTGCTTCTGCTGAGGATAGCTGGCAGGACAAAAAAAAGCTGAAATCTAAATCTTTTATTGTGTCAATCCATTAAATAAAATCATGGGTAAACAATCTTTTCTGTTGGATTGGTAGGTCAGAGTAGCTAAAAATATGGCCTTGTGCTAATGTAACAACGATGAATGATGTAGGACGGAATTTTTTATGCTGATCCTACTGCAATATAAATGAAGTCACTAGCAGGGTACCACCCCTGGCCTGCTCTTGGGAGACCTGGCTTTCAGTTCAGAAAAAATTTGAGATCTAATCATATGTTTTTTAAAGGAATTTTTATGTACACTTTTTGCTAATGTAACACTATGAAATGGACGGATGCAAAATTGCAGTTACATTAGCAATAAAGAAACAGGTACCAAACCCAGTCGTTTATGTTTTTGGTGATGTAAATAGGCAAATCAGACACGTTTTTCGATAAAATATTATAATTTCATGTTTGAAATTGGCATAAGTAGCGACAACACAGAAAAATTTCCATGTAACAGTTGCTAATGTAACCTCAGTGTCCTGAGACGGAATCGAGTTACATTAGCAGTCTTTTTTATTTTTTATTTTTTTCAAGTTTTATAATGACCAAGACAATTAAAAATGGTTCCAAAATAATTTTCAAGATGTTTTTTATCAATCACATACCATTACATTTTCCTTAATTGGTTTTAGCAGATTCCACAGAGTGCCAAAGTAAGCATGTCTGATCACCAGTAAGTTTGGTCGTCCAAAATTGTCCTCATGAGTCATAAAAAAATATCTTTTTCAGAGGAAAAAGCTACATATTTGAGGAATATTTTATTGATATTTATTCATTACCTCACAGATATACTTAGTAATAGGTTTACTTGCTTCAGGAAGCAACAGAGAGATAACAAAAGGGTAGGAAAGTTTAAGGTACCTTTTAAGAGCACTTTTCGTGAAATCTGCCCTGTCTTATCACAATAAAAAAATGTGTTTGGCCATTCCGAAGAGGAAATATAGTGATGCATCTCAAGAACTTGGGAGACAAGACTCAAAAGAAAATTGGTAATTCATGGCACTAAAAATATGCTCCTGAATCCTGATGAGGAACTACATATTTGCAGCATGCATGTTCAGAAACATGAAACAAAATTCAAGAATAAAGTGAGATGTTCTCTCCTTGGTGAATTGTTCAGGAGTAAAGCATAGAACTCCAGAGGTTAGGACCTGAGTTACATAGGTTGCTTCAGTTAGTTTGGTAGACGGATTTCACAAATAAATCGGAACAATTAGCTGAACATCCTGACTGCTGATATAGCCCTAGTCAGAGCCATGAAACTGCCTAGAGGACTGCACTTGCCATCCCAACCCATGCAGGTACTAGCTAAATCCAATTGCCATACTTGGAAATTACCTTGTTCGTAACTTTGGTAAAATCATGATGTTGAATAAGGCTGTTGATACTGATAAATCGATTTAACCCAATAAAACCCACTTTTACCCGGGTTAAACCTATTAAACGCGGGTTAAACCCAGGTTATACCCACCGGGTGGGCAAAATTAATTTTACCCTGGTTTTTTCCAACCCTGAACAAAGCTGCATTAGAGGGATGAGAGATTCCTGATTTCTAAAAATCTAAAGACTGAATATGTGATAAATGTCAACATCCTTCTCTGATGGTGAGTCTGTTTTACATCTCTGCGGCTGCGCAGCACAATACTGCGCTCTATCAAGGCTGGCTAGGGTGTTATTAATTTGTCCTAGGTTACTTTCCCTTATATTTTATAGTACACTGTATGTCTGGGTTTAAAAAAGAAATGCTGTTACATTTTCTCTGTCTCTGTTCGTGACTGACAAGTTGGAAGCAGTTTGCTGTCAGTCCCTGGAAACCAGTGGAAAATGAAATTGGGTCGACATAACACACTAGTTAGCTTAGGGACAATTTTTGGGTCGATCGCTACAAATGTGATAAAAGCACCAAACTTCCCAGATATGTCTTATAGGCAATTTCTGATGATATCAGTCGAGGAGCCCAGTTGAAATATCATTATGTCAGAATTTAGGCCCATGTTTTTAAAACAGAGGAAGATATGCATTAGTTAGCCTCTGTGTCGTAGAAACACTTTTATCCCATTTTTCTTGCAATTTTCCTCCTTTAGTTACCTATTATACACCAAAAGAAAGCTTAAGATCTTCTCTTTCCAAATATCCAAATAATAATAAACAGACATCTCTAGACCACAGAAAATTGTTAATTAGTATCTATATTTCAGTCTGTATCACTGATTTATCTGTTGCCTACAGACAGTCTGGATATCCAATAAAATGAGCCCTTACAGACGTCTCAGAGGACCCTAAACAGGCACCTACAGACTCTCTAGACGTCTGTAGAGGCTACAAAATGAGCCCTGTTTATATATGAACTAGGGGAGTCTCCAGTGGGGGAGCACCTTGGAAGCAAACAATTCTCTACTGGGCAACTTTTGCGGGGCATACATATTTTAATGTGCATCCCACAATTAGTCTTATCAGCGGGGTGGGGGGGCATCATTGGTATTGAAAGATGCGTGCTACCGTGCACCCAATTTTTTTTGGCATGGCTACACCCCCCCCGCCCTGACCCTGGGTGAGGAGTTCTCAAGAGCACAAAGCTTGCATACATAAACACATATACTGTTTTAGTGGGGGAGTCAAACAAATCTTTGATAAATGTTACTACCAATATGGCTTCACTTTTCAAATATCCATGTGTCCTTTTGGCAAAACATAGATCCTTTTGGTATAAGCCCGAATTAGCCATTATCACCAATTCTAACTATTTTGGATTTAGACTCCATCATTTAAATGATAGATGTTATCATAGTGGGCAATAATAAGTGAAATGGACAAAAAATATTTTGTACCTAGCCATATTTTCATTATTGCTCTATATGTTTAGCACAGCAAATGATGATGAGTTAACCAGGTAACTTATATTTTGTGTCAAAATTTTATATTTTCGCTCATTGACTATAAATGCTATTTGCAAATAAGCCCTAACATCTCCAAAAGACTATGACTGATTTGGGCATAGTCGTTTTGTTATTGCTGAATCATTCCATGTCTTTTGTGAACATTTGTGGACATTTGTGAGTGAGTGACTATATTTGGGCATGCAAAATATCTAGGCAGATTTTTTACTTCATAAATGAGTAAAAGAAAGTTGCTGCAATTATATACATACTGCTTGGAGGTTGATATTAATATTGACACACAAATTGGTAATTCTCTCTCTTACTAGGATGGAGTAGACACCTGTGGTGGCTCTACCATGGACAAAATTTCCACGGATGTTACAAACTTGATAGTTTCTCAGAGACATCAGATATTAGGATGGAGGTCTGCAGCTAAAATGGTGATTTCATCAAGATTAGATCTGGTTCTGAATCCACAGCAGTGCCATTGTATAGCGCTTTTCATACTTATTTAATGGATGTGTTGCTGATGGTTTTATGTCAAATGCCCTATTTACGAACAACTTTTAGTTCTTTCTTATGAAGTTATGATGATTATTTTTCCTTAGGGGGAACATGATTGCTGGGAACTAGGTGAACTTTCATTCGTGTTGGTCCTTTTCCAGGGTTTCCTGGTTTCATTCATTCTCAGAGAAATTTCTGGAGGGGATGCATCCCCACCATTCTCCATCAAGTTATATCTAACTTTTGACATTTAATTTTCATATTCCTTATTTGAGCTAAATGATCAGCCGAGGAAAGGGTTCAAAATTAACACTTCTCTTCTTCATAGTTACTCGTAATTTGAGGGTTTCGTTTTTCCGTAACAAGGATTTGTGTTTTCTGCTGAAAGCTTGGTATTCCAACAGTTCCCACAAGATAATGGGGTTATACAGGGCAGGGCGTTCATCTGAGTGGGAATATTCTCCACTATTTATTATTATTTGTTGGATTATAAACAAAGGAATTTCAAAGACATCCTGATGGTTGAGGTGGGACAGTGCGGTAATTTGCCAGTCTTGCAGTATGCAAAGGCAGGTAAAATTTTAAGATTAGCACTCTTCAAGCTTCTCAAACAGCATTTTTATCAGCTATATTGTTGCAGAACCTATCTTAATGAATTCCACACACAAGAAAACATATGTTTTGATCCAAAAATCACTATTCTAACCCTATAAGAACCAGAAATAAGACCAAAAAGGCAATTGGCGGCCATATTGGAAATTTTCCAAAATGGCCACCATAAACACAATTAAAGCCCGAACTTTTGTTTTTGTGAATAATTGGTTTAAAATTCTTGACAAAAGTTGGAAGTCAATTTAAAAGTCAGGCTTCTTAACAAAGTACACATGAATCATTACAAATCAGAAAATGTGATTAAAGTATGAAATTTTGTCATGCATTGTTTCAAACTCAATTTAGGGCCTTATTTTCATACTTTTGGTAGTCAGGGTAACCATAATTTTTGCTGTAAATAACAATAAATGTAATAGACAGTTAAAATGATAACCAGTCTGGATCATTCTGTCTCAGAATGGATCTTATTTAAAGTTAGAGTAAGAAAAACGTGGCTCTTGTATTTTCATTCTTCCATCTACTGGCTGCCATTTTGAATTTTGGCGGCCATCTTGGATTTTTTTGGCCATCTTGGATTTTTATTATTTTCACTGTTATTCCAGATGTCAAACAAACTGGGATGCCAAATTTTATAGCTGTAAAGTATGTCTATGTCATGTCACTAATCCATAAAAATAGCTTGTTAGGATCTCTTTGGCAACAAATTTTCCAAAATGAAAAAAAACTTTCATTCACATTTTGCTAAATTTCACCAATTTTCGGCAGGATTTCATCTTAGACACCATCAAAATTGAAATCTACACAAAATTTGCTACAAAATGGTGTCAAGAAAGTGGGCGAAACCGGGGGGTGCAACGAAAATGCATTTATAGGCCCTTTATGAGTCTTGGGGGATGGACTATAAATACACAGTAAGCACTGGGGTAAATAACCAGTGCTGCCACACCTGGAATTATTCTCTGCTTCAGGATAGTGCTGCCAGCTAGTGTCTATTTAGCCTAGAAGCGCACAATGTCAATGAATACTTTTCAGTCCTTTAGAATTCAGGGTCAACCAGGCAATGCACTATAAATAAATTTAGCACCAGATAAACTTAGAACATCCAGTTAAAGGAAATAAAATGTCTACAGACGGAAGATTGACTTATACAAAGTCATATAACAGCATAGTGCACAGGACCAGCTACAGAATTATTATTTACTATGCTTTGACTTAGGCCTATAGCGTATTCACACAATTTGCAATTTGACCAATGTAACATGTCAATAATAGATAGTTTTACAAATTCAATTGTATCAATGTAATGATAAATACAAGATAACGATGACGCAATAATCAGGTAATACTAATCAGCTCACAATATCACATGCTGGGCCGTACAATGTAAATAACATTGATTTGAAAATAATCACTGTTAGTATAACATACAAGCAAACCATTTGTATAGCACAATAAGTGTAAACCTATTCAACAATCATTATGCAAGTGGAAAAGCATCGAACGACACAATACTTTACATGACTTATTGAATGCTATCTATTTAAACACATATAATGCTTTATCCAGGAACTTCCCCAGCGATATTGTGTTCCTGCCAGATAGATGTCTAATCCAAGTTGCACACTTGGCTACGGAGGACTGTCTAAGTAAACTCCTTGGCAAAAATTTGGACCTTGCATCAACCACTACCGGGTTGGAGCACTCAATCAACAAGTGATACTCATCTCCAACTACATGTTTGTCACAGGCAGTACAGTGGCGTTCATGCCGCGGAATACTCCGGTATCTACCAGTGATTAAAGGTAGTTTGTTGTTTCCAGTTCTAAACCTGCAGAGTGCCCGGGCCAGTTTCACATTCGGTAACAATAAATAGTTTTCCAATTTAAAATCATCCTTGAAGCTGACGTAAAAGTCACAGGATGATTTGCTAAGAAGATCCTGTCTCCATGATTGGAGGAATTGATCCTTGAGGGATTGTTCCACAGCCTTCACAAGCCATTTTCCACAAATTGGGGTCGTGCTGTTCCACACATTGCTGCGACCACAATTGTCCAGGATGCTCTGGACATAAGCTGTCCACTTCGAAGAGAACGATCTGTTGGCTTGTAATTGGGTGAGAAAGTCAAGCATAGTGCGTGAGAGTTTGGACTCCTTCCCCATATACAATCTAACCCAGTAACTAATCATTCTTTTTTTAATGGTGATACTGAGAGGGTATCGTCCCAGCTCACCGTATACAACTGAGTTACATGTTGAAGTTCTAACACCCAGGACGTACTTCAAAAATTTTAAGTGAAGCTTCTCAATACAGTCAAACTGTTTGAAACCCAAAACTTCACACCCATACAAAAGTATAGGAGCAACTAGAACATCAAAGAGATATAACTGTATATCCAAGGGCAGGCTCAAGGACCTGCATTTGGCTAAAAGCGCATACATGGCCCTGGAGGCTTGTTTGCAAAGATCTTGTATGCCAATTTTAAAAGATCCATTGTAGGATATACTAAGACCAAGGTACTTATACGTTGGTAAAGTATCTATTCGGGACCCATTATATGTGAAATTAAATTTAGCAGGATCAACTTTTCTCTTACCAAAAACGACTACTTTAGTTTTTGCACAGTTGACCTGTAATTGCCAAGTTTGACAGTATGAGTGCAATACGCCAAGGGCCCTTTGCAGCTCTGCGGCACTGTCAGCTAGAAGAATGGTGTCATCTGCATACATTAATACCATGACTTTAATGAGGTTGCCAACATCGCTGTCGGCTACAGATATTGGCTTACAGCCACTGGCAGAAAAATAGTCCTCTAAGTCATTAACAAATAAGGAAAATAGAAGGGGTGATAAATTCTCACCCTGCCTCACTCCTCGTAGGCTAATAAAACTTTCCGACTTGCAGGAATTATGAAAAACGCATGATTTAATGCCGGAATATAAGCTTCGTACTACCTGCTACATTTTCCCGTTGACCCCATACTTAGTTAATTTATACCAGAGTGCCTCGCGTGAAACGGTGTAAAAGGCCTTGGCATAATCCACAAAAGCGGCATAAAGCTTTGTCTTTTTGTTACAGTAAAGATCAACCAAGCCTTGAAGTAAGAAAATATGATCTGTAGTGGAATATCCAGACCTAAAGCCAGTTTGCATTTCCTTGAGGATTTCGTTTTCCTCACAGAACTTGTACAGCCGGGAATTTAGCAGGGCAGTAAATAATTTGCCAAAACAACTGAAAAGCGTTATACCTCTGTAATTATTGCAATCAGTCCTATCACCCTTGCCCTTGTACAGAGGAATAATCATACCTGTGAGCCACTCTTGAGGAACTTGTCCTTCATTCAAAATTCTATTAAAGAGGTACAGATTCAGGGGCATAAGATGAGTGGCAGAGTGTTTGATGTACTCATTAATAATATCATCACACCCCGACGCTTTCCCATTTTTCAGCCTACTAATATGTTCCTTCACCTCAGCTTCTGTGAAGGGATTGTTAAGTTGATCAGTATTCAGGCCTTGTTGTAGAAAAACGACTGGGTCACAAACAAGGTTGGGGGCAAAGGTGTCTTTCGCACCGGTAGATACCTCCTTAAAATGTTCCAACAGTTCTTGTAACGATATTGGAGGGGGTTCTTTCTTGGAACTATTTAGGAAATCCTAGAATTTCCTACTGTTGCCACTTTTCCAATTCCTAATATCACTAGTGACTTTTCTCTTGTGGGCTTGTTTAGCTTTTCTAATTTCTTTACGATAAAGCTTACTTTTTTCAATAAGGTCAAGCTTCGTATTTGAGGTCTTATATAAGCAGGTTATTGGTTCTCTTTGCCTTATGGTAGGCTTTCCTACTCTGCTTGGCCTCATCACTTAAAGTGTACTTTGGTGCCCTGTATACAGCTCTTTTGGGAGTAGTGGCGCAAGGTTTTTTTCTCCTACCAAGAGTACTTTCCGCGCACTGCAACAGGGAACCCTTAATTTCACTGACCAAGTTGTCAATGGACATATTATCCGCGTTAGCCAAGATGGCATTAATCTTTGGTAGGTCTAAGTTCATGACAAAATCATTGCTTTTTTCAGTAGACCATTTACCAATCACAAAGTCTTCGGAGCCTGTGAGATTTTCCCGAGTAGGCTCAACCCGTTCGGGAATCACACAATTATCAATGCTGCCTAAGCCAACTGTAAACTGTATTGCACAATGTTTATCCGAGAAGAGTGGGTCAAAACTGTTTATAATGAAATCACTTGTCTTAACCAGCAGGTATGGAGACCCAATAACATAATCAATCATGGATCCATCGGTAGTCGTAGGCTGACCGATGAATTTATCTGTACCAACTCTGCCATTAAAAATAGCCATGGAGTGGTTCCTACATAACTCAATCAGGGTTTCCCCATAGCCACCATTGTCAGGTTTCAAATCTGTATTGTAACAATCCAGGGTTAGGCCCAGATCCCTGAAGGTTTGCTTGGTTTGCAAGGATTCACTAACAGCATAATTTAGATCCAGGTCTAGTAAGTAAGTAAGTAAGTAAGTAAAATTTTATCTAAAGTCGGAGGTGACAATATAAACAATAACGCAAGCCACCAGGGCTTTTAGCCGACAATGATAAAACAATTAAATGATGATTATTTACAGATGAAAGATGAAATTTCAAAGTACTCATCATATTTGATCTTAAACTTACAAGTTATCTTTCAAGCATATAATACAGAATCCACATTGACAATCCATTACGTTCAAATTCTTACGAACAAATTGCTTAAATAATTTGAAAGATTCACAATGTTTCATGTGACAAGGGATATCATTCCATAAAACAACACCTTGATAAGCTATTGATCTGGGTCCATATGTGATAGAATTGAACTTTGGTAGTACTCATTTAAAATCATCACGAAAGGAATATGCAGCACTTCGTCTTTCATAAAAATCAGGCTGCAGTACAGGCAAAGCTAGGTTATTAAGAATTTTATAGACATGTTCTACCAAATAAAATTTCCTATAAACATAGAGCATCTGCTTGTTGGTAGTTTTTAGTTCACTGTAGTTAGACATGTAGTCATTGCAGACCAGTCGGAGTGCCCTTTTATTCAGCTTTTCTATTTTTTTATCATTTTTCATTGTAAAGGCATTGTATACTACGGAACAGTAAACAAAATTAAACATAATGAATGAATCATATATTCTTAACTTACATTGGTAGTTTAAATTTTTGTTTAGGCGAAATAGGACGTTAATTTGTCTAGCTGCTTTTTTACATATTGTTGATACATGGTGGTTAAACGAAAGTTTGTTATCAAGTTGTACACCTAAAAGTTTAACTACCTTTTCAGATTCAACTGTGTTACCATCGATATTGTACTCTATTAAAAGGTCCTCTTTACTGAAGCAAATTGCTTGAAATTTAGAGGGATTAGCTTTCATGAAGTTATCATTAAAGCATGTAGTAGCTGCATGTGAGGCAGATTCAAGCGTGTTCTTTATGATGACAGGATTAGCATGTGAGAAAGAAAGAGTGTTGTCATCAGCATAGTTATAAACATTACATAGATTTTGAAGTTTAAATATGAAATCATTAATAAATATGTTGAACAGGAGTGGGCCAGTTACTGAGCCCTGTGGGACACCTGTTTTAAGGGACAGCCAGTCGCTCTTAATTGTTCCTATTTTAACACTTTGTTTTCTGTCGGTTAGGTAACTGTGAATGTAGGAGCAAGAGTTTTCAGAGAAACCATATGCGTGTAATTTTGCTATAAGTAAACCATGAGGTAAGCAATCAAAGGCTTTAGATAAATCTATTAAGATGCAGCCAACATGTTCATTATTATCAAGAGCTTTGCGCCACTCTTCAACACATTTCATTAGAACATTATTACAACTATAATTTTTACGGTACGCTGCTAAGTTTGTGCTGAGAAATTTATTAATGTGGTCAAGTATTTGTTCACAAATTAAAGTTTCAAAAATTTTTGAGGTTGACGTCAAAATGCTTAGTGGCCTGTAATTAGCTTTGTCTAATTGATCCGATTTCTTAAAGAGGGGAGACACTTCAGCTCTCTTGGTGTATTCCGGGTAGTGTATTTTTGCGATGCTATTATTTATAATGGGTGTCATTGATATACTTATTTGTTCGGCTCCTAATTTGAGAAACTTAGGAGATATGTGAACCAGACGACGAGTGCCAGAACCGAGCAGAGTTTCGCGAAATTTCTGGCACTGCTGGGCTTTCAACGTACAAAGCTCAGTCATAACTTCCAATCTCCTGTCTGTCCAAAGTGCGGATACTCTGTCTTTCGGAAGGAGACGAGAACTTAAGCGTTTTGCATCAGCTGGGGTGGCTGCATGCATCAGACGCTCAGCCTCATCAGTTAGTCCATGAGCCACCAGTTTGCGGAAGTGATATAGGTGCTCAAGAGATTTAAATGTGACACCCTGACCAACGCCAGATTCAGGGGTCAACTTGCATTCGTAAAATGCTGAAAGTGGATTCCAGAACCCTCTAAAGTACAGGGTTTGCTGTTGCCCTTCTGCTGGTACTGCAACACTGTTCAGTCTATCTTGCAGTTTTCGTTTTTCAGCTTCTGACTTCGCCAAGGCAGTATCCAGACTTTCAGCAGCTACTTTCTCCTTACTCAATTGCGTACGCACTACGTCAAGATCGGTAGTAAGGCCCTTCAGGGCAGTATTTAGTCTTTCAACACACTGCATTTCTTTTCCCAGCTCCGTTCGAACTTCAGTGAGCTCAGCCTCAAAGTCTCTTTTAACTTTTGAGCGTGCTTCACTGGCCTTCCTGCCTTCAAAGTTCCTCAGTTCAGACACTTCCTGAAGTCTTATCTGGGATGCTTTCAGAATATCAATTCCTGCTTTCAAGTCTATCATCTGTTCTTGGAAGGCTTTGTTCTTCTTTTTTTCTTCTTCTAAAGCTATCCTGCACTGGACCAGCTCCCAACACAGTTCCGTGGTACCACTGGATGGTACCGCAGGCGAGGAGTTATACAACTCCTTCGAATCTGAAGTATTATGTAATTTTAAGCTTGAAAGTTCCCCCAAAGATTGCCTGATACTGCCAGGTGTCTGAGAGTCTTTCCAGATACTTGCAAGGATTCTTCTCCCATTAATTTTGCGTCTTGGGGTGGAAAGGAAAGGCTGTGCCTGAGAGGATGGCAAGGAGCAGTCCAGGGTCTGCGAGAACAGTGAAGGCGACACAACAGATTCAATGACAGTTGAGCTGCGCCTAGAACTTCGGGATGGGGAACAAGGCTCCTGTGTAGACATTTTTGGAGACACTGTCATTATCGACGACACAGTCATTTTCGGTGACACAGACACCTTGACTTGATTTTTCTTGCTGATCTTCACCCCAGTGTACAGCTTTGTTTCTTGGGTATCTTGACCACGTTGACTGAACTGCAGGCCTACGTCTCCATCAATTTTTTTCGTAGAAAATGAGTATTGAAATTCTGGATTTTTCTCTCATTTTGGACTTTTTTCTTTAAATTGTAACTGCAGAATTTGTCCTTAAAACCTTGAATAACTGTCTTTACTTTAGGATCTTGGATAAATTGACTTTACTTGAGACTTGAAAACCTTGACTTTACTTGGGACTTGAAAACCTTGACTAAAAAGTTACTTGGAGCTTGAAAACCTTGACTTCTACTTGGGGCTTGAAAACCTTGACTTTTTACTTGGAACTTTACTTGAAAATTTTACTTGACTTGGAACTTTACTTGAAAACTTTACTTGGAACTTTACTTGAAAACCTTGACTTTAATTTACTTGACTTGGAACTTTACTTGAAAACTTTACTTGGAACTTTACTTGAAAACCTTGACTTTACTTGAACTTGAAAACCTTGACTTGGCCTTGGACTTACTTTATAACGTCTTATTCACATCATCTTCAATCCAGCATCAACAGTAATCCATGAAGAATCGAACAGACATGACAGCTGTCAAAAAGATTGTTGTGTTTCTTCTGCAGCAGACCACGTGACGTAAACAAATCCAATTTTCAAGCGCCGAAAATCGGCCGTGACTTCAAGACGTTGTACGCTCACAAAAACCAAATGTCAGTTCCAAAAACAGTCAAATACAGTGTCCTTGCGTAATCACAACAACTTATGCAAATTTTCAGAATAATCCGTGCTTTTTTCCGATGAAAAACTTAATAAAGCGAGTGAACTGTCCAGGTGGCGGTTGTGTTAACCGCAGCGCCCTACGGAATCATGAGTGAGGTTCATTGCTGTGAACCACACTCCCATTAAGTTTTATTTATATCCCACAATAAAATAAACCTCCATTGAAAAAAATAAAGGGATTTCGTATGGCACTATTTTGTTTGAATGGCGCCAAAAATATCCCTAGCAACCACTCGGACCAATCAGAGCCTCAAAACATTGTGACGTCATCTCTTTACTGTCCATTGTTTACATAGCAACTTCAGGACTTCTTTCATGTGGTTCACAACGATGAACCACATGGTTTGAATCACATGGTTTTTTGCCAGAACTACACTGCCTATTGTGGGATATCATTCTTCACCAAAATGTCAGGAATTATAGTTAGCATGTATTTGGAGGTATTCTGATAAAAATTGTTGAATGGAATAATGTTACATAATAGTAGTGAGCAAAATACTGACGAGTGATTTTTCTATGCACCATTGAGCAGTGAGTGTAAATATTTGCCAATGTGAAGACAACAGTCAATTAGCTCTTTTCATTTGACAATAAAGAGGTGATCAAGTTCAACAAAGCAAAAATTACATAGTTGCTCACAGTAATGATAATGTACTAGTCTGACATTGTCAGACAATGCACTGTCTTCATTACTGTAAACAAAAAGTGTAAAGATCACTAAATAACTATTGTGAAATATTATCAGGTTTTGAAGTATTTTTTTCTACCATGATGGTACAGCATGCACCAACCGACAAAATATATGAGGGAATTACTCAAACAATTGGGGGAGGGTTAGGTAAGTGGTAGCGGACTGGCCAGCCAATGACTGCCAGGTCCAGGATTCAAATCCAGCTCTTGTGGATCACCTGGTCATATGTTGGATGGTAGTTCAATCACCCTTCACCTCATTGCCGTGTCCTCTTCCTGTCCTAATGTAGCCCACCTAGCGCATGAATGCAGGATGTAAAGCCCCAATCATCCATCGACTCAATCAATCATTCAATCAATCATTATCTCTGTACCACGCCATCTCCCAGCAAGCACTTTCACATTTAAAAATGTTACTTTGGTTTTTAAATGCTTTATAACATTGATTCAATGTTTTTTAAATGATATTATTACATGACCACTATGGTAGAGCGATGCTGATTGGCCTAAATCAGTCACATGACGACATCATAAAAACTCATATTGCATGGTTCGGGTGCAATATGAGATTTTTCCAAAAAAACATTTTTTTACAATTTTTTTTTTTTCAGATTTTTTCATATTGCACGGTTTGAGTGCAATATGAGTTTTTATAAAAAAAAAAAAAATTCCAAAATTTTTTTTTTTTTTCATTTTAGTTTTTTGACTGAAAAAAAAAGAAGAAAATTCTGAAAATTTTTTTTTTTCGGAATGAACATTATATATTGGAAGCATAGTGGTCATGTAATAAAACAAATACGGCACTTATTATCGTGCAATATGAAAATTTATTTGCACTCGTAAATTCATATTGAACTCGGGCTGCTCCCTCGTTCAATATGAATTTCCTCGTGCAAATAAATTTTCATATTGCACTCATATCATGCCGTATTTGTATAATGTTTCTTGGGCACTTTCTATACATCTACATTGTATCACTCTATCTATATCTCAATCTCTTCATATATCTATCTATATCAAGTCCAGATCAATCAATCAATCAGTCAATCCCCTTGAGATCTGCCCTCCATGTGATATTTTGTGCAATCCCTCCACGGGAGGTCCTCAGTATAATATTATGCTTTACCTCAGATATAAATTGACATGGTTAAGCTCTATCTCCATGTAATTTTTACAGTGTAATTTCAGGTATCAGGATCATTCAAGGGTATTGTTTCACTTGAAGAAAATAATCATCAAGTGTGATACACTGTCTGTGGTCAGGGAAGCATGAAAATTTGTGAGGTGGCAAAGCTACTTGGGCACCAAACACTTTGTCATTTCGTTGCACTTCTTGTTTCCCTGTAGTAATTTCTGATGTAAGAATAAAGTAGTGAATAGTTTTTAGTATTATGAAATTTAATTTGTTTCATAAAAGTCCACATCTATGGAAAGCATTTGACACAATTTTCTTTCAAAAGAAGAAGTTCAGTGATTTCCTACACCTACATACAAGTAAAATTTCGCCATATTTAAAGAAAAAACCAGTTCTAGTAAAACCCGATGAACGAAAAATTCAACCATGTATTTTATAGTAATTTTGTCATGAATGCTTAATTTCATGTGTACACAACACATCCACAAACTTTGATGGATGTTGCTACCGTGAGAATAATATATAGCATCATAATTGATTTTATGCTAAAAATTCAACTTATTCATTATTTTGCGTCACGATTACTGTGAATATATCATATAATGCAATTATTTCTACCAGAACGCCTTCTACGCTATAAAAACTATAATTGCTCATGATTTAGTGAAGTGAAGATTGAGCAAGTATTTGTTTTGTTATGATTGGTCACAATAATTGCACCATAGTGCAGCATTGCAGATGAGTGAAAACTTACGGCCATGGCTGTAGTGTTCTTAGGATCGAACTCCTTGTTCTTTTGACGCCAGACCTGTCTTGGGCTATTGATGCCAAATAACTCAATTTCGGTCTGAGCACAGGATTTTCTCCCAATCACCAACAGAATCATCCAGATGGTCATTTGCTAACTTTAAGCACGCTTCAACGTGGTTCTTTTTCAGTAGAGGTACTTTGCGGGCATTGTATGATCTTAGCCCACTGTGTCGGAGTGTGTTGGTGACTGTCCTCCTAGTGACATAGGTCCCAGCTGCTTTCAGAGCACTCACCAAGTCATCCCTGGTTGTTCTGGGGTTTTCTCTGACAGTTCTCACAATCATTGACAACACTCTTGGTGAGATCTTTAGTGGGGCTCCAGATCGCTGGTGGTTAAATGTGATATGGGTCCTTTTTCCATTTATGTACAATGGCTCCAGCTGTAGTAATTTTACCCCTGGGTTCTCGCTGATGGTCTTATAACCAACACCAGCCTTGTGTTGGTCAATAATCATGTCTCTAGAGTCTTTTGATAGCTCTTTTGTCTTGCCCATCTTAATGAAAAATGGAGAATTGGCAGGAATGCTTCAAAATATAAAACTGATGGATTTAGATTATTAAAACAATTGTTGACAACAGTAGCTGTTATTAATTATCATCTGATTAAATGTTAATTCTTATGTTTGTGGCTGTTTTGCTGCTTAAACTCTGAAATAGACTCGGCATACCAGAGGGGATAAAATACTTATTTCTTGATGATTTCATTATTTATGTATATCTTTGTTGTAGTTTTTTTTTTTTTGCTGAATATCACATTTTATAATTTTTAGGTTATGAATAATAAACAAGAATTACAGTTTCAGGGACCGCATATCACGGGAACTTGATGAAGTAGCAAGTGTTGCAGGGGGTCAAATACTTTTCTTCCTCCAAGCTATGACTGAAAAGATTAACTGCTTCAACGTATTTAGAATCAAAGACATTTAAAGCAAATACTTGAACAAGCAGTAAAGGTATTCCCCTTTTCGTGTCTCGTGAATCTATGAACAATAAAAGTTTACTGACAGAATTGATTGAAAAACTCCAAGCTTAATTTTGTCTTATAAAATGTTGAGTTCAAACTCACTGGCTTCTGATGACATACCATGCAGTCCTGCAATGGTACTTCTATCCACATCATGGGTTTTCCTAACTTTTTATAAGAAGCCAAAGTACTCGATTCTCTGCTGGTTTGACGCTTCAACTACAGGATCAACAGCAGCAACTGAAAGGGAATCTGTGATGCCCAATTTATCCCATTGGGTCTTGATTCGTACTTTCAGTTGCCTTCTCCTCTCACAATAATGCGGTTGCAGCTGAGGTTGATTCAGGGGCAGTGCAGGGTAGAATGCTTGCGTTGGACCTGGGTTTGGCCTGTCTCTCCTTTTGAACTGTACCAACTGCTGCAGTGCATCAAGGTGGTAGTCTGTCCATGTATTCTCATCCATTGCAAGTTTCTCATGGTAGATAAGTATGCAAATGCTACAGGTCTGTGGGTCCTTCCTCCTCCTAATGATGAACATGCAGTTCTTGTTGCAGAGAAGTTGATGACTCGATAAGCTGCAAATAAGGGATCAGCCGCAGCCCCTGACAGGGAATCTATGATGGGCCCGACTTTGTCATGTTGTGTCTGGATCTATACTTTTAGTCGTTCTGCATTGAGGTCTAGCTGTTTAGCCTTCTCCTCCAGCCCACAGGGCATTCTTTTGTGAAGTTCTTTTGAAATTGGGTAGAGCTTTGTTGTGCGGGACCTCATTGGTCTGGGAGGCACTGGGTTGGCTGGATATGAGTGTGATGCTTGTCGTTTATTGTGGAGGGGCAAAAGAGACAATTAACCGTGAGTGTGATCTGTGGTGATTCAGTGCATTTTTTAGTCTTTAGGCAGCAAGAGTTGTGCTGTCAGGATGATGTAGAAGTCGAGTAACCAAATATAAGCGAGGTGATGGGGCATTCTAGAATATAATGGAGCAGTGGTTCTGTTGCCATGAGGTGGCAGTGTTTACAGCCTGTCGCTTGTCTTCGAGAAATTTCCCGACTGCATTTGTAGCCTAGACGTAATCTGGAGGTCCGGGTTTGGGTGGTGCGGGACCAGGTTTTGGGAATTTTTGGAGGTTTGAAGTTGGCAACTGCTTGTAGCCACTGTAGTGATCTTGGCTGGTTCTGACCTGTTTGGGTGATGTTTTTATGGAGAAGGCAAGATTGGTTGAGAATGTTATTCTTGAATTGTGATCTGTTGCATTTGATGCATGAGATATCAACAGCAGGCAGATTGGTTGAAGCTTTCGCGAGGGAGTCTGTCACATCACAGTTCAACAGCATAGAAGTATGACAAGGACTGTAACACCGGATGGATGTGACAGACGAGGTGAATTGGAATGTGGTCTGTTCCCAATTCCAGAGCTACCTGTTCATCTACTTCAAAATTGTGACTTGTGGCATCGGTTTCCTGGAATCTTATCTTTTTAAAGATTTCAGTAGCTTCCTCATCCCCACACATGACCAGAATATTAAGGATGGTCAGTAGTAATTCAAAACATACAAATGTTGTGATTAACGGAGGACAGAAGAGATGCACTCAACTGCGGTGAATTGCACACTGCTTGCAGTTTGTATGGGTGACCCTCTTGTTTCCTCGACAATGCAAGCGAGAGTGAGAGCACTGATGGCTTTGCCAGATTCTCTTATATTCTATGATGTGTGGTGCGGTATCAAGATCAATGCAAGACTCATCTTCATTGCGGTACTTACACTCTCTTCCAAACAATGTTACCAACCTCTATATATATATGACTGCTGCAACTGCTTGCTTGGAGGAGCAGTGAAACTTTCTCATGAGCTTGTCTATACAATTGTGTAGAATTCTGCCCTCACCTATCTCAAACCACTTAACCACGTGATTTTCTGGGGGGCAATCTTCATCAGTCAACCACGTGATTTTCTGGTGAATATCTTCACCAGTTAACCACGTGATTTTCTGGGGGGCAATCTTCACCAGTTAGAATTATTTGAGAAGAGGCAAAATTTCCCTCTGGTTAACTTGGCTCTTCATCAAGCCAGTCCACTTGTATTAGACTGTTTTAAGCATTATCTTGTGCTTTCAATAGCTGTGCATCATCCTACATCATCCTGTTGGAGGATGTAGCTGTGGGGCTGAAGTAAAAGCCACAAGAACTTGCTGAAAATTTGTCACAACCAGTGTGATGCAGTGAGTCTCTTTTCAGTCTTCTTAAGGGTCACCAGAATCAAGGATTTTAGTCATGAAAATGGTCAAGCGTTAATCTGGTGACATTCATCACGCGGTTATCCCGTGAAAATGTCGGGGAGTTTTTTCACATGAAGAACAACACGTGATAACTCTCAGTTATATCATGAAAATGGTCAAGCGTCAATCTGGTGACATTCATCACATGGTTATCCCGTGAAAATGTTGGGGAGTTTTTCACGTGAAGAAAAACACTTGATAACTCTCAATTATGTGGTGAAGATGGTCAAGCGTTAATCTGGTGACATTCATCATGTAGTTATCCTGTGAAAATGTGGGAGTTTTTCTCACGTGAACAAAAACATGTGATAACTCTCAGTTATGTCGTGTTCACCAGTTTCCCCCCGTGTTTATCACGTGAAGTTCACGAGCATTGTCATCTGGGTTGGCTCTTCAGATGGTCCTTCATCTTGGTAATCGTCGTTATGGCTAATGTACCTGTGACCGTGAAACTTCTTCAAGTTGAGTATGTCTCTAAATAGCCCACTCAGGTGCTGATGAGATGTAAAACTCAAATACACACACACACAAATTCCCCACTCTGTAATTTATTTAGGTTAGGAATCAACTCAAATAAACTGACAACATAGATTTGAACCTCACAGCTTCTCTAATTGCACAAAATTGCATGGAGATCTGCATATGTGAGTAGCTTTCCACCATACGTCGCACAGAGCCACATTGACAGATCCTGAATTACTAAAGTCTTCTTCAACGCAAATTCCTGTCAGGACTTGGTACCAAGTAAAGATCAGCTGTTCATATTTCGTTCTAAACATACGATTTCATGATACGATAACCAAAAAGACAAATTGTGAAGGTTCCAAACATTTTAATATTTATATCAAGTGTGAACAGCTCCACCAATAAACATTTCACATGTCCTTGTCATGAATACTGACTGTTGATAATCATTGTTGGTAATCATCGTTACGGCCTGCTGAGGCTCCATCTTCCTCATCCGTCTCATCCGCACTGATGTTGACCTCTTCCCAATTCATAACTCTGTGCTCTTCTTCATCTTCTCTTGTGCTGCTTTCATTCTTTGGTACCTTTCCTCTTTGGCTTGGATTCTTTGTCTTGCACATTGCCACTGTCGATCGACAAAGTCTTCACACATCATCTGTCATCTATTCCTCATGTCCTCCAGAAAGTCCCCCTCCATTTTTTCCATCCGCACCCTGCGCATTCTTCTTCCAATTTAGCTCGGCTGCCAGCATCTTCACAGAAGATATCAAACTGTTTCAGCATATCTTCATTGTAGACCTTCATTTGGGCTTTCCACTCATCAGTTTGTCTTATCTTCCTCCTCTGTACATTGGCTGTTAAATCCTTGTAGAATTTATCTATTCTTCACACAACGCTTGTTCTGTAGAAAGTGTGAATGTTACAATATTCCCAGTGAGCTATCAATGTGTAGGCCATGAGGTTACACGTAATGCCATCCGTGACAGTCCTTTGCTGTTTCCCAGCCCTGTCCTTTCTCATCGAATACATCAGACATTCTATGACATTTTTCTTGGTTGGAAGGTCACCATGAGGTAGTGTACGATTTTCAGTGTACACAGTCTCACATAATTATAGTCTTTTTAGATTTTTGGCTCCGCCCCTGGGTGAGAGCCTATGTAACGAGTTAGGTCCACATTCCTCTGTAAGGCTGTGCACAACTTCCTGACAAAATTCAAGATCGTATAAAGTTGTCCTTTGGTATCATGTTTTCTAATCACCAAATGACTGCTCTTTTCTATTTTGGCTCCAGTTTGTGCATTCTTTATTCACGAAATAAAGAAATACCCATGAGATGTGTGCACCCCTTTCTTCTCCATTGTGCTCATTTAAGAGCCACGATGCAGCAGCAGCAGGGCACTGGCCCCACTGCAACACACTTCGTGGGCTGGCCAGGTGCACACTCAGGATTTAAGAAAGGGGTGGGGGGTTGGGTGGGGCATATGAGAGGTTTTATGAACTCCTGTTGGTACTATTTATTTTTGCCAAGTATAGTAGCATGGCATACAGATGCAGAATATGGTATATCATTATTTGTGTACAGTCACTGTACAATGACATTAATTGGCTGTCATTGTTATTTGAAACAATGCTAGAAATTCAGACTTCACATATTATTTTTACGATAAAACCAACATGTGGATTTTTAAAAAAATCTTTATTGCAGTCTCATTTCACAATACCTATTCCTAGTGGATTAAATCGGCAATTATTTTTTGTTGAAACAATTTTCTTGTTCTAAGTATTTCTTTGAAAAACATCTCAACTTCTGTTAAACATTATCTATTTACATAAATGTCAGAGAGTAGGCCCAACCTTATCAACATTCACAAATAGTGTCCTGTAATATTTCAGCAAATCATTTTCTAATTAACCATCAACAAAATCAATTTCTCAAGCAACTTGCCATTTACATTTCCACAATTACATGTATACAAGAAAATTTACCATAGTGCCAAACCATGTCTGTTTTCTCATTCATACATACTGGTTTTATCGCAAGCACTCCTGACATCATCTGACAGATTGCCAAAAAGAAGTAGCTTTCGGGCTGGCGGAGCCATGTGCTCTCCGAGCGCCCGCTCTAGTTTCTGTACAGATCAAGAAGCAGTGTTCTGATAGAAATAGTTCAATGAAAGAATGTTACATAATGACTGTATGGCAAAATACCACAGTATTGTTGAAATTGTGGATGTTCTTGTTCTTGCAAAGTTTTTGGTGATTTGTGTTTGGGCGCCACCACTCGTACGGATGTCATCCACCATGACTTTTCTGTGGTACATGACTATAGTGTGAGAAGGATCGCTGAGCAATGGCAATTTGCCAGGATTACTCTCGGCATTTGTGCTCTGCCAGAAGGTCTGTTTGGGCACGTGCCTGTGTAAGTTGACCGCTTTTGCTGCTGCTGTAACTAGGGGGCAAAATTTGCGAGCTCCAATGAGCAGTCGCCAGAAACTCAGTGTAAGGAACTCTCACAACTTTGGAAGAAACCAGGACAATCCCTGCATTCAGTGATGGCTTAGTCTATTTCCAAAAATGCTGTGTCTTTTCTGACATTGGCTGACTTTGATTTTAAGCAGAAAGCCTACAAGTGAATATTTACCAAATTAATTTGAAACTATTTTTTTCATGGGGGATATAATGTATTTTATTATTATATTATATTTTATTCATTCAGCCCCCAAAAAAGGGGAAAAGGTAAAACAACGGATTTGTATAAACAATAAAACATATTTGTACATGTTGACTCATAATGGAATAAAAACATACATGGCTAAAAGGCTTTTGTCAAAAGATTACAAAGTACATGTTCAGCAGCCCAAGGCTTTATAAAATTCTCTGAAATAATAGATGCTTTAGAGAATCAACAACACCATCATTCTGGTCAGAGTATGATTCAGTAACACATTTTGAAAATGCTGCCTTAACATGTGATATACCTAAGTTAAAAAGTTTTCCGATTATAGTATTTTTGACAGTTTTACCTGATAACATATAATTTGCTAATGCAGAACACTGGAGATCCAACAATGGAGTATCAACATTGATAACCCTTCTATAAAAAGAACTATATAGTTGTTCTAGTCACATATGTCTCAGCAGATTCAATTTGTAAAGCATTGAGTAGTAAGGTATGATGATTACGTTTACTAAAGCCTAATACATTTTTGATAGTACAACCCTGTGCTGAATATAGTTGTTTAATATGATTACTATTTAAAGGTATACAATCCATTGAATAAAACAGTAAAGGAGCTCCAACTGACCTCCAGAGATTGAAAGTAGTCTGGCGCAGTAATACAGTCAGCTGTTGTGCAACCTGATCTTGTGATCTTTCCTATGTACATGTATAAATGTTGATCCAATTCAATATACTACAAGGGCTGACAACGTATTGCTGCCACTTGTGGGTCACAACAGAGGCAGGGCACATGCACTGTCCCGTAGGAATGTCATTTCTCTGGAGTTCTTTCCCACCAGGTGGGAGCCTTGCATGTTTGACATTCTTTGGACTGGTGCACCCTCATGTGTGTAAGCATAGAAGTAGCCATAACAGCAGACTATTCTTATAGCCATAAACGTAAATGCAGACTATACTTCTATCAATTCTCAGTTCAGTTGCAAAAAGATTTTATGTCTAGAGGACCGTACTATGATATGTGACTATTGTGGGAAGGAAAGCTTAGCGATCGCAATTTTTGCTTACCGCTTAAATCATAGACAAAAGACAAAGACAAAATATTTTATTATAGTCTCACCCTCTTACATAAATCTATTGATAAAAACAATACATAGAGGCCATTCTTCAAGAATTATGAGAGACTAGAAAATTTTCAAAAAGGTTAAGATCAATTATCACAGTTTATAATATACAACAAAATTTGGAGACTGAAAAAACTTGTTTAAAAACTGGTTAAAAACCTAAACACCATACATCAGTCCTCGCCTTCTTCTAAGAATTTAAAGACACATATTGGCTGAGAGTTAAATTAAATTGACATTACTAAAAATAAAAACAAATTTATCAACATCATGCAGTAACATAAAATCATGGCATAAATCAACAGCAGCATTAGAAACCAGGGTCCTGAGATCATCATAGGCAGTACATTTTAAAATAGCATGGATTTCTGTCTCTACTTCTGTCCCACAAAGGGGACACATTCTCTCTTCAACTGCTAGGCCTTCAAATCTTCCGGTTTCCAGACGCAGGGGGGCGACACCACAGCGGATTTTAGCGACAGCACTTCGTTGTGCCCGGGTCAGATGATGGTCAAGGAGATATGGTGAGGTACCGTACTCAGTTTTTAGCAACCGATATGTCCTCAATTTATTGCCACCAACGCCTCTGCTACTCCTGTCTCGGTTGATCTCCATTAACCAGCTCTCCACAAAACAGTCATGCAGCTTCCTCATAACAATTCTACTGCGAAATAGCACCTGCGAATTTCTGTCCCATACCTCAATACTCTGGGCAAATTTAACTAGCTTATAATAAGAGTTCTTGGTGCCACTCAGAGCCAAGCTAAGTGCCCACGCGTGCACCCTGAAGTTGAGCCTACCTACCGGTAAAGAGTCCATCCTGTAATACTGACGAAAGACACATTTCCACTGACGCTCAACCGGATCATTCCAGCCCATCTCTCCTATCATATCTATCCATCCATCTATCTATCTATCTATCTATCTATCTATCTATCTATCTGTCTATCTGTCTATCTATCTATCTATCTATCTATCCATCTATCTAAATAGGATGGGAATGGCCCCTATATATTTATATTTGAATTCCTTGCATGGGTAGGCCTACAACAGACAAATATATACAAAACAACTGTGATTGATTTATGGGGAGCTGGGTGGTGACTAGCCCTGGAACCTTGTGGATCCCATGGCTAGGTGGTGACTGAGAGGTAAATCTCTTATGACAAAGGCTTCATAAATATTTGATTTTCTTGTATGAAGGGCTTGCTCCCTTCTGAATGGATAATTCTGGCTGTCAAATTCGGGCTTGGTATTATTGACGAATCTGACAAAATAGCCACTCCAAATGCCTCCTTTTGGACTGACCCAAGAGACAAGCTAAATACTGCTACTTCCATTCAGAAATGTCTTCCAAAACGATTTGAATGACCTCCATGAATTTCACTTTTTTCTAAAAAAAAAAAAAAAAAAAAAAAATCAAAACGTTGATAATATAATTTAATGTGTTGCCCTTTGTGCTGTTAGCTTGTTTTCTTGTTTACAAGTGGATACAACATAGGCCTATGTTTCGTTAAAATACTGTTTTACCCTGCCATCGCCTTGCTGTTTCTTTGGACATTTTCATTTTCTATGTGTTTGCCAATTTAATTTATATAATAAGTTATAATTTAAAAGAACGAATCTCGCTTGGCAGTCTGTAATATTCTCAATACATTATACAACGTATTTAAATTCAGGTCACCTTTACATGCGCCATATATGAAATTAATTCAAACTTGTTTCCAATTTATAAAATGTCATTCATTATACGTACAAGAAATTGGATTGTTCATTTGCCATATTAACTTTGAATTTGATTCCACTTTCATAAGATAGAGAAATGAGATATGTTTGCTGAACGTGGCCATTATTTAGCTTTTTAAAATAACAATTAAGTGTAAGACATATTTAGATAATGTTGCAGTCATTTTGATATTATGATAGGCCTATTATCTGATCGTCAAAGCATTGCACGGCTAAATGCACGCTTCCCTCACAAAATGTTTCCGTTGCGGCACCGAATACATACTATTCTTGTGCTGGCAGCTATCTGTGTGTTTTTGTTGTCAATCGGGTGTCCATATTGTGCAGGTTTGTAAGGCACATGGTAATTACGGTTCAGATTTAACATAAGGACATAGCGTTGTTGTTTGATTGTTTTGATAGCACAGATATACTATCTTTTCTAGATCTGGGGAAAATTTGCTGCCAAAGAGCATGAATTCCAAGAATCGAATCGCTCAATTGTCTTCTGTTGATGCACATTGTATACGTATAGAGAATGGCAGAGTCTATAACTTAATTCACATTTTCGCAATAGCATGATAAATTCATAGCCACAACTTTGGAAATTGCATGGCTGTGTGGGAAGTGCGGACAGGAAAGCACAGACACCACTAAAGCAGCTTCAAAGGCTTGGCTTAACGTCAAATATGTAAAACAAAACTTTGCAGTGTGAGAAAGATGATGGATCGTATACTACTCCACCCAACACGTCTGCAGTATACTTCACCTCTTTGTAAATTGCTTTATACTATAGTTACTAGTTACTGTAGCTCTCCTTTTCAAAACATGAATACTTTAAAGGATTCAGTTCAGAACTTTGTGGAAGCAGTGTCTTTAAAAAAAAGGAAGAACTGTCTTTACCTGTTATGACAAACAATATGAACGAACTATGTTTGTATACTTTGTGACAAATTGACAATTAAAATATAAACAGGCAGTTGATTTGAATGACGTAAGGCAAGGCTCTGTCTTCAAATAAAATGTCTTTATCAATGCATCTGAGGCAAAACATGTTTGTCATTATCAGTGGATGTTTTTAACGGATTGGTGGACCTATATGTAGTTGGAACAAATGACTGATAATAATCTTCATCCAGATTGGTCTGCTAATTCCAAAAAGATGTGGGGTTGTTGAATAGATTATACTTGATCATCAAAGAGTTATGTGGTTGAAGTCATTAAACTAATGAGAGCTGCAGTCGGCGTCTAAAGTAGCAGCCTTAAATTTAAGGAGCATTAAATTAGCTAAAACCGAAGCAGCTCTTTTACAATTTATAGACAGCTTGCAGCTCTAGGCAGTGTTTACTGTAGTGCCACCCTCCAGCCTAGGTTCTTTCTATATTGAATTGTATGATTCAAGTTAGTGCAAGAGGTGAATATTTGTCATTTTTCAATATATAGGTTGTCTAGTGAAGAGCTTGGCAGTGTTGATTCAGACCTGGTTCTGAGTTGGAATTCGATGTCAAGAATTTAAATACGCGTGGTTTTGTTTTCATGTCTTGGTACCGTGGGCGGCCATACTAATCATTGAAAGACAAAAGGTATCAGGGCTAGCAAATGGCTTCAGTGCACCTATAATACTAGCATATGACAAATAAAAAGAAATGCCCAAGAAGTGTGTTTTGATAGTTGATTATGAAAAACATTTTCTCAAAATTGACAGTTAGGCCTATTGTTGGGTGTTGTTGGTTCTGTAAGTTGTCGATTTTTATCTGCCTCTATCGTATGTCTAACTGCTAAAAGCACAAATAGTATGAGCGCAGCTCATGGCTGCCGAAGGCAGCCATGAGCGAAGCTCACTTAGCACAAGGACAGCTCATTCTGTGTGGTGCTCCTGTCTGCAGTGACTGCCTGAACAGGAAGTGCCTGTAGTTGCCATAAAAGTGGAGCTAGTAGTTTAGTCACAGTTTAGTTTGGTAAATAATTAAAATACGTTAAATAAATTCAAAAATAGATTTAAAATTTCAGTCTTGTACTATAACAACCTCCAATGATATATTTCAGGGATTTAAATCAATATGTGTATCAACATTGGAAATAATATTTCCATACCACCTGATTGCAAGAAGTGAATAAAAATTAAAGGTCAATACAAATGTTAATGACTTAAATCGATCACCAAGTAAGAAATCATAACAACACTTAAGGTTACGTAATCTTCATTAACTGTCAACAAATTATGTAACAGTCTAATAGTAAACAGTAACCTCTGAATAGCTATGGATTTATTGATCTCAGTTATGTAACATCAACAATTTAGTGCAATCTGTCTATTTATCTAATAAACAATCTAATTATCTATCTATCTAATTATCTAATTATCTATCTATCTATCTAATCTTATCTATAGATCAGATCTTATCTATCTAATCTTATCTATCTGCCCATTTGCCCAGTCCTTTAAAAAGATAAATTCTTTTCCTTCTGCATGGAATGTTGAAGATAATGCAGTAGTTCTATGACAATGCTGTGCGAATTTCATGGCAGTGCCATTTACATATTAACAATGTATAACAGTTTCTGATCACTCCTGTTGATGTATGTTAATTAGAATTTGTCACGTGATTTTGGAATAGGCTCCCGCCAGTTATGCATTTCTTCAAAATATGCAAATACTATAAAGGAAAAAATTATTTGCATGCCACAGCATTATCAAAATAAGTGAGATGTACAAGGTAAAACTATTGCATTTGCATCATATCTGTATTTTATTTGCAAAATGACCCTGCTTTTGCAATCTCCAGATTCGAATTGCATACGCTTGTTATGTCTTATAGGTATTATAGTAAGCATGCGCGTGCTTGGTACCTACCAGCAACAATTAGTTTCTTGCTACTTTACTAGTATAGTGTAGCCACAGTGTCTAGTATAGCTACACCGTCCGTAATTTTCAGTGTGTGATAAACAAGAGAATATATACCGGTAGACCAATACAATCTGACATAACTTGTTAAATTGTGACTTTGCGGTGCAGCTTTCATTCGACCCATAGTTTGATCAATACAATGTTACAAATGTCCGTCCTTGTCTTTAAATGGCCCTTTTAATCAGCTTTTCAGAATTGTCTGTCGTATTCTCTCCCTCTTCGTTTCATGTCTGAAATATGCAATATTCAGAGCTTGTTTTGCACATGCACATTGTATATTAGGTTCTATTTGTGATGAAAATGTCCCATTTGAGGAAGACTGCTTGGTCTTTTCTCTTACATTGCATGGAGAAAGGAGAATTGAAATGGCTTGTTCTTTGAGCTTTCTTTTTTGCTATTTGGTCGATTCCACAAATGTCTGGCAGTTATCTCTTGTAGCTGGACGATGGTGTCTATTGCAGGTAATGGGCCCATTACTGAAACGTGTCCCCCTGATCCTATCTATTGACTGTTCCCTGCAGGAAAATTGCCTTTTGCTGCTTAAAGTGTTCCCAAGGCTTTTGCTACAAAGCAGCTTTAGGCTCGACTCAAAGATGTGCATGCATGCAGTTTAAAGAAAATACAATTTGATTTCACTACTGTTTCTTCTTCTGTCTCATAATAGACTGACTTCAGCATCGACCCTCTGTTAAACATAGTAGCAAATAGCTGCTGTATGCTGATGTTAAAAAAAAGATTTTCTGTCCATATATCAAAATTGTTAGCTCGACCTGTGAGGGTGGAGCATTATTTTCCAAATATGGGCTGCCAGGCTGCCAGGGAGAATACTCGAGTTAATACAAAACAATCCATGTTATATTTATCCTATGTCAAGCTACGTCATGTATTTAGCACTTGGTAGGCTAGTTAGGACGGCGGGAGGACACGGCAATCACGAGAAGGATGATTGAAAAAGCCGTCCAACATAGGCCCAGGTGACCCGACAAGAGCTGGATTCGAACCCTTGACCCAGCGATTGGCAGCCCAACACGCTACCGCTAGACCAACCCTCCCCCACATAAGCCAGGAAAGTATAGACCAACCCTCCCCCCCCCCATAAGCCAGGAAAGTATAGACCAACCCTCCCCCCCCCCCATAAGCCAGGAAAGTAATTATGGGGGCAGATATATGGTCATCATGGAGAAAATATGGACATTACAGGGAAATGTGGCAAAATCAATGAACCGGAGAGGGATATATATATAAGATTCAACCGACAAGCAGCTAGTGTAACAGTGATATAAAAATTGTCATATTGTTGATATACTTAGCAGTTGTTGATGCTCAGCAAATGTTGATACTTAGCAATTGTTGCTTGTTTTAGGGGTTACAAAAATCAATAATACTCTGATATGACAGTTTTCAAGTTTAATTATTATAATCATACAATAATTAAATTAAACTTATTTCAAAAGTTGACAAAAATATAAATAGGTTATAACTTGGCTTGGACTATTTTTCCATATTTTTACCCTCTTTACTTCCCTGTATTTATCTTGACGCTTCAGGTCTTGGGAAATACATGGTCTTGGATGGAAGTAATATGGAAATATAGTCCGAGCCATGTAATCTATCTTTATAAACGCTTAGCAGCTCATGCTTCAGCAGCACTCTTTGCGCACAATGGCCACCAGCCCACCAGCTTATTTAAACACCTACCATGCATTTTACTTCCTATTTTGTACCTATCATTCAAATGGCATACCATTTGCACCAATTAGCATCGCCGTTTGCCTCTCCATTCACTTCTTTTCACCTACCTATTTGCATTTCTTCCATCGTACATGCCATCCCATAATAGCACAGTCTAAAAAGTATGGCAGTTCTGAAAAATGCTTACTTCATTAATAGCTATCCAGTAGGGACTAATTGGTGTTGTATGTGTGAAACTGAAGTGCACTTCGACAGGTACAGGCCATATGATACAAAGGAGAAGACAGTTTGATATCAATTGACAGACTTCAACGAAATACAGCAACTAAGTTGGCACCGCGACCCTTCCACCACAGGACCAATGGTGGAACCTAATTTTTCGACCCAGGACCAATTCAGAAACTGGTTGAGATGATTGAGATGATAGTGGAAATACCTTCCAAAAGTCATTCTGTGCCTTACCCGGGGCGTATAGGGTCACACAGTATGGGGAACCTTGCATTCCACCACAGGACCAATGGTGGAACCTTTTTTTTTTAAACCAGGGACAATTCAGAAACTGGTTGAGATGATTGAGATGATGGTGGAAATACCTTCCAAAAGTCATTCTGTGCCTTACCCGGGGCGTATAGGGTCACACAGTATGGGGAACCTTGCATTCCACCACAGGACCAATGGTGGAACCTTCTTTTTTCAACCCAGGAACAATTCAGAAACTGGTTGAGATGATTGAGATGATGGTGGAAATACCTTCCAAAAGTCATTCTGTACCTTACCCAGGGCGTATAGGGTCACACAGTTTGGGGAACCTTCCATTCCACCACAGGACCAATGGTGGAACCTTTTTTTTTTTAAATCAGGGACAATTCAGAAACTGGTTGAGATGATTGAGATGATGGTGGAAATACCTTCCAAAAGTCATTCTGTGCCTTACCCGGGGCGTATAGGGTCACACAGTATGGGGAACCTTCCATTCCACCACAGGACCAATGGTGGAACCTTCTTTTTTCAACCCAGGTACAATTTAGAAACTGGTTGAGATGATTGAGATGATGGTGGAAATACCTTCCAAAAGTCATTCTGTACCTTACCCAGGGCGTATAGGGTCACACAGTTCTGGGAACCTTCCATTCCACCCCAGGACCAATGGTGGAACCTTCTTTTTTTTTAAATCAGGGACAATTCAGAAACTGGTTGAGATGATTGAGATGATGGTGGAAATACCTTCCAAAAGTCATTCTGTGCCTTACCCGGGGCGTATAGGGTCACACAGTATGGGGAACCTTCCATTCCACCACAGGACCAATGGTGGAACCTTCTTTTTTCAACCCAGGTACAATTCAGAAACTGGTTGAGATGATTGAGATGATGGTGGAAATACCTTCCAAAAGTCATTCTGTACCTTACCCAGGGCGTATAGGGTCACACAGTTCTGGGAACCTTCCATTCCACCCCAGGACCAATGGTGGAACCTTCTTTTTTCAAACCAGGTACAATTCAGAAACTGGTTGAGATGATTGAGATGATGGTGGAAATACCTTCCAAAAGTCATTCTGTACGTTACCCAGGGCGTATAGGGTCACACAGTATGGGGAACCTTCCATTCCACCCCAGGACCAATGGTGGAACCTTCTTTTTTCAAACCAGGAACATTTCAGAAACTGGTTGAGATGATTGAGATGATGGTGGAAATACCTTCCAAAAGTCATTCTGTACGTTACCCAGGGCGTATAGGGTCACACAGTTCTGGGAACCTTCCATTCCACCACAGGACCAATGGTGGAACCTTCTTTTTTTTTTAAATCAGGGACAATTCAGAAACTGGTTGAGATGATTGAGATGATGGTGGAAATACCTTCCAAAAGTCATTCTGTGCCTTACCCGGGGCGTATAGGGTCACACAGTATGGGGAACCTTCCATTCCACCACAGGACCAATGGTGGAACCTTCTTTTTTCAACCCAGGTACAATTCAGAAACTGGTTGAGATGATTGAGATGATGGTGGAAATACCTTCCAAAAGTCATTCTGTACCTTACCCAGGGCGTATAGGGTCACACAGTTTGGGGAACCTTCCATTCCACCACAGGACCAATGGTGGAACCTTCTATTTCAACCAAGGAACAGTTCAGAAACTGGTCGAGATGATTGAGATGATGGTGGAAATACCTTCCAAAAGTCATTCTGTGCCTTACCCAGGTTGTATAGGGTCACACAGTATAGGGAACCTTGTATTCCACCACAGGACCAATGGTGGAACCTTCTTTTTTCAAGCCGGGAACAGTTCAGAAACTGGTTGAGATGATTGAGATGATGGTGGAAATACCTTCCAAAAGTCATTCTGTACCTTACCCAGGGCGTATAGGGTCACACAGTTCTGGGAACCTTCCATTCCACCCCAGGACTAATGGTGGAACCTTCTTTTTTCAAAACAGGAACAATTCAGAAACTGGTTCAGATGATTGAGATGATGGTGGAAATACCTTCCAAAAGTCATTCTGTACCTTACCCAGGGCATATAGGGTCACACAAATTGGGGAACCTTCCATTCCACCACAGGACCAATGGTGGAACCTTCTTTTTTCAAACCAGGAACATTTCAGAAACTGGTTGAGATGATTGAGATGATGGTGGAAATACCTTCCAAAAGTCATTCTGTACGTTACCCAGGGCATATAGGGTCACACAGTTTGGGAAACCTTGCATTCCACCACAGGACCAATGGTGGAACCTTCTTTTTTCAAACCAGGAACAGTTCAGAAACTGGTCGAGATGATTGAGATGACGGTGGGAATACCTTCCAAAAGTCATTCTGTGCCTTACCCAGGTTGTATAGGGTCACACAGTATAGGGAACCTTGTATTCCACCACAGGACCAATGGTGGAACCTTCTTTTTTCAAGCCGGGAACAGTTCAGAAACTGGTTGAGATGATTGAGATGATGGTGGAAATACCTTCCAAAAGTCATTCTGTGCCTTACCCAGGGCGTATAGGGTCACACAGTATGGGGAACCTTCCATTCCACCACAGGACCAATGGTGGAACCTTCTTTTTTCAACCCAGGTACAATTCAGAAACTGGTTGAGATGATTGAGATGATGGTGGAAATACCTTCCAAAAGTCATTCTGTGCCTTACCCGGGGCGTATAGGGTCACACAGTATCGGGAACCTTCCATTCCACCACAGGACCAATGGTGGAACCTTTTTTTTTTAAATCAAGGACAATTCAGAAACTGGTTGAGATGATTGAAATGATGGTGGAAATACCTTCCAAAAGTCATTCTGTGCCTTACCCGGGGCGTATAGGGTCACACAGTATCGGGAACCTTCCATTCCACCACAGGACCAATGGTGGAACCTTCTTTTTTCAACCCAGGTACAATTCAGAAACTGGTTGAGATGATTGAGATGATGGTGGAAATACCTTCCAAAAGTCATTCTGTACCTTACCCAGGGCGTATAGGGTCACACAGTTCTGGGAACCTTCCATTCCACCCCAGGACCAATGGTGGAACCTTCTTTTTTTTTTTAAATCAGGGACAATTCAGAAACTGGTTGAGATGATTGAGATGATGGTGGAAATACCTTCCAAAAGTCATTCTGTGCCTTACCCGGGGCGTATAGGGTCACACAGTATGGGAAACCTTCCATTCCACCACAGGACCAATTGTTGAACCTTCTTTTTTCAACCCAGGTACAATTCAGAAACTGGTTGAGATGATTGAGATGATGGTGGAAATACCTTCCAAAAGTCATTCTGTGCCTTACCCAGGGCGTATAGGGTCACACAGTTCTGGGAACCTTCCATTCCACCCCAGGACTAATGGTGGAACCTTCTTTTTTCAAAACAGGAACAATTCAGAAACTGGTTGAGATGATTGAGATGATGGTGGAAATACCTTCCAAAAGTCATTCTGTGCCTTACCCGGGGCGTATAGGGTCACACAGTATCGGGAACCTTCCATTCCACCACAGGACCAATGGTGGAACCTTCTTTTTTCAACCCAGGTACAATTCAGAAACTGGTTGAGATGATTGAGATGATGGTGGAAATACCTTCCAAAAGTCATTCTGTACCTTACCCAGGGCGTATAGGGTCACACAGTTCTGGGAACCTTCCATTCCACCCCAGGACCAATGGTGGAACCTTCTTTTTTTTTTTAAATCCGTGACAATTCAGAAACTGGTTGAGATGATTGAGATGATGGTGGAAATACCTTCCAAAAGTCATTCTGTACCTTACCCAGGGCGTATAGGGTCACACAGTTCTGGGAACCTTCCATTCCACCCCAGGACCAATGGTGGAACCTTCTTTTTTCAAACCAGGAACAGTTCAGAAACTGGTCGAGATGATTGAGATGATGGTGGAAATACCTTCCAAAAGTCATTCTGTACCTTACCCAGGGCGTATAGGGTCACACAGTTTGGGGAACCTTCCATTCCACCACAGGACCAATGGTGGAACCATCTTTTTTCAAACCAGGAACAGTTCAGAAACTGGTCGAGATGATTGAGATGATGGTTGGAATACCTTCCAAAAGTCATTCTGTGCCTTACCCAGGTTGTATAGGGTCACACAGCATAGGGAACCTTGTATTCCACCACAGGACCAATGGTGGAACCTTTTTTCAAGCCGGGAACAGTTCAGAAACTGGTTGAGATGATTGAGATGATGGTGGAAATACCAACCAAAAGTCATTCTGTACCTTAACCGGGGCGTATAGGGTCACACAGCATGGGGAACCCTCCATTCCACCACAGGATCAATGATGTAACCTTTTATCCACCACTGGACCAATTGAATAGTTTGTGTCAGCTTTTGATATAATGCTTGTTATATCCCTGTCAGCATGCCTCTGTCTAACGTCGGCCCAGCGTCGGTCCGATGTCAGTAGCATCGGACCAGTTTCGGGCCGACGTTGGACCGCTGAGGCATGCTGATAGGGATATGTCTCTTTAAAGTCATTTTGAGTAATTAGGTCAGTGTGGGGTTACAAGGATGAAGGAACCCTGCAATCCACCACAGGGCAGATGCTGGTACCTTTTTTTTTCAACCCAGGACTAAATCAGAAATTGGTTGAAATGATTGACATAATGGTTGAAATATCTACTCAGAGTCATTAGCTAGGCACATATAGGGTCACATGTCCTGGGGAACCATCCGTTCCATGCCAGGCGCATAACCAGTGGTTCAACCTTTTTTATTTTACAGAAGAAATGTTATTGTTTGTTCCACTATTGATAAAATTCCTGGGTAATTTCACTTATAATACATCATAATCAGTAATTCGACCAGTATGGGCTTACATTGACAAAGGAACCTTTCAATCCACCACAGGACCAATGGTGGAACCTAACCCCCTGCCCCTGACTACACTTAATATTTTGTAATTACAATTTCCAATAAACATCTCATAGTCAATGCCCCAGATGACAGGGAACCTCAACTTCCACAACTGGACCATTGATGGAACCTGACCTCCTGCAAAGGACAAACTTAATATTTGGAAGGAACAATATTTGATTATTAAGAAATGCCTGATAATTAATGCTCTATAGACCTGGCCCCGTCACCGAACAACATCTAAGATTCAAATTCTGTTAGTTGAATGATGAATTTGAGTTAGGTATTTGGATATTAGGTCAAAATGGTATTTTGAACGCTAAGGTGACAGCACCTACCTGGCCAGGTTTACAATAACAAGGCCATTGTATGGTGATGGCACTTGAAATATGGGGAAATACTTTACTAATTATATTAATTCGCTATAAGTTTTGCAAAAACAGGCGGTTCATGGAATTAAAGGTGTTAGTCTAAGAACACCATCGAACAGTATATTTAATTAACTTAAAAATTGTACAACCACCTAAATTGTTTAAAGTTTCAATTATGATGTTTATGTACACTGAAAGACAAAAGTTTTGTATATGTCAAGGGTTATGGTCAATATGATGGGTCCATGGTGTAAGACACCCGAAAACAGGGTCACAAACAATAAATCACTGAACCGGGAAAATTTTTCGTTTTTAAAAATGACTGACCAAGGGGAGTTCTCAGAAAACACAGTTTTTGCTGTTGACCCATACCATTTGCAGGTATGCGGTTTCATGTGAGCTTAAATGAATCCTTAAACATTCAAGCACACAATTCTCTTACAACTGAATCTATTGTGCCCCAATTACAGAATATGATAGGGATGAAACTATTGGAATGGTGCAGGTTTGAAAACCCAGCTTAATGTTGTAGAGTCTAAGATGTTCATCTGTCAAGTGCATCAAAGAAAGCTGCCTGTTACAGGCGCTTAGGGTAGACAAGGAATAAACAAAGAGGTGTTAGACCCAGAAAAACAACCGGAACTCAAGACACCCTCCATTGTAATGAAGGCATGTTTCTCGATGTTGTAGGGGATGCTACAGATGAGAGGAAATCTCAACCTTCGAATGAACCCCAAGACCATTATCTTTACACTTCATGGTTTATTTTATGTAAAGCATGTGTTTGGTAGAACCTTATATTGAGCACACAGATGAGGTTCTTGAATGCACAACATATGCATAACTTTTGTCTTTCAGTGTATAAGTTTGTAAGAGGTGAAATGCCGAGAATGTTTTCAGATATGTTCAATTATCCAGCTGATTTTTATCATTACGGAACAAGAAATATGAATAACCTTCGATTACCATTATGTAGATCAGAAATTGTTAAAATCCATGTCAGATTTAAAGGTGTGGAAATTTTGAATTCTGTTGTGAATGTGGTTGATTTAAATTGTAGTAAATTTACATTTAAAAAGAAAGTAACTAATATTTTAAGGAATTTGTGGTCTCTACCTAGAATATCTTTCGCTATTCTGTAATACAAAACTATTATTAAGATTATTGTCATTACCACTTTTGTATATATGATAGTGCCTATTAATGTTTTTAATATATCAGTATTATTATAAATTTTTATTTCCTATAATATATATTCATTCACTGTTCCATAAAGATTAAGAAATTATATTGTGAAATTGCTAGGGAACATACACACATTCAGTGTGTCAGTTCCTTTTTTTTATTGGTATTATAATTCTGCTATTTGTTATGTTGATTCGTTGAAAATGGTATTTTGTTTACCAATAAATTCTAATTCTAATTATAATTCTAGTCTAGATCAACTTACCAATTAAGTAGTGAGATCAAAATCAAGGATTGTTACATGACTATGAACTAATACCACTTAAATAGGCCAGCAGGGTGTATTTTTTTTCCCGTTTCTATCCATTTGTTTGATTCTTTTAAAATAGTTTGGAATAGATATATATAATATTATGTAGGCTGCACAAGGTATGGAACTTCATCATACAGCAGACCAATGCTGGAATATCTTGCCCTCAAGAGGACATTGTTAAAATTTATTAACTTGAGCTAAATATCAAACTATGGAGATTACACAAATCATTTAACTTTTCCTCCACCAAAGGACCAATGCTGGGACCTTCTCCCCTCAAGAGGACCACTTTTAAAATTTACCACTTGGTACTAAATATGGAATGATGGAGGCTATACATTCAAGTAACCTCCTCATCCACCACAGCACCAATGCTGGAACCTCTTCCCCTAAATATTTTAAGAAGAATAATTTGAGATATATATATAATAGTTACTCAAATCAATTTATCTGCTACACATCATCATGTGGTCAGCAGAAGATGAATTCAAATACTAAAATGTTTCAAGAAGATTTTATGCATTAATATTATTTAGTTTCATTTAGTTTCAAACAGGATAATAATGTAATTACAAAACTTACTACAATAGGGATTACTGCATCTTTAGCAACATGGCTCTAGCTGAAGAGAAATTTATTTCTTTTACAAGTAAGGATAGATTTAGCAGTCACTTTAATTTCTGACATCAATATTCAAATTTTTCTAGATGCTCCAGTTTTCAAAAAATATACATGTGGTTTTGTCCGTTTTGAGCTTTTTAAAATACTTTAATTTCGTTCTTCCTCAAAAAACTTACATTGTAAAAGAAAATAAACTTTGTGTTCAACATCACCTTTTTATAATTTACGCAAATTTTCCTCTACACTTTTGCAATACCATCTATCAATTTTCGATCTCCAGTGGAAGTATGCCTGTCCTAAACAGTGCAAGAAAAGAGCGTTCTTCGTACGACTCATGAATCTTGTGACATATATGGTTCAAGGCAATATATATTCATGATTAAATTGTAAGTACACAATTTTGATTTTGTATTAATGTCGTCTGCCCATTGGATGCAGCGGAGTTCATGTAAAATTTACCAGGCATTATTTAAATGTTGTAGGGGAGACTGGGGTAAGTTGTGCCGCGGGGTAAGTTGTCCCGCCCACTGTTGAGGTGAAATGAAGAACTGGGCAAAGAAGGCAATGCCTACCATATATACCCACTTGGTCAACATCATTGGGCACCAAGAAAAAACTACCAAATATAATGGTATGAAAAGCTACACTCATAAATTCAATTTTGTTGCTGAAAACTTGAAGTGCCGAGGACTGACATTCTTGTTTCTCCGTCATTTGGTATTTATAATGAGATGATGTCCCTTTGGTAGGATGGAGTTAGGAGGTATATCTCGACATTTGAGTTGTTAGATTTCTTCTCGCATTGTTTATTTATTTTTGACAACCAGTTTTATCCAGAAAATCAATTTGAGGTAAGTTGTGCCATTTTGATAATTGGGGTGAGTTGTGCCGATGGTATGACATAGGAATGAATTTTTAATTCATCTTTACTTGTCTTCATTTTTGCATAAAATGTTTGATAAGTTTCAATGACATGTAACATGTCAGCCATAAGTTAAAAACATGATACAAATGATCTATCTTAAGAAACGCGTGAAATACAAGGTTTTTTTGGAATAAATTAAGCGGATCAACTTACCCCGTCATGCGGCACAACTTACCCCGGCACCTACTTTTTTAAAATGCCTACCATGACCTTCCCAATGGTCAGATTGCTCTGAAACTTTGGTCGATTCTGGCCAACGTATTGTATTTTGATGTCTGACTTTCAGATTACTTGATTAGGCTTCGGTTTTTCGGAAAATCAGCCTGACGCAAAAGATGGCACAACTTACCCCGGTCTCCCCTACTCTTGGGAATTAATCTAATATTAGATGCTTATTGCAGCAAATGAAAAAAATTGAGGGTAGTCTTGTGCTGCATAATTAATGATTATATTTTTAATTGAGTATAAATAAAATTATTTGAATTTGCAAGTTAGGTTCTGTAGTGAAAGAGGAGTTTGATGGTCCTTTGGGGTATTCATTATGAGGCGTTTATTGGAAATAATGAAATGTTGAGGGTAGTCCTTCTGTGGAAGATAAGGTTCCTGGTCTGTTTGGACATTTATGGTGAGGTGTTTATTGGAAAGAATGAAATAGTGGGGGTTGCCCTGTACAGGAGGTTCCATCAATCATTTATCCCCATACTGAACTAATTACTCATAATGACATTTAATAGATATATTACAGGCATTTTATCAAAGCTCACTCTAACTATTCAATTGGTCCTGTGGCGGATAAAAGGTTCCACCATTGGTCCTGTGGTGGAATGGAGGGTTCCACAGGCTGTGTGACCCTATACGCCCCAGGTAAGGCACAAAATGACTTTTGTTAGGTATTTCCACCATCATTTGCATCATTTCAACCCATTTCTGAATTGGTTCTGGGTTGAAAAAAAGAAGGTTCCACCATTGGTCCTGTGGTGGAATGGTGGGATCCACAGGCTGTGTGACTCTGTCCGCCACAGGTAAGGCACAAAATGACTTTTGTTAGGTATTTCCACCACCATCTGCATCATTTCAACCCATTTCCGAATTAGTTCATGGTTGAAAAAAAGAAGGTTCCACCATTGGTCCTGTGGTGGAATGGTGGGTTCCACAGGCTGTGTGACTCTGTACGCCACAGGTAAGGCACAAAATGACTTTTGTTAGGTATTTCCATCACCATCTGCATCATTTCAACCCATTTCCGAATTTGTTCATGGTTGAAAAAAAGAAGGTTCCACCATTGGTCCTGTGGTGGAATGGTGGGTTCCATAGGCTGTGTGACTCTGTACGCCACAGGTAAGGCACAAAATGACTTTTGTTAGGTATTTCCACCATCATCTGCATCATTTCAACCCATTTCTGAATTGATTCTGGGTTGAAAAAAAGAAGGTTCCACCATTGGTCCTGTGGTGGAATGGAGGGTTCCACAGGCTGTGTGACCCTATACGCCCCAGGTAAGGTACAAAATGACTTTTGTTAGGTATTTCCACCATCATATGCATCATTTCAACCCATTTCTGAATTGGTTCTGGGTTGAAAAAAAGAAGGTTCCACCATTGGTCCTGTGGTGGAATGGTGGGTTCCACAGGCTGTGTGACTCTGAACGCCACAGGTAAGGCACAAAATGACTTTTGTTAGGTATTTCCACCACCATCTGCATCATTTCAACCCATTTCTGAATTAGTTCATGGTTGAAAAAAAGAAGGTTCCACCATTGGTCCTGTGGTGGAATGGAGGGTTCCACAGGCTGTGTGACCCTATACGCCACAGGTAAGGCACAAAATGACTTTTGTTAGGTATTTCCACCATCATATGCATCATTTCAACCCATTTCTGAATTGGTTCTGGGTTGAAAAAAAGAAGGTTCCACCATTGGTCCGGTGGTGGAATGGTGGGTTCCACAGGCTGTGTGACTCTGTACGCCACAGGTAAGGCACAAAATGACTTTTGTTAGGTATTTCCACCACCATCTGCATCATTTCAACCCATTTCCGAATTAGTTCATGGTTGAAAAAAAGAAGGTTCCACCATTGGTCCTGTGGTGGAATGGAGGGTTCCACAGGCTGTGTGACCCTATACGCCACAGGTAAGGCACAAAATGACTTTTGTTAGGTATTTCCACCATCATATGCATCATTTCAACCCATTTCTGAATTGGTTCTGGGTTGAAAAAAAGAAGGTTCCACCATTGGTCCTGTGGTGGAATGGTGGGTTCCACAGACTTTGTGACTCTGTACGCCACAGGTAAGGCACAAAATGACTTTTGATAGGTATTTCCACCACCATCTGCATCATTTCAACCCATTTCCGAATTAGTTCATGGTTGAAAAAAAGAAGGTTCCACCATTGGTCCTGTGGTGGAATGGAGGGTTCCACAGGCTGTGTGACCCTATACGCCCCAGGTAAGGCACAAAATGACTTTTGTTAGGTATTTCCACCACCATCTGCATCATTTCAACCCATTTCTGAATTGGTTCTGGGTTGAAAAAAGAAGGTTCCACCATTGGTCCTGTGGTGGAATGGTGGGTTCCACAGGCTGTGTGACTCTGTACGCCACAGGTAAGGCACAAAATGACTTTTGTTAGGTATTTCCACCATCATATGCATCATTTCAACCCATTTCTGAATTGGTTCTGGGTTGAAAAAAAGAAGGTTCCACCATTGGTCCTGTGGTGGAATGGTGGGTTCCACAGGCTGTGTGACTCTGTACGCCACAGGTAAGGCACAAAATGACTTTTGTTAGGTATTTCCACCATCATATGCATCATTTCAACCCATTTCTGAATTGGTTCTGGGTTGAAAAAAAGAAGGTTCCACCATTGGTCCTGTGGTGGAATGGTGGGTTCCACAAGCTGTGTGACTCTGTACGCCACAGGTAAGGCACAAAATGACTTTTGTTAGGTATTTCCACCACCATCTGCATCATTTCAACCCATTTCCGAATTAGTTCATGGTTGAAAAAAGAAGGTTCCACCATTGGTCCTGTGGTGGAATGGTGGGTTCCACAGGCTGTGTGACTCTGTACGCCACAGGTAAGGCACAAAAATACTTTTGTTGTGTATTTCCATCACCATCTGCATCATTTCAACCCATTTCTGAATTAGTTCATGGTTGAAAAAAAGAAGGTTCCACCATTGGTCCTGTGGTGGAATGGAGGGTTCCACAGGTTGTGTGACCCTATACGCCACAGGTAAGGCACAAAATGACTTTACTTTGGTATTTCCACCATCATATGCATCATTTCAACCCATTTCCGAATTAGTTCATGGTTGAAAAAAAGAAGGTTCCACCATTGGTCCTGTGGTGGAATGGAGGGTTCCACAGGCTGTGTGACCCTATACGCCCCAGGTAAGGCACAAAATGACTTTTGTTAGGTATTTCCACCATCATTTGCATCATTTCAACCCATTTCTGAATTGATTCTGGGTTGAAAAAAAGAAGGTTCCACCATTGGTCCTGTGGTGGAATGGTGGGTTCCACAGACTTTGTGACTCTGTACGCCACAGGTAAGGCACAAAATGACTTTTGTTAGGTATTTCCACCGCCATCTGCATCATTTCAACCCATTTCCGAATTAATTCATTGTTGAAAAAAAGAAGGTTCCGCCATTGGTCCTGTGGTGGAATGGAGGGTTCCACAGGCTGTGTGACCCTATACGCCCCAGGTAAGGCACAAAATGACTTTTGTTAGGTATTTCCACCATCATCTGCATCATTTCAACCCATTTCTGAATTGATTCTGGGTTGAAAAAAAGAAGGTTCCACCATTGGTCCTGTGGTGGAATGGTGGGTTCCACAGGCTGTGTGACTCTGTACGCCACAGGTAAGGTACAAAATGACTTTTGTTAGGTATTTCCATCACCATCTGCATCATTTCAACCCATTTCCGAATTAGTTCATGGTTGAAAAAAAGAAGGTTCCACCATTGGTCCTGTGGTGGAATGGAGGGTTCCACAGGCTGTATGACCCTATACGCCCCAGGTAAGGCACAAAATGACTTTTGTTAGGTATTTCCACCATCATATGCATCATTTCAACCCATTTCTGAATTGATTCATGGTTGAAAAAAAGAAGGTTCCACCATTGGTCCTGTGGTGGAATGGTGGGTTCCACAGGCTGTGTGACTCTGTACGCCACAGGTAAGGCACAAAATGACTTTTGTTAGGTATTTCCATCACCATCTGCATCATTTCAACCCATTTCCGAATTAGTTCATGGTTGAAAAAAAGAAGGTTCCACCATTGGTCCTGTGGTGGAATGGAGGGTTCCACAGGCTGTGTGACCCTATACACCCCAGGTAAGGCACAAAATGACTTTTGTTAGGTATTTCCACCATCATCTGCATCATTTCAACCCATTTCTGAATTAGTTCATGGTTGAAAAAAAGAAGGTTCCACCATTGGTCCTGTGGTGGAATGGAGGGTTCCACAGGCTGTGTGACTCTGTCCGCCACAGGTAAGGCACAAAATGACTTTTGTTAGGTATTTCCATCACCATCTGCATCATTTCAACCCATTTCCGAATTAGTTCATGGTTGAAAAAAAGAAGGTTCCACCATTGGTCCTGTGGTGGAATGGTGGGTTCCACAGGCTGTGTGACTCTGTACGCCACAGGTAAGGTACAAAATGACTTTTGTTAGGTATTTCCACCGCCATCTGCATCATTTCAACCCATTTCCGAATTAATTCATTGTTGAAAAAAAGAAGGTTCCGCCATTGGTCCTGTGGTGGAATGGAGGGTTCCACAGGCTGTATGACCCTATACGCCCCAGGTAAGGCACAAAATGACTTTTGTTAGGTATTTCCACCATCATATGCATCATTTCAACCCATTTCTGAATTGATTCATGGTTGAAAAAAAGAAGGTTCCACCATTGGTCCTGTGGTGGAATGGTGGGTTCCACAGGCTGTGTGACTCTGTACGCCACAGGTAAGGCACAAAATGACTTTTGTTAGGTATTTCCATCACCATCTGCATCATTTCAACCCATTTCCGAATTAGTTCATGGTTGAAAAAAAGAAGGTTCCACCATTGGTCCTGTGGTGGAATGGAGGGTTCCACAGGCTGTGTGACCCTATACACCCCAGGTAAGGCACAAAATGACTTTTGTTAGGTATTTCCACCATCATCTGCATCATTTCAACCCATTTCTGAATTAGTTCATGGTTGAAAAAAAGAAGGTTCCACCATTGGTCCTGTGGTGGAATGGAGGGTTCCACAGGCTGTGTGACTCTGTACGCCACAGGTAAGGCACAAAATGACTTTTGTTAGGTATTTCCATCACCATCTGCATCATTTCAACCCATTTCCGAATTAGTTCATGGTTGAAAAAAAGAAGGTTCCACCATTGGTCCTGTGGTGGAATGGTGGGTTCCACAGGCTGTGTGACTCTGTACGCCACAGGTAAGGCACAAAATGACTTTTGTTAGGTATTTCCACCACCATCTGCATCATTTCAACACATTTATGAATTGATTCTGGGTTGAAAAAAAGAAGGTTCCACCATTGGTCCTGTGGTGGAATGGTGGGTTCCACAGTCTGTGTGACTCTGTACGCCACAGGTAAGGCACAAAATGACTTTTGTTAGGTATTTCCACCACCATCTGCATCATTTCAACCCATTTCTGAATTAGTTCATGGTTGAAAAAAAGAAGGTTCCACCATTGGTCCTGTGGTGGAATGGAGGGTTCCACAGGCTGTGTGACCCTATACGCCACAGGTAAGGCACAAAATGACTTTTGTTAGGTATTTCCACCACCATCTGCATCATTTCAACCCATTTCCGAATTAGTTCATGTTTGAAAAAAGAAGGTTCCACCATTGGTCCTGTGGTGGAATGGTGGGTTCCACAGGCTGTGTGACTCTGTACGCCACAGGTAAGGCACAAAATGACTTTTGTTAGGTATTTCCACCATCATATGCATCATTTCAACCCATTTCTGAATTGGTTCTGGGTTGAAAAAAAGAAGGTTCCACCATTGGTCCTGTGGTGGAATGGTGGGTTCCACAGGCTGTGTGACGCTGTACGCCACAGGTAAGGCACAAAATGACTTTTGTTAGGTATTTCCACCATCATATGCATCATTTCAACCCATTTCTGAATTGGTTCTGGGTTGAAAAAAAGAAGGTTCCACCATTGGTCCTGTGGTGGAATGGTGGGTTCCACAGGCTGTGTGACTCTGTACGCCACAGGTAAGGCACAAAATGACTTTTGTTAGGTATTTCCACCACCATCTGCATCATTTCAACCCATTTCCGAATTAGTTCATGGTTGAAAAAAGAAGGTTCCACCATTGGTCCTGTGGTGGAATGGTGGGTTCCACAGGCTGTGTGACTCTGTACGCCACAGGTAAGGCACAAAATGACTTTTGTTAGGTATTTCCATCACCATCTGCATCATTTCAACCCATTTCCGAATTAGTTCATGGTTGAAAAAAAGAAGGTTCCACCATTGGTCCTGTGGTGGAATGGTGGGTTCCACAGGCTGTGTGACTCTGTACGCCACAGGTAAGGCACAAAATGACTTTTGTTAGGTATTTCCACCACCATCTGCATCATTTCAACCCATTTATGAATTGATTCTGGGTTGAAAAAAAGAAGGTTCCACCATTGGTCCTGTGGTGGAATGGTGGGTTCCACAGGCTGTGTGACCCTGTACGCCCCAGGTAAGGCACAAAATGACTTTAGTTTGGTATTTCCACCATCATATGCATCATTTCAACCCATTTCTGAATTGGTTCTGGGTTGAAAAAAAGAAGGTTCCACCATTGGTCCTGTGGTGGAATGGTGGGTTCCACAGGCTTGGTGACTCTGTACGCCACAGGTAAGGCACAAAATGACTTTTGTTAGGTATTTCCATCACCATCTGCATCATTTCAACCCATTTCCGAATTAGTTCATGGTTGAAAAAAAGAAGGTTCCACCATTGGTCCTGTGGTGGAATGGAGGGTTCCACAGGCTGTGTGACCCTATACGCCCCAGGTAAGGCACAAAATGACTTTTGTTAGGTATTTCCACCACCATCTGCATCATTTCAACCCATTTCTGAATTGGTTCTGGGTTGAAAAAAGAAGGTTCCACCATTGGTCCTGTGGTGGAATGGTGGGTTCCACAGGCTGTGTGACTCTGTACGCCACAGGTAAGGCACAAAATGACTTTTGTTAGGTATTTCCACCGCCATCTGCATCATTTCAACCCATTTCCGAATTAATTCATTGTTGAAAAAAAGAAGGTTCCACCATTGGTCCTGTGGTGGAATGGTGGGTTCCGCAGGCTTGGTGACTCTGTACGCCACAGGTAAGGCACAAAATGACTTTTGTTAGGTATTTCCATCACCATCTGCATCATTTCAACCCATTTCCGAATTAATTCATTGTTGAAAAAAAGAAGGTTCCGCCATTGGTCCTGTGGTGGAATGGAGGGTTCCACAGGCTGTGTGACCCTATACGCCCCAGGTAAGGCACAAAATGACTTTTGTTAGGTATTTCCACCATCATCTGCATCATTTCAACCCATTTCTGAATTGATTCTGGGTTGAAAAAAAGAAGGTTCCACCATTGGTCCTGTGGTGGAATGGTGGGTTCCACAGGCTGTGTGACTCTGTACGCCACAGGTAAGGCACAAAATGACTTTTGTTAGGTATTTCCATCACCATCTGCATCATTTCAACCCATCTCCGAATTAGTTCATGGTTGAAAAAAAGAAGGTTCCACCATTGGTCCTGTGGTGGAATGGAGGGTTCCACAGGCTGTGTGACCCTATACGCCCCAGGTAAGGCACAAAATGACTTTTGTTAGGTATTTCCACCACCATCTGCATCATTTCAACCCATTTCTGAATTGGTTCTGGGTTGAAAAAAGAAGGTTCCACCATTGGTCCTGTGGTGGAATGGTGGGTTCCACAGGCTGTGTGACACTGTACGCCACAGGTAAGGCACAAAATGACTTTTGTTAGGTATTTCCACCATCATCTGCATCATTTCAACCCATTTCTGAATTGATTCTGGATCGAAAAATTAGGTTCCACCATTGGTCCTGTGGTGGATAGGTCGCGGCGCCGACCTCTATCAAATACAGAGTATTCTGCTGGAAATGCACACAATTGCTGGGTGAAAGCTTCACTTGGCAATCCATATATATGCGCCTACATACAATGTCCGGCAGCAAACCCTTGACATCCCCACTCTCATAACTCATACCTCGACATTTAACATCTAAATTTGTGTATACAAAACAACAAAACCCACATTTTTATATATCAATTAAATTATCCAATACAGCCCAAACAACAAAAACTACTGCGTAGCAGGATAAATCTAAATTAATAATTGCTCTGTTATTTCTTCATTGTGTCTCTGTAATCCACCTCTACTTCTTAAACAAAAATACTTATTGAGCCTTCATGAAAATTGCTCATTCATTAGTGTGCACACCGCGCTTAACACAAATCAACACTTCTTATTCACTCCCCCGTTCATCAGTATTTACTGTCATTTTTCGGCTGCAAACCAACCCATCACAATCAGCCATTCTCAAACACCTTCAAACCTTCCTCCAGCTCACAAACAAGTTTGTGCCCCTTTTTGCATGTGTTAATTACTTATCAAAGACCCTACAACCCCCCCCCCTTTCCTTCCTCAAAAAATTATAACTTCCTTCATATTTATCATCAGCTCAGCAGTGGGGGGGGGGGGGTCTCTTACATGTTTTTCCCAATTACAGTCCTGCAGTTATAATGGGTAATTCTAGTAATCTATAAATATACAACTATTTTGTAGTTAGTGCTGGGTGGTATGGTAAGGCTTGGAGTCTGGCATATTATATTCTATCTATTATGTTCTATATGCTACTCTTCATTCAGCTGTTCATTTGATGACGAGGGTCTTTTTGTTGTTTAGATGGACATAATTATGTTAGGGACCATTCAGAATTTATGAGTTGGGAGTTTTAGCCGTTGGGGTACTAATTTTTCATACCTGTTTCAAGGGGGTACTAATTTTTGACAAGATGTCCAAGGGGAGGGTTAGAAAAATTTAACGCAACATATGTAATAAAACATGCTTACACTCAGTTTATTCACATAATTTTATGCACAATAGTCTGCGGATCCGTGCGCGTGACCATCCAAGGGGCACATCTATGACATTATTGTGTATATTGCTTTGTATGTCGGGCGGGGGGGGGGGCCGGGGGGGGGGTATTGCTTTGTATGTCGGGCAGGGGGGGGGGGGGTACTAAAAATATGCATTAAATCTAAGGGTGGGGTACTAAAAATCTGCATGGAGGGGTATCAAGTTTTGACAAGACTCCCGTCCCCCGCCCCCAGTCATAAATTCTGAACGATCCCTTTGACATAATAGGCTTATACCCAAAATAGCACAGCCCGTCAATAAATTAGATTTAAATTTATGCTCTTATACAAGGTTTAGTAACGCTACGATTAGTATTATAATTGCAAGCCATTATTATTTTCATTTTCCGTGAATTTCTTAAGCTGATCATCAAATTTGTTTTGAAAAGTATTATCAAAATTCTTGGAAACGACAAATCTGTGGCATTGTGTTGTAATCTTGTTATTTGGTGTCTCCTTTCGTGTTGCAGACATCAGTTTCTTCAATCGGCGACATGCTTTTTTAAAATTTCTTAACGCGAAGAAATATGACGCCTAATCAATGGTTGTTTTCAGCCTTGTTGGGGGTAATTCTATCTTAAACAGATCTGGCGTTTTGACGTAATGCATTGTTTCATTTGGAACATGCACGCGTTTCACATGTAGTTTCGCCTCTCTTTGATATGATCTCTTCCGTAACGATGCGCATTGCGCAATCAGGAGACTGGCGACATTTTGGGCCCGTGGCGAAATAAGTCAACAGCTGGGCCCCATACCAACATTCTTATTTTTTCTAAAACTCCATTTATGTGAAGGTAGAGGGGCAATTATAAGTTTTTTTAACTGATTTCTCAAATTATTAGCGACAACCACCTTGCGGTGTCAATCGCATTGGAATCAAAAGATGAAGTGCTATTATATGACTAAGTCATTTAATTAGTCAGGATCTGACTTAGTTTTAGTAAATTGCTTATAACAGATAAAAGGTAGTGACTTTATTAAGGCCTGCATGTGTAGAGGTACAGGTATAGTTGGCCCCACATGTGGCATAAATGAAACAAATAACTGTCATTGGTCGTCTGCTATATTTAGACTGATAACTGCCTCATACACAAGTGGCTACAGTCTGTTTGTCCAAAATAGAATGAATAGTTGGATACTATGTATCATTATGAGGTGTCCCAGTGGAGTAAATTTCTATCTCCCCCACTCCTATATATGATTGCAATTCATGCTGAATTCTTCCTTACTGCAAAATGCTTGCAACTCATCCTAGGGAGCATACTGTGTTTCATTAGAGGGATCATCCAATTATTCTAATAATTTTTAATTGTTGTGGAATAAATAAGGGGATGGGGGAAAGAACTTACCCTAGTGAGGATACTGTATCTCATAAGAGGGAGCATCCAGTTATTTAAATAATTTTAATTGTTCTGGTAATAAATGTGGGGAGGGGGGAAAGGAAGCAGTCTGGTTCCAGACTGCAACAAGGCAATACAGAATTAAAGTAATTGTGGTTTTACACTGAAGACGCAGCAAACAACATAAAAGTGCTAGAACTTGACAGCTCCATATCAAATCCAATTTAGCTGTAATTAGTCATTTTGACCATACGGTCTAGTCTGAAAGATATTCAGTGTTGATGCAGGTTATTGAAGTTCATACAAGATTGCGATGTGTGCTACATCAATGAAACATGTGGGCCCGATCTCACCAACATTGAGAAACTAGAACGGGCGCTCGGAGAGCACATAGCTTCGCTGTCCATTTAAAATTGAACTTTGACTACTGCAAGATGCCGCACATAAGGGGCCGACCAGGCGATAGCTAGCTACAGGTGGAAACAAACTTTTTTTTTTTCATGTGCTGAACAATTTTTTTGTTTCCAGTGTCAAGAGGGAAACAAACTTTTTTTTTCACCAAAAAGCAATAGCCCCCCCCCCAAAGATCATCTGGTCGGCCCCTAAAAAGTTGATAAAGACTTCAACTTATATATATATATATATATAAAGGCTAGAATGTTTTGCATGCAGCATCATGCGTTGGATTATCTAAAATTGCATACTAATTTCGGCAATTCTGATCAGATTTTCATCAAATAAACATTGAAATGTTGCTAATTTAGTGCTTTGGCACCTTCTACAGACGTTTAATGGCCGTTTTTGCAGAGAAAATAAAGAAATATACACCCTCTTGGCTGCTAGTGCTGCAGCAAAAAATGATAGTGCATGCAGCACTGTAGAGGCATTTTTCAGATTTCTTTAACTGTGGGCTCAAAAAAGCTCCGATTGTCACCAAAATTTAATCAGGTCTTGTAAGGTACAAATGAACACAACAAGTCGAAGGAAATCTAAATCCATCCGGTCCTTTTTGCAGGAGGCAACTCACATACACACTAATGCAAATGCTGAAGTGCCAGCTACCACAATAGCTTCTTGGCGAAGCTAATTATAGACTCGTCTCAAGTGTTGAGTTCACAGTTTTAGACTGGTCCCAAATTTAAGCCTATGTTTGCAAAGTTGTAATATTTTGAGACACAAGTCTAAATCAGCAAAACTGTTTCACCAACAAAAAATCCAACACTCAACCAAGAAAGTCACTGTCTGAACAAGGCAAAATTAAGACCTGCTCTGAGCAGGTCTTTGCTGGTGTCTGATGTCAAAATCACAAAGAAATCTTGCTCAAAAAACAAGAATTATGAACCAGTTCCTACAAATAATATGGAGAGGCATGTGAAACACAAGTTAACAAGTTATTGTAAAAAAAAACGAGGAAGGGTGGAAAAGGAAGGAAGTATGGAAAACAGAGGAAATATGAAAAAAGGAGGGAGGAGGTGACACAGTAGGGAGGAGGTGGCAGAGTAGGGAGGAGGTGACAGAGTAGAGAGGAGGTGACAGAGTAGGGAGGGATGGATAATTGTGTTTTTGGTCCATGATCCATGCACAAAGATACACTCATTTATATGAAATCGGGCCACTTAGATGAGGCAAAGGATGAAACAACTGTCTAGGAAGTAGGACAACATGGATGATTGAACTGCATGTTCATATTCACTCATTTCTAAAATTAAATAAAATTGCCAGGCTAAAGATGCCTGCATATTTTGCAAACTACAGGGGGAGGGTCACCTGGGCCTATGTTGGACAGCTGTTCAATCATACTTTGCTTTATTGTCATGTCCTCATCCTGTCCTAATTAGCCTACCAAGTGCACAAATACAGGAAGTAAAGCCCCAATCTACCATCCATCTATTGCAAGCTGCAGCAGGCAGGCTTGTCAGGCAGACCCTTTGTTTAATCTCTGTTCTCCACAGTTTAAAGTTAAAACAAACTTTGACTACTTTTGAAATTAAGAAGAATCAAACGTGTAGGATTAACAGAAATTCTCATTAGACAGTTTGGTAAGAATGCCAAACAACAGCTTAGGAGCAGTGCAAATCAAAAAAAGTTAGGACTTGTCTCTAATTTGTTGGTGAAATAGCTTGAAATTCCATTAGAGCTGTTTGCGGATTAGCGGCCCAAACAGTTTCAAAATTAACTTTCAACTTAGTCGTGTGATGTCACTGGCTTAAAAATGTTTTGTTTGTGTCAATATGGTTTATGATCCGTTTATCAGTTGATTCAGGGCGTATCATATCTAGCATCATTGGTGACAATAAACAAACTAATCAAACGGCTTGAGGTACTAGATCAAAAAAGAAGATTAGGAGACCAACAGGAAGCTGTTGATGATGTGGCAAAGCCTGTTTGCAAATTAAAAATAAGAAAATTAATTTCTCTAGTGGACCGCCGATCTGCAATGATCTATAAAACGCTTGACTTGCCACCAGTCTCAAAGAGACGAGTCTGAAAACGTTTTTTAACAATTTTTAATAGTTTTTGTAAGATTTTGTCTATTACCACCAAAAAAGTTTAATTGTGTAAATAAAAGTCAAATATTTATTGCTGTAACCATATCTTAAACATGTGCAAATTTGATGTTGGTGCAAATTACATAATTGTACATGAATATGTGAGACGTTGGTGAAATGGTTTTTCTAAACTAGTCTGAAGTAATTGCTTCAGACTGGTCCCAAAAGGTTGGTGAAATCGGACCGTGGTGCTTGATCTGCAAGATGATCCTTTCTTTTGGAGATTGCATATTAGTTTGACACCAATTTTGAGGGTTCTAACACGCATTTTTGTCAGAACCCGAAAATGAGATGTTTCACTGACTAGGACCTCATACGATTCTCAGTATATTTTGCTAAAATTGCTAAACCTTATGCTAAAATAGCAATTTTAGCGAAATGTACAAAGAAAAGTTGGTTTATACATGTCAGTTTATTTAAGACACTTTTGCAGCTGGGCGCTAACATGCAAAACTGTCAATTGGCGCTCAGCTTTTCACAGCTTAAAAATATCCCAGTACGGTCTGAATAATGTAAATTCGTGGTTATATATACTCTACTTATCGTTTTGTGGTTAGTATAGGTTGTATTTATATTTTATGTGTCAAAATGTGTTAATGATGTTTGAAAAGTCAATAAATCAATCAATAGGTTATTCACAATGGGAGAGGGAGCATATTCCTGATCCCATGGTGAATAACTGGCTTATACCGTGAGACAAACACTCAAACATGAGAGGACAACTGGACAACAAAGAATATAGGAATTATTTCTCAGTAATACTGGCATTTGATCGGCTGACAGAGGTGTCGAATGGTATAACTGGCATTAATCACTGTGAGAGGTTGGACGTGAGAGAGAAAAATGTGCAAGAGATTGCCTTTATAGCCAGTCTGGTGGAAAATGAGAACTGCATGCTGCTGCCACCTGGCAAAAAAGTTGATTTTGCATGCTACATCATTGCTGTCCCAAGAAATAGTTCCAATTTCATTGCACATTTACAAAATTTCTATTCAACATTGGTGTATACCACAGTCAGACTCGGCAATCACATTCTCTAAGGAAGTAGACAAGGCCATCAGCACACTCAGAAACAGCCCCGGTGTCTTCCAGACAAAATCGTGTGTGTTCCTCTGATCGAAATGATGTGGACGCTCGCAGGAGCTCGTGGAATAGCACACTAATCACTAGGTGGCAACACAAGACAGCATATGTTCTGATCCCTGGCAATGCAAGAGCAGTCCACTTGTAGACAGCTTTATAGCTGTTAGTAGATTAACGGTACAAACAGTTTCAAAATTAATTTTCAACTTGGTCGTGAGATATCACCAGCTTAAAAATGTTTTGTTTGTGTCAGTTATGGTTAACGAGTTGGTACAGAGCTTATCATAGCTAGCAGCACAGGTGCCAATAAACAAACTAATTAAATGAATAGGGTACTTCATAAAAGAAGATTAGGAGACCAACAGAAAACTGTCAATGAAGTGGCAAAGCCAGTTGCAAATTGAAAAGAAGAAGTTTAACTTTTCCAGTTAACCGCCAATGTGCAAAGAACTCACAAGTCTTTCTGAAAATCTGTTAATAGTAGGCCTATTATATATGAACTTGAAATTTGGCATAAATGTCAATCAACATGATAGGCAACCGCTACTATTATGATTTTGACTTTGATTATTCTAGTTTTTAGCTCGTCTGTTTTCTTTGAAAACGAGCTATTGTCGTCACTCGATCGGCGGTGTCGTCCACGTCCTCGTTGTCCCGGTTAAGGTTTTTGTAAGTGTCCATTTGTGACCTTAGTTTTCCACTTAGAATTATGGAATTTGGTACATGTATTGGGCTATGGGTATGGATCGGAAACATATAAAGAAATCCAAGATGGCTGCCATTTTGTGGCGGTCATTTTGGCAGCCATCTTTCTTCATTCTTGAACTGCCCATTGTGACCTTAATATTTCACTTACAGTTTTGAAATTTGGTACAGGTATGGGCCTCTGGGTATGGATCGGAAACATTTTCAGAAATCCAAGATGGCGGCCATTTTGAGGCGGCCATTTTGGCAGCCATTTTTCTTCATTCTTGAACTGCCCATTGTGACCTTAATATTTCACTTACAGTTATGAAATTTGGTACAGGTATTGGCCTGGGGGTATGGATCAGGAACATCTTGAGAAATCCAAGATAGCGGCCATTTTGGCAGCCATCTTTCTTCATTTCTTGACCTGCCCATTCCTCTTAGAGTAATGAACAGGTATTGGCTTGTGGGTATGAATCGGAAACACATTGAGAAATCCAAGATAGCGGCCATTTTGGCAGCCATCTTTCTTCGTTTCTGGAACTGCCCATTCCTCTTAGAGTAATGAAATTTGGTACAGGTATTGGCCTGTGGGCATGGATAAGGAAAATGTCAATAAATCCAAGACTGTGGTCATTTTGGCAGCCATCCTTCTTCATTCTTGAACTACCCATTGTAACCTTAAAATATCGTTTAGGGTTATGAAATTAGGTATTGGCCTTTGGGTGATAATCGCACATTGATAGATTTCACATTAACAGACGAGCATTGAAACCGCTTGCGGTTCTGGTTGTATAATCAGGTCTTAAACTTGAAAATCCTGACGAGTGCAAAAACTGTAAAACAGCCCTTGTGTGGGCCTAGTATAGCAGCAATGAAAATTCACAGCGGGCCATAAAAAGCGGTTCTTGAAGATTGACTCGTGAAATATACAGCAGAGGCTGCTTTCAAACCTGCCCAGTAAATCCACTTTTATCCCTTGAGATCCTGGGATCCAACTTACTTCGCCACTTAACCTTGCAGGGTGATCTTAAATGTTATGTATGGCAGTCATGGAGTTCACTGTGCATCTCATTTTCTCCAATATGGCAACCTGTAGACCCCGTAGCACCATGCAAAGCTGCTGCCGAGCTCAAACCAATTTCACTGCGGATGGCATCGTAAAAACATTGTAAATCTATACAGTTCGTCACTTGCATATTGATATTCAACTCTGTATCCAGCAAACTATAAATGTTTTTCTTGCTATTGAGCATGAAAGGATGGGCTCATTGTTTTGGGTTTTTCAATAAAGTGCATGTTATTGTATACTGTAGATAGATATCTATTTATTCATGCAGGGCAGATATCACAACTGCTCTATAAACAATTGATACAGACCGAATAGAAATGCTACGCGATTGTGATACACACATTGCTTCTGTTTCATGAGCCTCCCCCCATTTTTTTGCAGCTGTCGGGTTGGGTTTTCTTTCAGAAATCATGCCATGAAATTAGTTCGCATTTGTAAGACCTTCTCTGGATCTAGAAACTCTGTATGCATATTCTGAATAAATACACTGCATTGTGTGTCATAGAGGTCCATCCCAATAAGGTCGCAAGCCATTATATTCAGTTGAATTGCCAATGAAGCACATTCACAGGCTATCAATCTCCTCAGAGTCCCTTCTAAAGGGATTAGGAGGCCCAATACCACGTCTGACATGCCATGGGCGCATACATCTTAATGACTAAATGAATGTTTTCACAGGGGATCCTTCACTTTCTTGTGAATGATAACAAGCCTCATGCTTCGTGCTTTTATCAGGGGACTCTATGAGGTTTGATGAAGGCAAGAATGAGTTGATTTCGAGTGGATATAGAGAAGATACTTCTATATGTGTGCCAAACTATATTTATGACTGCCCATTCTGTCAATATCAATTTATGTCATGTTGATTTACAAAGCATGACTAAAACAGCCTTGGCTTTGTCACAAAACCATGTCTATGTTGTGGTTTAGCCTAACATAAGTAGTGAATATGCCTATCTATACATGAACGTGGCTCTTAATAACTTCAAGCCTATCAGTTTCATTGTAAGCCCTGTGACATATGGTTTGGTGATCTTAATTTCACCTCATCTGCTCCCAGGGCTTATGACAGGTCGATTAAAACCATGTGATGCATGACAGGGCATTGGGTCTCCCTCCACTAGGTGGCTTGCAGTTGCTCATGCTCGCGCGCATTGATCACATGGGCCCAGGAGTGAGGGAAGGGGGCCTGCAAGCCCACAAAGTGAATATACGTAAGAGCTCCCACACTACAAGCCTGTGGAAATTATTGGAAGCCATCCAAGAAAGTGCTTCTCATCTGCCATACCTCTGGCCCAGATACCAACGACCATCCATCCATAATTTATCGACTGCCTTCGATTTCTCCACGTTGTCCGTGTAGCTCCAAGGAGATGGCCCAGCAAGTGGCGGGAGAAAGCAGACGACTGGACTACCTAAGGCGGGAAATGAAATTGGCAGCGAACCCCTGCTGTTATCACTGATGAAGGTCATACCATGCCTCACGTTGGACAAAGTGATCTGCAAATTTTACTGGAAGATCTACAAACTGAGTTATCACCAGTTGCAGTTTGGATTTAACAAATAGTAGCCTACAGTATGTAAGGTAAGTTGTTTATTGATTTTACTACGTCTACCAATAAGTAGAGCTTAGCAGATCTATAATCCTATTGTTACATGCATTGTATACTAACCCGACGTTTGTGTTTCTATACTGGGTTTGCATTGCACTTTGCACACGCAATTGTCCAGTTATTATCAGTTTCACATCGATTAGAAACCAATCGTTGTAGTTTAGCTGCAGTCCCCAATAAGTTAGCTGTTGTTGTAATCAGATGCAGACCCAGCTGTTGCCACAGGCTAGACCTTTGAAATCGAGCTAATCTCCATTCACTCAATTCGAAAAGACCTGGTGACATTTCCAGAAGATCGGTTTAATTTGTAATGTGACACTGCAGCCATTGCGGCTCTTTTAATTGGCTATTTCTGAATCTTTGTACACCTGAAGATGTATCTAGGCGCAGGGTCAGAACATTGCCTTGTGATACACTTTGTCATTGTGTCAAGGTTGATGTTTTGGTGACCACAAATGATCATGATTGCATTGTGACTGGTTTTTCATTCTTTTATACTGCTTAAACTATATTTAGTGGGATGCAATTGGTGAAGATGTTTGATAGATCTCTGATTAAACATTTCAGACGTGTTTAAAACAAATTGTATCGTATATGATCATTTTGTTGCGTAATTATTTTTCAGATTTATGTACAGATTATCAGATAGGGTACACATAATAATGGTTAAAATACACAAACTCCTCTTAGAACTTTAAGATGAAATTTGCCATAATCTGATATTCAGAGAGGCTGTCAGGATAATCTGCCTGCTGTCATTTCTTGAGTGAAGTGAAACCCTTATCATTATGTGTCAATTGTGTGGCCATATTGCAGGCCATACTCTGGAGACACAAGCAGGTTGCAAAGGGCTTTGAGAGGGTTCTTCACTGACCCATGTGGGGGTGGCCACCTCTGACCTCAACCACTTACTCTGGAAACCATCGATCTCCATAAAAATCTGGGTTGGGCTCAGCTGCATGGCAATGGCCTTTGGATGGTTAGAGTGGGTTTTTGCAATTAGGCTTTGGATAGGTGTATTAGTTAAAGATTGCAGGCCAACTTGTATGTTCTTTGAAATTATTATTCTGTGCTAAAGGTGATGGAAATCTTGGCATGAACATGGATCTTTCTGTCAAAGTTTCTGAATTACACCAATGGCGTGTTTGAAATGAGATTTATGGCAATTCTCGATAGTCTGCATATTGATAGGTACCTCCATAATAAGTGGAACCTAAAGTTATGATAATTACGTGGACTTGATAGACGAATGTTCATGTTTTTTATGACGTTTGTTCCATTCTGGCTGCAAAACATGACCCCGGGAACATGACAACTACTTACTTCGATCAGGGAGGTTTTATACTAAGTCCATGCTTCGATCTTGGAACAAATCACATATTGGCAAAACTGTCATTCTGGTTGTACAACTTACATGTTCCTTTCCTAATTCACGTGGCATCACGTTCTTCTGCTGAGTTGATGGCCAAAAGGTCTGTCAGTAAGCAATTGCTTGCCTTGAAATTGAGAAGCCTTTAACTGGGGCTCAGAGCATATCACTCTCCATGACACAATAGGCAATCGATCACATCTGACCACCGGCTATTAAGGGCTTAAGCATGTCTACGAGGCATTAAGAACCCTTTCACAGCCCTCAAGAACGCGGCTCCGTTAAAGACCTAAAGGTTCATTTGTTTGTCACACGTTGTCACCATACAAGTGGTGTGGGTTCCAAGAAGTCGATTGGGCTGTTCTGTGTAAGAGAGAGTGCAATTTGTGGAGAAAAGAGAGAACATTTTCACGTTGTTGCCTTGTTGGGAGAGCATTTGAATTAAAAGGAAATTATCTTGAAGCAATTGAACAGTAATAACTCTCGAGATATTTGTTGCAATGAGGTATGCTAAAGTATGTTTGTGTAGGTTTATTAAAAAATGGTAGGATTTCACCCTGAAGGTATTTTAATTGTCCTTTGACCAATATCGATTGATTAAGCATCTCACTTCGACGATATTTTCCAAGATGTCGTTTGATGTAAAAGCTGGATTTAATAAATTGAGCTATAGATAGACAACTGAGTAGCTTATTTTTCTTTAGATGATACCTGTTCAAAGAGCGAACCTTACGGTGTTCCTGTGAAGCGTATGAGTTAAGCAGCATATTTGATGAGACGTGTGAACTGCTCATACTGACTGGCCCTTTGCACTTCATGAAATCTGCCTTCAACAAGTGCAGAATGCTGATGAGAAGCTGCTTTGACAGTTGCTGGATATTCTGGATAGGAGGCCCCCTGTTTCCTTCTCTGGTAATTTTTTCAGTTTACTTTTATTGATTTTTTTGTCCACTGTTCAAAAGGAATTGTATGTACTGCTTGGTATCATTGTGGCAATTATCTTATTTTCTCGACTTTCAAATCTAGAACGCGGTATTGTTGGTGATTTGAGAATTAAACCATCTGTTTGTGTCGGTTTTTGCTGATTCGGAACTTAAACACAGCATTTTCATCCAGCTGTCTGCTCTAAACAAGCCATACTCATGCTGAACTTGCAACTGATAGGAGGATTAGTAGGGAACTCAAGTGCGTTTGACGAGAATGGAAGTTAGAAATTGAAGCATTTTGGATGCCAATGAACAGGGGCGTAATTTTCGCAGAAAACATGGGGGGGGGACACAGAGGCGCGCGTTCGGAATCGGCCGACGCATCCGTGAAAGTGCGCGAATAACTAAGTCTCTCAGTCTTTTTTACATTCTGGAGTTTCTTGAATTACGATTTTTTGTATGGCATGGTAACCTGCCGAAGCAAAAAGGCGGGGGACATGTCTCCATGTCTCTTAGAACAGTGCCCTGACGAATTGAGCCCAAGGGCCATTAACACAACAGTGACAACAGATTTTGTTTTCACACAAAAAAGTGGGGGGGGGGGACATTTTATATTATGTCCCCCGGGGTCGAAAATGTGGGGGGGTACATGTCCCCCCCGTCCCCCACCAAATTACGCCCATGCCAATGAAGACATCCAGTAATTATGAGCTTACAAGAAAAGCTCTGAATAGGCCTATGCTAGACAGAATTTGCCGGAGAAAAAAATTCCCATAGGTCTTTATATGTATCATTTTGCAGTGTGACTCTGTAACCAGTTAGTGCACGAGGTTAGCCCACATCACCGTTACCCGAAGATGCCTTTAATCTCTTGGCATTGAATGAGCTTGTGTATTGAACTCAGTGCTTTGTACTGGAGACCAGTCAGACCAACACAGTGCACTGCCATGCCACAGACCTGGGCCACAGAGGACCCAGCAAGACACTCAGGTTGGCTCAACACGTAGTTTGTTATCTGGAGAAGGATCATTACTCGTTATCTGCTGGTGCAAGACTGGAATACACTAAAAGGCAGGGCTTTTACACTAAGTGACAAGATTAGCCAGCAGTCCAGCCCACCGAGCAGAGGACACAGCAATGGGTTGAATGCTGAAGGGCAGTGTTGGGAAGTGCAGGGAGTGTCCTGAAGGGCCGTTGAGTGCCATGGGGCTTGTAATGGGCAGTTGGAAAGGCAGGCGATATTGGACTAGTGGGTATTAGGCTGGAAGCATCCCTTATCTGCCTGCATCTGAATAATCTGATTCTGAGCCATCATACAATCAGCACAGTAGCGTATTTGGAAAATGGAAATTCCTCAAACTTGTTGAAAAAAACTTCAAAAAAGTTAAGGAAGGAAAGATGTAGACTGCATAGAGGTGAGGCTGGTTGCCTAAGCAAAACGAATGTCCAAATGTAAGAAACAATGTTTAGGCTATACGCTATACACTACTGTTGCCTGTGTCAAATATCGGATATGTTTGAAGACAAACACAGGCCTGAGGTGATATAAATGTCACTATATCCTGTCAATACATATATCTCACGTCAAAGGTCTCCTCTACCACAGGGCTTCAATGCCGCTTCATTACCTGATCAATCACTTCTGTTGCTCAGCTTGGGTAAAATATGATAAATTACATCCACAAGACTTACATGTAGCAGAACACACAATTAATGGGTGCAGTAGATGAATGGCCTGCCACTACAAATGTGTTTCATGAAAATATGTATCTCTTCAATCAAAATTAAACTGAAATGTGATTCAGAACTTTAGCTTATATATAGGGAACTTACTGAAGAAACTGTTTTGTCAAGGGGCTATTGAAGCAACATATTGGCGTAAGAGGATGGGAACGTGTACTTCAGAAGCGACAAAAAATGAAGAAACCGCGAAGAGAGAACAATATGGAACTCATGTCGATCCCAGGTGTCTTATTGCTGTGGTTGTTGTATTTGGAGTCACACAACCCACACTGGGCTAAGCTACACTGTACTGGTCACTGAATGGTGGTGCAATATGGTGCATCTGACTTGTCAAGTTTGTGCTTCTGACAAAGGAGTCCACAACCTGTTCTTTACATTTACCAAGATTGAATATAGGCCTCTCCAAACGTTTATGTGTAATAGGCCCGTACAAAGATGTTTATAAACGCTTATAAAGTGACCACAAATTCACATTCAGATCTGCAAGAATTTTAGACGATGTTCATTTATTTTCGGTTTTTACTAAATGAAACCTTAGCTATATAGGCTAGTGTCACCGAAAAGAAGAACTGCGCATCGAATGAACATAGCAGCCAAGGCCTCTGACCGATGCCACCTTGTAGTTTTGTGAAGAAAATGGAATAGGAGAAAAATGAACTTGCAGAAATTCCAATTTGAAAAGCAATCATGAACCTACAACTGGTCAGATAAGGCTGGACAATCCAACCCACTTTGGCGCCACTGGCCATATTTCACAGAAGAAAGTGACCGCTATAAAAACAAGTGCATGGCAAGCACAATAGAAGGTGAGATTGGCTGGCAACCAGGAAATGGAACGCTTCTTCTTTGGCCACTACACATTGCTCTATAGTGTCAGAAACTTATTGATTGCATGCAGTTGCTAAGGGTGCTTTTTGGGCAGACAGCAACTCCTCTGACACCAGGACATGCGAACTTATTGGTAGATTCATTGTGTAATGATGAGGTCTGTGAGACTGATGTATACCGAGAAAGAAATCAATGCCAGATTTGTATGTATAGAAATAAATATATTGACAAATTGTGTCATTTTGTTTTGACTCCGCGGGCTATGCATGCAGATGGTGCTCGTTGTGCAAATCAGTTGAATTGAGGGTATCCACTGCTCGAATAGTCTTTACTGAAACACCTGTGTTTCACAAGGGACTAAATGATTTGAGTTTAGTCTGCTCAAGTCTAATGTATGTTTGATATAACTCCATGTGGGTGGCCAGTTTCTTTTTTTTAGCGATGTGGAGCAATATGAAAAAGAAATACAATCTATTTCAGTTTTCTTATGTTGCTGTTGCATCAGCCATTATATAGGAATTTAAACCTGCATATATGTGTTATAGTTTACGTATATATATATTTAGTAGGAAACTATATATCTAGCATATATATTTGTTCTTTTCTTTGGTCGAGTAAGAATAACACAAGTTATATATTGGTTGGCAGAAACTTGGTACTGTGGAGACTGCTCTGCTTTTATTGAAATTTGATTTGAAAATAATTCATCATTTGGGTATATTTTGTCCACATGACGTTACCCAAAGTGCAAACCCTACTGAATTAGTTTTTTGTGTGTGTTGCATTAAAACTCATTTCCTGGTTTGGACATTTTGCAGTTGCTTGAGGTCTGTTTTACACATCCTAATGAATAACATTTAGTTCACTCACTCCAAGCTTCAGTCAGCATATCATTACACCTGTTTCGTCTAGGCTTCCCTAATGTTGTTTGACTTACCTGACTAGAGTCAGTACAGTTTGTCAAAATCAGAAATTGAACCACATCGATAATTGAACGGCCAATTGATTTTTTAGGATTCATTTTTATTCAATGACTAAGTAGATTTACTTCCACCCTATGGGGCACCTAACGACACAGCTGGAAAAGCAACATGAAATGCTGATACATGCAGTGGGGTTTCACAGCTGTTTGAATGGTACAAGTCTAGACAAGGAGTTGTAAACATTAGCTATTGATGATAATTTACCAGAGTACAAACACTGCAAAACAGCAGTATTAAAATGTCTGTTTTAAAAGATAAATTGAAAGCAGTTTCAAAGAAGAAAATTGACATTAACTGTTGCCAGAATTAGAAGTACAGCTCAGAAGAAAAATCAAATGTTACACTGTATACCGGTATATATAATACAATGCTATCATTTTTGTATAGAGCAGTAGCGGTAAGCCATAGTTCTCACATGATATGCTGAGGATGGTCATGATGGCTTGTAAATCTTGATGACAAGTTGCGTCGTGATTTAGGCGCATGATGGGGATGATACAGTGTCTTGTTGACATGGCTATATGGTTGTTTTTCTCAGCGAAGTTTCAGAGCATAAAACATTCAAGGCGTGATGTATCACCATTGTTGAAATAAGATAGGAGAAAAAAATTGTCCTGCAGGACATCTTTGGCAGGGAGATTCCCATGTTTCTTTCCACAAACCGATTCTTGCGATTTATGGTGCTTTCCTTTTCTTTTTGGATATAATATGTACGTATGGATCTCCTTAAAAAATACGAATTCTTTCAATCATCTATGAGGACTCTAAATATGTAATATTGAGGGATTTTGCAATAATTTCCGGGTTTATTATGGTATTGCCTAATAATCCATGCAAACAAGGCAGCATGTACCTGAATTAGTTCTTCTTCATTACATTTAATTTGTTATAAAACATGAATGTTTGAAGGATGTTATTGATAAGTCATGTGGATTTCTTGAGGTGTATGGTTCCCTGTGCATGGATATTCATTTAAACATGAAAACAGAATTGTGTTACTTAAGCATGCCTAAAGAACATATATGCGAAGAGTATCTCATGCCTTGGGTATTCATGCAAGATTTATGAGTGTAAGGGTAAGGTGTCTTTGACTAAATCTTTGGGAAGGAAGCTTGGCAAGCTGTGTAGGTCCTGAGCCCTAAGATGTTTGCTAACTGTGACACATGCTGATATTTTGCGGAGCCTTATGCCTGCAGTCTGCTTTTACTTCCAGTTTTGCTTTTTTCTGTCTATACTATGGGACAAGGCCATTCTCCAAACGGAATTGTCTTTATAAAAAAGCCCAAAAGCAAATATAGAAGCCAAAATCGTAAGCTTGTGGTAGTGCAGAACTCTACAGTTTCAACCTAAGGCATTTTCATTTGACAGGTGATACCATTTGGATATAGAATTGCATGCCACTTACTTTGTCTGTTGGTGTAAAGCTTCGAAGGTTTCCACTTAAAGGAAATTAAATGTGTGCTTCTACTGTCTCAGGCGAAAAGGAAAAAAAAAGGCTTCTCAAGTGATATCATTTATTTGAAGTATCAAATTGAAGTGCTTTGATGGAAGTGCATTTATGAAAGCTTACACCCTAGTGGTTCTGTAGATGTGTCACTTTCATTATTAAACACATTTGAATCAGGAAAGTTGTCTTCTTTGCATGCTAGTTTGGGTTTTCTATTGATTCACGTATATAAATACATCATTGTATGCCAATTTGTTTAAAAAGCCTTTTCAGAATGAATCGGGAGTAAGATCAGTGTGATCAGGAAACCTCTTTTTTGGTTGACAGAGGTTGACTACTATCCAAAACGTCTAGTGTGAAGTGTCAAGCAATAACTTTTGGATGAGCAGGCATCCTCCTCCTGAAACCTCCATTGTTTCCCCTGGGGACTGGGCACATCGAGTGGACAAGACCAAAGGACCTTGCCTTTTTCCAGATGATACTCTTCTGCATCCTTCAAAATATTGCTGTCCTCAAAGGATCATATCTGGGCCATGCTGAGAAGAAAGAGGATTACACCCCACTGAGACCTATGGTTGGTTCAGGCAGCATTTAGTTCTCCATAAATCTCAATTGCTGTTTGAATGTTGTCAGCAGATGAACGCATTCGCTGTTTATAGTGTGTAATAAGAGTATTCCCTCAAGCAAGTGGGCTCACAGCAAGGCTTTCCATATCACATACGTGGCCACAATTCCTTAGTTTTCAATATAGTACATAATACATACAGAAGTTTCATTGGTTGTCCATTCCCCGTTTTAGTTTCTCATGCACTGGCAATTTATTCCAAACATTTCAGGGGATGAGCAAACAGAATTTTGTTAGAACTGTTTCATATTGAAAGAGATTTCGATGCTTGTTAAAGACTTGGATGAATGCAGTGTAAATGGCCAAATTTTTCAAAGGAATCTAAATTAGAAGTAGGAAAATCATATGTGATGCAAGATAACTGCCCAGTACAGTCTGCCTTGTGGCCTGGCTTCTTGTAATGCAATTGAAGTGGGTCATTAGTGGCAAGAGAGGCAAATGCTAGGTCTAGATGGCTGCCCGGATGGCTGTTGCTGTCTAATGACAGACCTTTTTCATCCATGTTTTTCCTGTGGTTTGACCGTTGTTGGCTTCTGTCATCTGGTTTATGGTTTACATTGTATATATATCGCTTACATGGCTTTGGGCTTGTAGCAAAGCATGGGAACGCCTACAGATTTGGGCCACTACAAGGCAGCATGCTTCCAAAGCTTATATGTTTTTCAATATTTATCTTTATTTCTTGCAAATTGCATGAAGTAACAGCTTCTTTAACAGCAGTCGATTTGATATATAGTTTGTTAAGGATCACATTGTTATTTGAAGCCAACTTGGCGATTTATAGTGAAAAAATGATGAAAATTTTACATTTTATGGTGACACGCCACTTAAAGGGGGTCACAGAAGTGATCGGAAAATATTTTAAACAGTGTCCGCTGTTTGGCATCACTCACGCTACCACAGAAAAACATCTCAGTCCTTGACGAAAAACAATCATAAAGAAGGGGCTTATATTTGATGCCAAAAAATCTCATTGTTTATCATTTTATTCAATACGTCAACAAAAGTTTTAGATTTCACCAGTGATTTATATGTTACCAGATCAAAATTGAGTTGCATGTTAGAATATTTACATGTTGTTTTAAAATAGCCATAATTATGGTGTACAGCAGAATTATATCACCACTGCACCTATCTGCTTTGGAGACCATCACCATAGCCTTTCTTGACTGTCATCAAATGTGAAAGAGTATGGTTATTTCAGTATGGCTATGAACAACACCCAAACCCATTAGCCTGCTTCATGAAAGTTTTTACCTCATAACATAATTACATATGATAAGATTAAAATGTTTGTGCAACATGGTCAACCTGCAGCCTTCCGACAGAGGACGATAGTGTGGTGTTAGAGAGTACGGTTTATTGCTGGACATCAGAAAACTCGCAACGGTAGAGACATACCAATGATTCAAGGCTACCGTTTTTCTATACTAGTAGTGGTACTACCTGGTCATATTTCAGTTGTACTTAAAAGCTAGGTTATTTAAAGTTTTTGAGAAAAGATCAAACAATGATATGCCGAAATAATACATCACGTTTTCCGTACGTCCCGCTTTGTAGTATACACGTGGCAACTGGTGTGACAAAACCAACTCTGAATCATGCCATGAGGTTAGGTAGAGTGTACTGTTGTTTGGTACCCACAATTGGGTATTTGCTTGAACTGTTCAAGCATTAGCTAAAAATTTCCACAATGCTCTTGCAATGTCTCAGGAAAAAATACATTTTTTTTGTACGTCCCATTTTTGAGCATTACATTTTTGACCAGATATGGGCACAAGCTTTGGACAGTTATCAATTTGGGGAAGTAGACATAGCCACAAGACCAAGCACTGGTAATAAAAGCATTTTTGTATTGCAGGCCTGAATTGGGTCAAAATTTGAAAACCTTGAAATTTCAGCTGAAAAACATTTTGAAAATTTTTCGTTCCAGAAATGCCTTTTAAAGTTTGCGTTGGGTTGGTCAAACAATCAGCTATCACTGCACTTTCATGTCCAATAGTCAAAATGCCCCGCTGATCTGTACTGAGGTGATAAACATAGCTGTAATGCTTTTTGATTGTCATTAAAATCACACTTCTAACTAAAAAATCCTAACCACTTAGGGCTAAACAATCTATTGCCAATGATTAGGCAAGTTGCTTACACATTTTGGGCCAAGTTCCAGGTCTCCAGTGCCATTTATTTATGAGAAACTGCATTTGATCAATTAAAATACCAAATATGTGTGTCATTAGCATCTTGCCTATAACTTGAAATCCGTACCACTTAGGGCTGAATAATGAATTACCAACAAAATAGGAAAGTGGCTTTTCCGCACACATTGAGCTATATTTCAGGGCTCTATGACCAATAGTCATTGAGATAGAACATGTCCTTGAACCAGAAATTACAAACACTAACAAAAATACTCTTTTCATCAATAGTTTGGATTCTTAATAATAAAGATGTTCTCTACTACTTCCTCCAGTGCCCAGTGTCTTTACTAAACCACATTTCAGATGCTAGACAATGATAAAATGTTACTGGTACCCCATATTTGGTTAGTAGTTTCAGAGAAGCTTCAAACTGCATACTAAGTATGTCAGATGCAAGGAAAATGCAATAATGTTATGTAATAGTCTGTTGAAACATTTATTGATAATATATATTCAACTGATTTCAACTCCAGTCACCTATGTACAACAAAATTTTAGTGAGGTAAAGGCAATAAGCCATTTTTGACATGATGCTAATGACAGCGTGATGCTAATGATAATTACAGTAAAAATCTTTGCAGGGACCAGTGGAAAACTGGCAGTCTGGCAATATGTGCATGCAATGACCTTATGAACACTAGACACATGTTCACAGTGATTTTGGTCCAGAAATATGTAGTCAAAATAAAGTAGCAAGGCGTTTGCTAATGACAAATTGAGATAGGACAACTGACATGCCAACAGAAATACTCTAATATGTTGGTTTACATAAATGATATAGAGCTACAGATAGTTCAGTTATTTTCTTGGGTTCTCAGACAACATCAGAAACAAAGTTTTCTCACAGAATGTGTCCCTTTAATTTTTATTAAGAAACAAATCCGGCGCGATGCTAATGACGCAATATTGGAGACATCGACGCAACAACCTCCTGCTCTTATACAGAATATTATTTCAGCTATTGGTGACCAGATTTCAGAAGACTGACAGTCAAGTCTCCATGTATGGAAGAGTTTAATTGAATTAGGATCCTGTACTAGTTATAGTGATACGATCTTTCTAAGAAAATGTTGTTGGAGACAGGCCATTTTCAGGGGGGTAGGCCACTTCAATGCTATTTTTGGATGAGATAGAAATATTCTGCTGCATATTTTTTGTGTTAAAAGTTTTGCTAATATCCTTGTCTATGACAAATGACAGCAAGAGGTCCTCTATTGGTCTTCCTGCCATCATGAATTATTGTTAAACACCGGAGACAAGAATTTCAGACTTATCAAATTTTGACCCAATTAAAGCCTATGTCTTGAGTGGGTCGAATTGCAGAAAATTCCCCATGTTGTTGTGCTTCACAATGGGAGTAGATACGTATCTCAACACACAGGAGGTATCAAGCTCTGAAATTTCCAGGGTTAGTGCCTGGGATGGTCTGCTAACTCCACCTTGGAATAGTGTTTAGTGTTGAATGTTACAAGAAACTTTATTTTCCATCCTGTGGCAGCCAGAACCTGTGCGCATTCCCATGATACAAGCCTTTATAGTCAAAACAAGCGTCCAACATCCAAATAATCACAAATAAGACCAAATTGGGCATCACCATATCAACTGGGAAATAGAACAGTTCTCTAAAATAGAAATTTATTGGTCGCGGATGCAAATTGCAATAAATCATTGCTTTGGGTAATTTGTGTGAACATGCAGCAATGGTCAATGGACAATACAAACTTAGATGCATTGTTTAGTTATGAAATGGTTCATGTGGGTTGGATACATATTATATCAATGCCAGATTCTGTTATGCATCATATTACATGTATTAGTAAAATCATTGAAATCATATACAGGACATTGACTGCTTGAAGAACTCCCATTGCCTGTAATGTAAGATTTATGAATGAAGGTAAGGCGCCTTCGACTAAATCTTTTGAGAAGGAAGCTGGCAAGTCTTGTAGATACTGTTTCCTAAGAATGCTTGAGATGTTTACTAACTGTGACAAATGAGGATATTCATGCTTTACTTTTACTCCAACAAGGACTTATTATTTTCCTGCAATATTGTGTATATGTTTATTAGATTCTCCAAATACAGTTTTTGTCCTCACAAAAAGCCCAGAAGCAAAGCTGTAAGGCGTGCAATAAAGTCACATTATACTGCAGTCACTTCCGTACGACAGTTGATATCATGTAGATTGAATTTCATGTCATTTTTTGTTCTTCGAGAAGTGTACTGCTTTGTAAGTTTTCTTTCTCTGAAATTAGAGACGGAAATAGATGTCCCTTGCTTTCTAAAGCCTTAGAGTACAAAAAGATGCCTCAGGAGTTATATTTCTTTTTTGAATCTAATTTAAAGAACTGTACTCATATCAAAGGAAGGCCGGTACAGAAAACCTGTTGCAGAGGGTGATCTGGAGCAGATGTGATGTTCTGACACTTGAAGAGTGCTTTTCATTTCTGGTTGGCATTAAACAGCGGCTCTGGCGGTTGGAGTCTCGCAGTATCTGTATCTAGAACCTCAAATTATTTCCTCCGAATATCGAACGGACAGACCTCAAGGCCAAACGCCTTTTTCCAAAAGAATAATCTTTCTCTCTTGCATCTCGATATTTTTTACTGCCCAGATAACCAGCTCAAGGGTTCGTCCCACAGGCCATGTTGAGAGGAAAAGGAATTCAACGCATTCATGCACAGAGAGCTGAAATTTGTTTGGACAGCATTTGCTTCTCTGAAAGTATTTTACCTCAATGTGTAATGTTGCTGCTGATATACTTTATTCTCATTATTATGCTGATCAGTCTGATAACAAGAAGGTAAACAGTAGCGTCCTCATAACGAGATTTCGAGAAAACCAAAGGGACCTAGGCCATCTTGATGCCAGTTCTGACTGCGTGCATGATCAAGAAGCCTGTAAAAGGATAACAAAAATACGGAAGGAACATGCATACTCTTCTACTACAGTGGATTTTTATATCTGTAGACGCTGAGACTGAATGTAAACTTTTATTCTTGGACATGTATTCTGTGGGGATGAGGACCATGCATGACATCAAAAACTTATGACATAATTTTTCCCTGTGGAATACATGTCCAAGAAAATAAATTCACAGTCTCGGTGTCTGCAAATGTGAAATCATTTGCAAGGAATGCTTTTAAAATTGTGATAGTCCGGTGACTCAAGAGTCAACACAAAGCAAGAACATTGTCATCCCTATAGCTGTAGCCTGAAGAGGCAATTCTGATGAATGTCACAACACAGTTTTGTTCCAATTTATTCTTTCAGCAATAATTCATTGGCTTTGTAATTTGTTTATTCAATACCATCATAATAACAATGTAATACAAGTATCTATAAAGAAATTTACTTTTGTTCGAAAGGCAGCTGGGTGGTGTAGTGGTTAAGGTTCCCCCCTGCTCTGCTGAAGGTGTTTGCCTGCATGGGTTCGAGTCCCGGGTGGGGAACCCAAAATTTTCAGTGTACCTTCATGAGCAAAATCCCAGCTGGATGTCGTTCGGATGAGACGTTAAATTGGCGGCCCCTTGTATGAGTGTCTGTGCTGGGCAAGTAAAAGATCCCTCACATGGGGTAAATGTGTAACATGTTGAGGACTCACGCTCTCTCTCTCATCTCATCAATCAACCCTCGTGAGCGCCCAGAACTGGGCTTAGAGGGCAGCACTTACCATATCTATCTATCTATCTATCTATCGAAATGAAGGATGTACGTATAATGTTTTAGGCATGATGCCGTCTGGAGGGGTAAAAAAGAATTTCTTTCCAAACGTCAAGTCTTCCATAAGTTATTTGGCTTCTTTCTTTGTACACGTCTGAATGAGCATTCAGTGATTGTGTTTCTTGGGAATTTTGATTAACTCTACATTCTTCTGCAGACAGACTCAGAGAAACTTGCTGGAACAAGAACCAAATGCTTTATTGGTGACTTTTCCTCAGTCTCAGGACTGAAGGGTCTCCATTTCGAAGGTATATTGATTGAGCAATGTTCATTCTTGGGGTCCTTGAAAGTTTAACTTATGACTAATCTAACGATTTATGAGAAAATATGACTGGCTTCATACTTAATTTTGCTGTAAGAATTAATATTAGGCAGGAAAATCGGCTTATAATTCTCTCACAGATGGCTTGGACTGTCCCAAATGTCCATCAGCTATCACAAAGTCTATAAAAATGGTTTGACACATCACCTTACAGCCAGGAAATTTCATATGCAAAAAGAGTGGACTGTTGCACTGTGAAAATGGAACTTCATGACTGATGATAGCTGATGAAGTGCCATCTTCTCTACATTCAACATGGTAACATTTGATTAGTCATAACTGATTTTAGAGTTTAAAAAAATCAGATGCATAATCCTTTTGTTTGCCCGTCACCAACAAGTGGGATTAGCGTATTTGAATCGAATTGACTTTGAAAGTATTGGGTATGATCATGACAGATCATCAGCATGATGAAACATGGAAGTGCCATTTTCACAGTGCAGCAGTCCACTCTTTTTGCATATAAAATTTCCTTGCTGCATTGGGTTTACAACACTAAGCTAAGTAGTCACCTGTTTTCTGTAGTGTTTATTGCAAGCAATCTCATGAGCCCTTTGTAACTCTGTGTGTGTTTAAACTGCCAAAGTTCTAAAAGGGGTATTGAAGTAAAAGCCATATAATGACAAGATTAGACTAGGTATTCCAAGCAAAGTTCTAGTGATTTGGCATTATTCAGACAAGATGACCATGACCATTTAGAAAACAAGTGCTTGGCTGAAACAAGAGGTGAGATTGGCTGGCAACCGGGAAACATAATTAGATTGTGTGGCCACTACACATTGCTCTTTAGTGTCAGAAACATATTGATTATGTAGTTAGTATGTCTGGGGCGTTCTTGGCTGAGAAGTTCTCTGAAGCCTGAAGGTGACAAATGCAAACCTTTGGTAGATTCATTGTGCAATGATGTCTCTGACAGAGACATCATTGCACAGAGACATCATTGCACAGAGACATCATTGCACAATGAATCTACCAAAGGTTTGCATTTGTCACCTTCAGGCTCAGAGTTTGAATTGTGACAAGAACTTGAGTCAATGTCAAGTTTGTTAGTATAAATTTCTTGTTCTGATGATTAGTGATTATCTACATTGTATGTCTGTGTATATTGCACATTGGTGACTAAATGTAGTTTGTTTGCATTTGCACTGGCTTTTTCTTTCCATCTGCCTTTAAATTAATAATTAGTCATTTCAATTTCAACATTATGAATGTTTTCTTGTTTTTTTTTAATTCTCTGATTTGTAAAGTACATGTAATTGTCAGTTGATTGAAATTGTGTCCGAACTGATGCATCTCAAAAAAATGTTTACATATAATGCTTATTGTCAATGTGAGTGTGACAGATACTGATGTTACAGCCAAAAACATAATGTAAATTTTATTTACCTGTATTATAAGACCATTCTTTCTGCAGTCATGGAACATTCTTTTGTAGTGATGCGGTCTGTCGTTAGCATGTAAAATGGAGTAAAATGCTACTGTTTTGGAAGGAGCAAGTCTCATAAAGTTAAAGTCAGGGCGTAACAAGAGGTCTTATAATGCAGGGATACCTGCAGTGAAGTTGGTATACTGCAGTGTTAATTGTTTCCTCCCGTAAAAAGGGATTGTTGCCAATGACTTCTTTTCAATGGTTTGAAAGAATGTTGACAAAATATTTGAGAATTTTTTAAATGTTATTTATAGATTTTTATTCAATTACATTTGATTTTCAACTTTCAAATTACAAGCCATAGGAAAATATATAATATTTACAAATTCTCTAAATTTATGTCACTATAAGATGGGCACCTTGTCCTACCTGTGTGAAACAGTTTAACAGTTATCCATTTTACACCAAAAAATATAATACTTTCAATATCACTTTGAAAATTGATAGATCTGGTAGCAAATTTTTTGTGTGCCAAGTCTAGTTAGTTTTGAATTCTCCTGTTGTATTTTGCAGCAATTTTCATTGAATGTTGACAAGATTGATAAACATGTAAACGGCCAGGCATACTTGACTCTTTTGTTTGGAGCAGTGAAGTTTCAAATAAATGTGAATTACTCACATTTCAGTATTTCATCAGTTTGCCAGGTGTGTGCCCTTGGATGCCCCATGGGGTAGAAGTAAATATACTCAGCCGTTGGATAAAAATTAATCCAAAAAAAATCAATTGGCTGCTCAATTATCGATCCTGTGCGTTTTCTGATTGTGACTTTCATATGTTGATTAGTTGGATAAATCAAACAATAACAGGGAAGCCGAGGGGCTGGGCAGTAGGGGAGACCGGGGCTAGTTGTCACAGGGGCAAGTTGTCACAAATAGAATATATTCTCTTTTGATTACCGAGATATCCGATTGACTTCATGATCGTGACGAGGATAGGCCGGGGCTAGTTGTCACAGGGGCAAGTTGTCACAATGCTTATAACTTGGCTATAGGTGGCAGCAGTTCTGTCGTTATGAAATAAATTTCAAGATCTGTTTGTTTGCTAAGCTTTTTGTATGATGTGGTTGAAAGAAAGTATAAATATGTGGACTTCTTAAAAATGACTTTTTCAACAGAAATTTTTAAATCATTTCATTGTCCTCCAATTTGAGAAGCAATTATCTGGTAGAAATAAGCCCTGATTTATGATGGAATTCCAGATGTGCATTCGCAAGATGTGCATTTTTGTTTTTCAAAAGGAATCCGATGTATTACAAGCTTGGATTATAGAAAATCTGTCCAGAGATGTCAGAGTGGCCATATGAGTGCGACAACTTGCCCTGGGCTCAGGGCAAGTTGTCACATTTTCACAAAAATGACTTTAAGTTACAAGATGACCTACAGGGAAACACATGGTTGATAAATCAGGACGAAAGCTGAATAAAAAAAACTTTCTCAAGACTTACAAGAATGTTACAGGGCTGGAAGTTTCCAGACAACCTGAACCTAGAGACCTCTCAGATACAGTCAAACTTGAAGTAAAAAAATTTGTGACAACTAGCCCCGGTCTCCCCTATATGAGACAACTGTTGTGATATTATAATTTTCATTGGCTGAGTGAGTCAGCAAACTGTTATAATTTTTAATATTGCACCATTAAAGCTTATATATAATTATCTTGAAAATAATTACAAACTTTCCAATCGGTAATGCTCATACACGACAACTACAAAAATTAAGAAAACGCCATGTTTTGTTTTCATAGTGACAGTAGTAGGTAGTAGCATGATTTTGAAATATAGAATCATCTGGCACTGAACTTTTGTACTGATTTTCATGGACTGCTGTTATCAGTTATTAATCCCAGAATGCATGACATATTCGATTTTGTTTTTCGGTCTTCTTGTGATTTGAGATATATAATTATTGTTTACGTGGTATTTGTATAGCAACACAATAATTTAAATTCTTTATAATTGCTTCTTAGTATCATGGTTTCATATTTCTTGACGCAGAGAAGGTTATCCCAACAGAAAAGATTGTTCAACTGATTCTGTATATTCAATAGAATCTTGGTGCATTGTTATTAGGAACGTGAGATTGTGTCATGTTATCTGGCATTGATAATTCAATTAAATCATGTGCAGATCCTACTGTAATATATCCTCCACATATTTTACATTTTATAAGTAATTCTGTATGTTTCACATTCTCATCTGTTATCGTACACCACCATGTGCATGCTGCAGCAAGAATAAACCTTGGCGTAAACAATTTTGGAACTGTAATGAAAACCGCTTTATGATACACACACCACTCGGTATTATCAATAAGAGCCTGTAAAAAGGATTATGAAAGTATGTAAAATTAATTAAATAAGAAATAGTTGTTGCATCTACAGGGTAGTAGATGGAGTATCCCCAGAATTATGAAGTCCATTTTCTAACAGGGTAGGTACATGGGCCTATTAGATATAGGCCTATAATAATGCGAGTTTGATACACATTTCGTATTTGCATTTTAGTATAGGTGTTGTGGTTTTCTCCTCCCTGATTCAATGAATTGTTGTATATGTATGTAAAATATCTAGTTATCACATGTTATTTTTTTCAGAATGGCCAGATATTCTCTTCAATTTTTTAGCTTTTCATCTCATTGGCATGGAGAAGTGGGGTCTGATTTTGGAAATTTGGTATTCGGGCAATTCCACCGTTAATGTTTATTTTAAGCGATGGTTCAAAATACATTTATTCATTGTATGACTGCTATAAATCTTAGCTAATACCTCACGCTGAACATAAGGGCTAATTAAGTGGCTAATTAAGGCTTAATGACAAGTTGTCATGGGATTTGAGTGTATGTAGGCGATGATATACAGTGTCTTGTTGACATGGTATGGTTGTTTTTCTCAGGGAAGTTTCAGAGCATAAAACATTAAAGATGTGATGTATCACCATTGCTGAAAAAAGATAGGAGAAAAGAATTGTCCTGCAGACATTTTTGGTCGGGAGATTCCAGTGTTTCTTTCCAAGAAAACAACTTCTTTTGATTTATTGTGGTGGAGATTTCCCGTGGTATATATTACGAGAGTGTGGGGTGTTCTTGTGCAAGAAATAAACTCATTTGTGGCATCATACGAAGCTATTGGAATCCACATAAAGGTTTCATTTTGACAAGTTTGACATTTATAACATATTGCATAGGTTGCTTGTTTCGGAGATGCTTCACAACTTTAGCAATATATAATTTACTGCTATATAAGGACCAGTGAACTCTTCTATTGATTCTACTTAACATGAAAATGCAACAGTAAATTGCATCTTCAATATGTAAAGCATGGGATTAATTTGCCATAAACTTCAAAGGAACATATATGCAAGCTCTGTGGTTGGATTATAAACATGACGACAGGATTTCATTACTTAAAGAGTCCAGCAACGCTCTCTCTGCATTCATGTAAGATTTATGAGTGTGAGGGTAAGGTGTCTTTGACTGAATCTTTTGGGAAGAAAGCTTGGCAAGCTGTGTAGGTCTTGAGCCTTAAGATGTTTGCCAACTGTGACCCGTGCTGATATTTGGTGGAGCCTCATGCCTCCAGTCTTTGCCTTTACTACGAGCTAGGTTTTTGTTTACCTATCTTGCAGCGTATGTTTTATTCCCCCATTTTGTAAGGCTATTCTACAAACAAAGTGCCTTGCCAACACAAAAAGTTTTTCAGCAAGACTACAAAGCAAGCTGTAAGGTTACTAGAGGACAAAATGATGCAGTTTCTCCGTTGAGATGACTTTCTATGACAAGTATTAAAGCCATACGTGGATGTTGAAAATTCTTTTATTCGTGAATGGGCTCATAGCTTCCGCTTAGCCCCCAGACCTCGTGGGCTTACAATCACTCTTAAATGTAATAGAAACATTGAACAAAAATACTGAATTTTTTTAAAAATGATCATGAAATAGAAAAATATATATTTCATTTATGCAATGTTGTAGTTATATAAAACTATTATATGTAATACAATTACATGTAATGCAATGATATACATTACAAAAATATGAAGAAAAAAATTGACATTTATTGATAAATATAGTTTTTTCGTTTCTCAAACACTTAACAAATATAATTGCTGGTCAATTTAATAATTCCATCTTTCATTAAAATTTGATTTTAAGGAGGATTCCAATGTTGGATTGAGCAGCACACAGGTCTCCATGAGTAATAATTAGGTTTGGATATGTCAGTCGGTTAATGCATTTGCCATGTGCCAAGTGGGCTTCCTTGAGTCAGTTGAAAATGCTTCAAATTGGTTTGGTTTTGTGTTTTGAAAGTCTGGTGTAATTGTGTTAGTAAGTTTTTTTATTGTAAGATGTTGGCTCTTCACTTTGCTAAATGTTGGATTAAGTTAAATTTTCATAATGTGTACCTCCACTCTTCCATTGATATATTTAGGAGTTTACACTATACATGGCTCTTATGGAAAATTTTTTATTTATATAGTTTATCGTACATTTTTTGAATGATTAAACATTTCATTAGCTTTCTTAGCCATAAAGGCTGTGTTGTGCAGCTTGTCCTGCAGGAAGGTAACGTGGTGCAAGTAGAACAACAGCAATACAGTGTATAGATATATGCGTCAAGGATGTTACACCTAGGTTACAGACCTGAGTTATATTACAGACCAGTAAGAACAAACCTGATGTTTAAGGTCCTGTACTGCCACTAGACTAGAAGGTTGGGATTCTGATTCATGCGACTTTGTCCTGCTGCCGGAAGTCTTGCCAACTCTTGGTCTCCATTGAGAAAGTAACATCGCATGACAGGAACTGTTGATAAGGTGGTCACATGACTGCTTCAGTCAGTGTCATTGCTTTCAATTGGATCAATTGTGACTCTTGGCATGATGTACCTACGGATTTTCTATTGACTGAATATTTGATCGGTTTTTACTGTTATACTTTTATCAACGGGAAACACTTGTGTTGGGTGTCTGAAATTGAAAGATATGAAGATTCAAATGATCCGACGTATAATGATAGCTCATTGTTTAAAAAAAAGAATTGATAAAATTTTTATATCTTTGAAAAGATAAACTGTCATGTTACTGTGGTGTGGAATAAACATTGCAATCTAGGACAGGCCTTATTATACTGGTTGTACGCATGCTTGTTGAGGGCAGTTTGGTGTGAAGGCTTATATAGTTGTATATTTGATGATGCTCTATATACATGTTTTCTGGAAGACGCTCTTTGTAAATACATGCAGTGTGCCCATGTTCTGTGCCCTGGTGGCTTACTAGAATAAAACCCAGTTTAGTATTGTGATAAATATCAAATGATGCGACTATGGGCAACAGTTGCTTGTAGTGTTGGGCACCAAGGAGCATGTGAAACAGACTGCTGTTCTGCACATCCCTGTGATCACGTTATCAGAAAAGGTTAATGAAGGCCACTAAGGACTAGTCTACTGCTCTACTGGTAATCTTCAATGCTTCATGCTCTAACCCGGGTTGCCTCATGCAGTCTTTTCTTATTTTCACCTCGACTATGGTATACACTACAAGTTAAAAGATCGAAAGTGATTAGACAAAAAATGAGATTACACAATTGTTCTCAGACCTTCAGACCCTACTCTTATACTGATTGAGGATTAATCAACAACTTAGAATGCAGTTGATGTTCTTCAATCCTACCATGCAGTGACAGGGACCGGTTTATGTCTTTGTGATATTTGAATTTTGAAGGGTGGTTTGATGCAATCTTCAGCCTGAGGTGCTTAAAATTTGTAAATTGTTATCTGTTATTCCAGCTAAAAAAAGGTCTATTCCTTGATTCAGGCCATTTTGTAAAGTCCTGCCTGACTGCGTTTTAGCACGGAAGCAAATACGAGTTTTTCAATGGCTAACTGTCCAGAGCATGCAGATGTTAGAAATTCTGAGAGCTTTATGTATCCTATGAGATGTGTAACGCACCTTCCTGACATGCAACTTGTGGTTGTACAATTCAATGAAATAATATGGGACCGTAGAAATTTTAGTATATGAATATCAAATACCTTTATTGACTATAATCATTGGTTTCACAGGTCTGCTTGGTAAACTTTTCTACTGTAACCTGGCAGTAAGAAACTGTCCACATTCAGAAACTGCAATAATATCCCCCGGGGATTGAGCATATCAAGTGAAGCAGACAAGGCCAAAAGCGTGTGCCCTTTTCCAGACGATACTTTTTTGCATCCCTTGACATTTTACTAGCCTTGTGAGATCACACGAGAGTAAGTAGGCCGTGTTGAATGAGGCTTCCACTACACAGGAAGCTACAGTTGATCGAGGCAACATTTAACATCCTATTAAGCTTAATTACTGTGAGAATCGTGTCCAATGAGGGCCACATTTAACATTTGTTGAGCGGAAAGGGAGCATTGCCCCGCAATAGCACATGAATAACATTTCCTCCGCTTTAATTCTGAATGAGGTTGCTGAAATTGTCCCATGTGGAGCAAAGAGCAGAAGTAAAACTGTACCAAAGAAGCCGATAGAAGAACACGATCAGATCTGCCATACAATTGTCTTTACTTTTATAAGCAAGACTTCCATGTTTATGTCTTGATTAGGTTTGATTGTGGATCTCCATTTTGCATGAAGTGTAATGTAACTGGAAAATGGAGTTCACTGGAAGGCTTTACTTCAAATGGGGAAAGTGGAGATGTTTATTTGTTCTCAATGGACTTTTGAAAAGTTTAATAAATTGCGCGATGGAATGAATTGATTTTTATATTGGAGTTTAGTATTAATGAGCCTTCATTGGTCAATTTGGTCAGTCCCCATCTGCATGTTGCTGACTGAATAATATATTTCAGAGACATTTTTCATCGAGGAAGGGACCTTGTACTGTATAATTTATTATTGCACATGATATATTATATTACACAAGTGAATGAATGTATAGGAGAATCTCTATGACTAGAATAGAATGTAAAATATATTTTAAACAATTCAAGCATTGCAAACACTAGCAGACAAAAACCTTGGTTTCTGTTTTATGTGACTTTGTCCTATTGCCGGAAATCTTGGTCTCCATTTGGAGGGTAATATTGCATGATAGGAAATGTTGACAAGGATATCACATGACTGCTTCAATCCGGGTCTTGAAATTGAGTTCGATCAATTTTGACTCTGGGCGTTTTGAAGGTTGAATACATGAAACATATATATGCGGGTTGGTCTATTGATGAGTTGGTCTATTGATAGAATTTTTAATTTTAATTTTTTCAATGCTGAAAATTGTTTTGAATAATGAGGTAAGGTCTGGTTTACTGTCTGAAAGTTGAATCAGTCTTGGTGTGGCAAATCCTTGTTGTAAGTCTACTACTCTTGCAGCATTGCTCTGAGTTAAAGAAAAAAGAAGTGAAATACATTGCAATTCCGACATCAAGTGGAAAAGGCATCCTGTCACGTTCTCATTTGTTAGAGATCTTTTTGCTCTCTAATTTTTCATTTTCAGCTCAAATAAATTGAGTGATGATTTTATACTGCTTTATTTGGCTTGCAATTGACATTGTGTAGGATTTTAAGGAGGGGGATGTAATTGTTCTCAGATTATTAGAAGATACATATAAATGTATATATAAATGTGTGTCTTGCCAGGCTTTCAGAGGATGTTCTGCTTTTATGGTGCATTACAAAGAACTGTTTTTTTGAAAATCTACCTGAAGTACAAACTATGATAGATGATGATAGTTTGTGGTATTACATTTGTCTTCCAAGACAAGAAGGGTCTGCTTTTTTCAAACCTGGTATTCTCTTAGCATGATGTCAAATGTGCTGACCACGTTGTTCTTGGCACTTGGATAGGATTGCCGATGAGGTCAAAGGTGAAACAAGTATAGTGACAGGCCCGTAGCCAGGGGGGGTGCGACGGGTGCGAACGCACCCCCCCACGGCCGAAAATGGTCCCAAAAGGTCCACTATTTGGGTCCAAAATGGTCCCAGAATCAAGAAGATATAACTGGCTTCATGTCAGGTAATTCAAATGGCAATTAGTTGTCTTTGAATTGCCCTATTGATAATAGAACTTCACAGCCTTTCTCAATTGCAATTCACACCTATGCATGGATCCCCCACCCCTAATTGCAATTTGTCCCTTCTGGGGTGAAAATACAGTCAATTTTTCTCAGTTTTTTCCTCAAAAAGGAAGGCTTGCCAACGTTTTTGTACTAGAAATTCAGTATTTTTGCACTTTGAAACTGTGCAAAGCATTGGTCTATCTTTATTACATTGGGACAATTAAATGCATGTAGGAGAGATGTGGCTGAGACCAACCACTTGAAGTAAAGGTCCAAGTTTGAAAGAATCTCTAGAGAAATAGGCCACACTTATCATTAGGTGATCAGCAGATCAGGTCATATAGGAGAGCCAATTTAAATGGTCCATCTCAGCCGCATATTTCACTGAGGTGGACCACTAGCATGATGAGATGGACCACTCATGTTCCGCTTGTCTGTATTTTGTGGTACGCTGATGTGTGAAGATTTTATGACAAATTTAAAGATAATGTCTAAAACAGGATGATACACAATTCCCTTGAACAGCAACAATAGGGCTAAGTGGCCAAAATTTATTTTTCCAGTCAGGGTCGGACTGGCGGCATTTTGGTCCCCGTGGCAAAATAAGTCAATGGGCCCCTACGTCCCTACCTTCGGCGATATTTGAAATAGAAAAAGCATAATCACTGTACCCAACCGGAAATCAATCGGGAGCGTAACTGCAGTTACGCTCCCAAAACGTCCACCATGATTGATGTCGATTCAGAAGTCTACAGGCAGTTTTCTCAGCCTGTAGAACCAGTTGGAGATGCCTGTGTGACTCTTAATGTTCAATGTACATGTTTAAGTTGTCCTGACATCAATAACTTGCCAGCTTCTGCCTGTAATCCTACGAAATTGCATTTGAAGTCAAGGCTGTTAGGAGCGTAACTCAAATGTTTAGGAGCGTAACTCTAAGTTGTGAATTTGGCTGAGGAGAGTAACTCATTGAAACAAATGCTTTGTTGGCTGGAAATGACTAAATCTTTACCTTCAACCATGCAGTTTACTTCCCATGTAGTGGACAGCATAGGCTCAATATACACTGGATTTACATTTTAATTTATATGAAAGACTCGTGTGAAGAAAAAGGGCCACCATAAACAAAGCTGAGACTAGGAGGACCCTGAGTAAGTGGGTATTTTGATTTTAGACTTTTAGTAACTGCAGCTTTAGCCAGTTTGGCAGCAGTTTATTACAAAAATTCTTATTAATAGCTAAATTAACTTAAATAAAGGTTAAGGTTTTTATTATGCTCTCATTGCTGTTTGATTCGTGTATGCTTTGACTTGACTCTGCAAGCATTGCTGGAAAAAGTATGGAATTCGGGCATGTCATTGCCTGGAAATTTTTCAAGAAAGGTCCAAATTTTTCACTTGGAAATAGTTGCTTAAATTCCGACCAATTGTGGGAAATCTTATCATACTTTATGAAATTGCCTGGAAATTCACATTTTTTCTTGCCCTGTCAGCCAGTCCACACGGAAAAAAAGGTTTTTCAGTACACACTGGCTCTACTAATTACATTATATCTAATAACAATGTGAGAGTCTGTGTAACAGCTTGCAGATCCCAGTAGATGAACTTCTACATCGTCAGTGATATAGATAAATAAATAGATAGATAGATAGATAGATAGATAGATAGATAAATTGGTACATAGATAGTATCATCCAATCACCTTACACTCCTGAGGCTGAATAACTGAATCAGATGTCAAGATGACAAGTGCTGTTGTTACATGGTTTAATACTTTCTTTTCAAAAGATATCTGTGCTGGGCAAGTAAAAGATCCCTCACATGGGGTAAATGTGAACATGTTGAGGACTCCTATACTCTCTCTTTCATCTCATCAATCAACCCTCGTGAGCGCCTAGAACTGGGCTTAGAGGGCTGCACTTACCATATCTATCTATCTATCTATCACCAAATTGTCACTAGGCCTAATCGGGTTTCATAGCGAGCTGAAGTGTGTTTCAAGATTCAATACAGTGTAGAAGTCATATTGTGAAAATGGCAATCAAACAGTCTATGTTTCCCATGTTGAATGTAGAGAAGGTGACACTCATCAGCTATCATGATTTCGCAGTGCAGTAGTCCACTCTTTTTGCATATCAAATTTCCTGACTGTAACTTGTAATTGAATTTATTCAGTTACCTCTGTCGTTTGCTATGCCAAATCTGTCCCAAGCAAGCATCATACCTTTTCATGGAGTGACAGGTTAGATACAATGCAGCACCAGGGCACTGCAGATGCATGAGAAATGTTGCTGATAAACAAGTTGATAATCCATATCTTGAAAGTATCTTTCGATTCTGGTGCAGGCCAAGAAAATAAACTGGAATTGCTTCAAACTGCCTACCTATTTATTAATACACAAAATTTGCAAGAATAGTGTATCAGGCTTCTAGAAAACCAGATGGAACATGCTTATCTGTGCAAATTACTTGAATAGGCCTGCCTATCTCCCCACCATTTTTTTGTGAACCATATATATTATGTTTTCCCAAAATTCTAACCTGCACATTCAAATTTGTGACATTTCAATTTACAATAAAAAATTATGGAAGTGGTCATTACAAACTGAAGTTCTAAGAAAAAAATAAAATAAAAGAGGAAAACACATCATAATATAATATCTATAAATAGATGACGAGGCAGATGGACAGAGAGAGCTTGACATCCATGATTTTAATTAATATTGGTTTATTTATAATTATTTTATAAGGAAACCAGTAACAAAACAATGTAAAGTTAAATCATCGCTTTCACTGCCTTGCAGTGCTTTTCCTGGGAGGATGCAATAGCCAATGCTTACGTTGGCTGGGAAAAGCACTGACTTGTGTATGTGTAGGGACACAACATATATGTAGGTCTAATTTTCATAATCTGTAATAATACGTGATTATTTTCATTGCAATTAATTGGATATATTGGGTGCTTTCCCAAAGACAGTATTGATTGCTATTGGAAAGTTTCTCCAGCTGCAAGGGCAATTAGGCCCATAATAAAGCATCTTCAAATTGCAATTCATGATTGTGTGACACTAATAATATGGATTAAAACTACTTATATACTGCTCTAGAATCCTGCTACATTGCATGTTTGTTGTATTTGAAATGATGAGTTACGCTCTCAACATTTTGAGTTACGCTCCTAAACATTCTGGAGATGCAGGAGTTACGCTCCCGCCGAGCAAAGATTTATTTGAAATTTTAACAGTTTTGGGAAGTTTATGAGGCAAAATTATAACTTCATCATTCCTTTAACTAAGCAACTAACCCCCTTGCAAACTGCCGTGATCTAGAATGGTTTTGTCACTGAATAACAGCCAGTCAAACTTCTGAATCGAGGGGCAAGATGGAGGACGTTTTGGGAGCGTAACTGCAGTTACGCTCCCGATTGATTTCCGGTTGGGTACAGTGATAATACTACAGGGCTAATTTTCTAATTGTTGACATTATGGTAGGGCCCCCTCGTGACAGGGTGCTGTCCTTGGCAGCTGGGTGGTGTAGTGGTTAAGGTTCCCGCCTGCTCCGCTGAAGGCTTTGTCTGCATGGGTTCAAACCCCGTGTGGGGGAACCTGAAATTTTCAGTGGACCTTTATGAGCAAAATCCCAGCTGGATGTCGTTCGGATGAGACATTAAATTGGCGGCCCCTTGTATCAGTGTCTGTGCTGGGCAAGTAAAAGATCCCTCACATGGGGTAAATGTGTAACATGTTGAGGACTCCCACTCTCTCTCCCATCTCATCAATCAACCCTCGTGAGCGCCCAGAACTGGGCTTAGAGGGCTGCAATTACCATATCTATCTATCTATCTATCAGTTTGTGTGGTTGCAACACACAATCATGAAACTAATAGCAAAATTTTGCTCTTTTGTTGAAATTTTTATTTTTTGGATTCTTGTGTGGGCCCCCCTGAGTTTGCAGGGCCGTGGCAGCTGCCACTTTGCCACATAGGCCAGTCCGCCCCTGTTTCCAGTAATGTGAATCATGTCAGTCCAATTCCCCACCCTCAAGCAGACAAGGCTTACCAAGGGGCACACAACGTAAACACAACCTATGTTGGTCGAGTAGAAATAAATCATGGAAGAAATTATGTTGTTAAAACATTGTGACAACATCATTTCTACCATACAATTCTACATAATTTTCAACAACATTAAGACTTTGCCACAACTGGATTTGATGGTTATAAAGAGCTTTATCATGTCGACCAACAGGTTCACAAATCTTCCAGTGAGAAGATGGTCCATTTCACACAAGTCTCATTGTATATTGTCTTAGTCAGATGGATAAAAAGCAGGACACAGCTCCCTCCCCTTAAAAAGTCTGGCAGTATTACAGCCTGTAACTTTATTATCGATGTAAAGAGGACCAGTTCACTGTGAAAAATGCAGTTTGTGACTCATGGGAAACATAGAGGCTGTTGGATTAGTCATGATCTAGAGAAGGCTATTTGACTTGTCATAATGGATTTTAGAGTGAAAATCAGATTCATAATCCTTTCGTTTGACTGTCACCAACAAGCGGGATAAGTCTCCTTACAGCGAAACACTTTGATATAGAATTGAAAGTATTGGGTATGATCATGACAAATCATCAGCATGATGACACACGATGTGCCATCTTCACAGTGCAACAGTCCACTCTTTTCTAATACAAAATGACAGGCTGTAAAGGTCAGGGGTTTAAAAAATGTGGACAGAAAGGCCCATTAGTCTAATACTGCTTTGAAGGAAGAGAGAACAACAATTGGGGGAGGGCGAGAGATATAGGGCAAGGTAGAGAAGGAGAATGTAGGAGGAAGCAGGCAAAGACAGTGTTGTAGGTATGGAGGGAAAGAGAAGGGCAGTTGGGGGTGGCAAGAGCTCTAGGGGGAAGCCGCAGAGAATGTAGGGGGAAGCAGGCAAAGACAGTGTTGTAGGAAGGAAGAGCTAGAGAAGAGGAGGAAAGACCTTGGAAGAAGCTATGGAGGGAAAGAGAAGGGCAGTTGGGGGTGCCAAGAGCTATAGGGGGAAGCCGAGAAGGAGAATGTAGGAGGAAGGGGCAGAGACAGAGACGTAGCAGTCAAGAGCTAGAGAAGAGGAAAAAAGAGCATGGGAGAAGGTATAGAAGGAAGATAGAAGAGCTACTGGGAGAGGGCAAGAGCTGTATGGAGAGAGAGGGAATGAGACTGAAGGAGGCAGACACAGGTGTGGGAGGTAAGAGCAAGAGAGGAGGAGGAAAGAGCTTTGGAGACAGTACAGAAGGAAAAGGGAAGAATGATTGGGGAGGGCAAGAGCTATAAGGGCAGGCAGAGAAGGATAATGTAGGAGGAAGGTGAAGGGGACAACAGAGTTGAGGAGGCAAAGCTAGGAGGAGGCAGGGTTGAAAATTCAGAGAGAGAAGAGCTATCAAGAGGAGGCAAAAGGTAAGAAAGAGGAAGAAATGGAGAATTAGAGTGGGATGAGAAAGAAAATAGTCATGACTAATTGACAATTGACAAGAAAGCTCTAGGAAAAAGAGTTTTCCAATATTGTGCATTTGCTGAGGAATATCCACTTCCAAAATTTTTTTCATGCCATTCCTGGTTGTTCTTGTACATTGACGTGGTGATTACCTGATGACATTTTGACTGTTTTGAGTGACTACATCATTGATTGCCATAATTATATATATATATCTGAATTTTTGAAAATACATCTCAGGCAATCTGGGTTCGATTGTTCGGGGCGGGGGGTGCATTACATATCTTCATCAGCACTACTATAATTTGGCCCAGTGGGTGACATCATGTTGACTGACTTCAACATCATCAGAAAGTCTCAGAATGCACCATTTTCATTGTATTCTCAAAAATTTTCCTGGGGGGGCATGCCCCCAGACCCCCCTAGGAGGGCTTCGCACCTGCGGTGCTCGCTAAAGGTCCACTTTCTCCCCAAAAGCACCCCCCCTAAATAATTCCTGGCTACAGGCCTGAGTGATGTCACCCTGGATATACGAATGGACATTTTGACATCCTCCTTTTATTGCCTGGCATTTTGACCTACCCAGTGCTTCCAACTGATGTCAAAAACCCTTTTTCATGTGATGGTTGTCCACCTATAGCTGGGGCTGGTTTGCAGCTGTCAGTGTCAATACTCCCATGATATCCCCTGCGGTTTGAGGACACAAGTGGATCGAGCCAAAGGCTCATGGTCATTTGCAAACAATCTTGTATTCCAAATAGTTCCAAGACTCACAGACAAGACTTGAGGACTCCACAACCAGTGAGCTGAAGTTGGATGGATGGGAATTAGTCCTCTATTAAAATTGTTGTTTGGATGATGTCCACAGATGAATTCATCCTCGACGAGCTGCGTATCACTTATAAGTTTTAATGGCTTAAAAATGACTAGTCATTTAAAATGAGAAACTGAAAACTGATTTCAATTTGTCTTCTTGGGCATAATCATTTCTGGTATTTTTATTTTAGGAAAGCTGATCAGTAATAAGCAAACAAATATTTTACTACCCTTAAATTGTTTGACCTTAAAGTCGGATATCCGCATATTCCCGGCTGTGCAGATATTTCATATGCCAGCATAATTTATTCTTGGTGTCCTTGTTGGCACAACATGTATATATGAAAATGATGAAATCTCTGGATGATTTTACAGTTGACATTGATATTGTAATGAAATGCTGTATGCAGATGAAAAATGTTTCATTTGGTATTTTTAAATGAATATAATGTAATGGTGAAAAATGTACATGTCCATGCCGTGACAAAACTATTTGCCAAAGATAATTTGCCCATAATGGAATCAGTTTTAAAAAGTCCACTTTCGTATTCTTGTTTTGGACTAGCAGCTGTCAGTCTTTGTAAATAGAGTTTTGGCATGAGGCCTTGTATTTGATTTGCAGGAAAAACCCTCCATGTGAATACAGCAGTAATACTTGTCTGGTTCATTATCTGTTTTAATGAATTGCTTATTAGACTAATTAGTGCTGCTGTTTGGTTTGAATTTTTGAGAGTGATGTTAGTCTGAGAAAATGTTGTTTTGATACTGAAACAAACTTATAACCACACATCCTGGCCGGATGTCGACCCTGTCTGAAGATTAATTACATTCAGGATAGACAAGTCTTCTGCATTACTTGTGACCTTCATGCTGACTTCCTGATCCTTGGCACACAATATTTAGAACTACGTTTTTTCATGTTTTCATTGTATACAGCTAAAATCTTGAAGTATTCTGAAGCCTCCCCTTATCGCTGTCTACCAACCCTGAGGGACTATCAGCTACAAGAGGACATTCCATGGACCCTTTCCCTTTCCGAAATAATGCTCTTTTGCATCCCCTTAAGTCTAGCATTTCTCTTGGGTGCACAAAATAGGTCATGTTGGGAGGAGTGATAATACTGGTGCAGCTAAAGGCTCTATTTGAAGTGGAATGATTAGTGCTCTGCAATTGTCAAATGTAGGGGTACAGTACAAGCACTTTTATTTCTTGTGAGCCTTTGTATGTCTTATCTTGCCAATTTTCAAATTTAACCTTATTGGGAAAGTGTCGAAGTATCAAGAAAGCTTGGCAGTTTCATTGAAATCTTACTTTAATTTGACAGGGCCTTTTAGAAAAGGTTGATCAATGAAAGAGCAGTGCATGAAGACACATGCATATATTTATCATGTATTGTTTGTCATATTATAAATTGGAAGAGTAAATTGGATGGGTGAGTGGCAAAAGAGCATGCAAAGTTTAGTCAGGGTTGTGTTTGTCAGGGAGCTGCAGACCTTCAGTATAGTATTATGGACTGGCTCGTCACTTGCAATGCAATTTGCAGAGTGTCATTAGTGGCAAATCAAGGACCCGGATGTTGTGCTTCCCCACTATTGTCTGTCCTTGTCAGAAGTAAGGCCATTGTTATCCCCATAACTCCCAATAAAGGACACTTGGGCCTCAATTATGAGTCTAAATTGAGCTCCTGGATGGTTGAAAGCTTCTGTTTCTAATGAGATAAAGATTTCATTCTGCAATATTTTGAGACAGCAGTTTCTATGAGGGGGCAGCGATTAGTCTTTTTTTTTTGGGGGGGGGGTGTTTGGAGTTTATTTATTGAACCATCACTTGCTCAGTTTTAGTCAAATGAGCAGTCTTGAAACAATTAATTTCTGGTAGGGTTACTTATAAACATGGTGTTGTTTGATTCAGAAATGAGTATTTGATTAGGCCTCACTCTCAAAATCAAATTTTTGTTCTCAACATTATCGCGGAATGAAATAAATTGCTGACGAGGAAAACTCTCAAGCCCCTAAGCGTTCATTTTTGGGGTCATATATAGCATTACCTTTATTTAATTGGTTCAACAAGCAAAACAAATTGTGTCTTGCTAAAATGCTACATAGCAACATAGAAATGAATTATAGGCTTATATGTTGACTTAAACTTGAATATGACTTTGAGTGGACTATATTGAGAAACAAGTACTAGTACTAGTCATTGTGTAATTGTTGATATGTGTAGAGCACCATTGTTGGATGAAGGTACTTGCCAATAAGCAAAATGATGCAATTTTGATTTAGCTGGTAACAATTTATTTATAAATCTGTTATGTACTCATTGGGTCAAGATTGAATGATATTCTGAGATTTGTATGGCCTATAAAAAAAGTACAAAAATATATTTGGAATGTTGAATTAATTTGACGACACTACGTGGTCATCTCAGATCTTGTGTCCTTAATCAAGGAGCAAATATGAAATGCAGTAAAGGAGATTATACATTGTGTTTGGATGACATTATATACTGAAGCGTTACCTATTCCCAAATATCATAAAAGGGCAACATTTGAAGTTATTACAATAGGTTAATGAATTCCCGTGTTCTTCTCATATCTCAATACCAGAGCCCTCCACTCCAGTCCTCATATCGTTACCTTTATCTTAGGTCAACCTCATCCAGTAATCTTCTAAAGACCACCAGTAATGTTCTTTAGATGCTTTTCAGACAAGTAGATGAAATATTGCTTCAGCTTAAAATAAGCTCTAATTTTTCAAGGTGGAGGAAAGTATAAGCTTTAAAATTTGAAATATCTGAATGGTTTTACCATCATTCCATAGTGATTGCCATGATAAATTCTTGTCTTTCTGCTTCACCTCATATTTTTTGTCATGGATAAGGATTCTTCCAGAGGTTATTATTGAACCTATAACAACATCTGAAGTCACATGAAATGATATAGTTGCTTCACTGTTTTGCTTTCTTGTATCTGCATTAATTTCTTATTGAAAGTGAAATATGAGTATCAGTATATCAATTACTGTTCTAAAGAGGGATGAAGTAAAGAAATTCTAGGAGGCTGAATAAAAAGCCTTCTGTAGTGGATAATTTGTTGGTTAGATCACATTGAACGGATTTATGCATTTCTCTGACATCCTCAAGAAAAGCAGCAAGATACTTCACATCTGAAGCAAGTTAAAAGAAGAACTGCAGTTTGAAGAGTGTGAGGTTGCTGGGAAGTCACACCATGGATGTTGTATGATCCCCGAGAGCCACTCCTGACATGTTTTGACAGCCTTGCGGTTTGTCGACCTAATTTTTCTGTTGTAAAATTGTACTTCAGCAAATGCTCTCAGCACAGGTCTGCCAGTGATGTGTCTGTATCTAGCTTGCTGGGATTGTAGACTTCTCCGGCTGGCACTACCTGCAGCGATCTTATTCCCCAGAGGATTGACCATATCAAGCGGACAAGGCCAAAGGCTCCTGCCACTTCCAAATAATACTCCTTCACATCCCTGAAGTCTTGTATTAGCCTTGCATGTAGATATTGTAAAATGGAGAGATGTGTGGAATGGAATTAGGATGATATTATGAGTGAAGAATTCAAACTAACCTAAATGTCTGATTAGATAAAAAGTCAAATTTTTGTTTAAGATTTTTTTTTTATAAGTTGAGGTTAACTTTGTTTATTATTTGTAAATAATAACTTACTGTCTGATTTATTCGATCGAAAAGTCAATGTTCACATATTTTGTCACCTTAGACACATGGTAGGAGTCATGATTTACAAAAAGGCCTACCTAAAACAAGACGTAGTTGACTGGAAATGAGGTCTATAGTGGGACTGGACTGCCATTGTCATCCTAATCAGATGTAAGTCCCATCATTTTCCCAATAACTCCCAATAAAGCACCCATTCAGGCACCAATAATAAATGCGTCAAGTTTGTTGCTTTATTTCTCAAGCTTATTGCATATTACTGTTTTGCTTTGTGTATACAGGGCCAGATGAAGTGATCACTGTATGCATTGATTTAAGCTTTCAGTGTCTTGTGGTACAAGGCTTATTTAAATACGTTGCAGCTGCCTTCAATAGACTGAAAAAAAAACAACAACAGAATTTTAAGGGAAACTGACATTTAGAGGGAAAATATGACATGGGACAAAAATATCATCTCATTGCTTGGGCAGTATTTCTACAGTGTTATTATTTTTATTAATTGTGACCCTCTTCCTATATTTTTCCCTTTATACTTTGTGCCAAATGTAAGGTGACAAAAGCAGGGGAATACTTTTAAAATTGCCAAGCCATTGAATAACCTATAAATATAAGGATGTTTGGAATTGGGCTTCTTATTTGAGTTGGTTGGAAAATATTTTAAATTCTTTTCATACAATTTATAAGTTTAGCAATAAGTATTTATTGCTTTATGGCGCAGTTGTCTATCTTGACAATAAATGCCTGGCCAAATTTCCTCATTGTTCAATTGTATTCCTTCTATTGATGCATTGTGTGATAAATTTTCTGCTACTTTCAATCTCTTTTACTCATGTGTGTTATTGCTGCTTGAATATCCCAAGATAATTTATCACGTCAGGTGAACAAGGCCCTTGGCTCTAGCCGATTCCAAACAATACCCTTTCTCATCCCCTTCAATCTTATTGGCCTTTCAAGTGCTGCTATGATATATGTTGCAGTGTTTTGAGATTCCTTGGTGAATGGATGAAATCGTAGTCAAATTCATGGCTGGAAAGGTACGCAATTCCTTGAAATTTCTTCAGGAGTAGAGGAATTTTTGAGTGTCGCATATTGCCTACTATCAGAGACAGAGATGAAATCTTCAACCAAAGGATGACCAAGACAAGGACACAAATCTTGTATGTTGGCCATCTTGCAATTTTGAGGAAGCCATTAGCAGAAAATAAAGGAAATTATCCAAGGAGGGAAATCTAAAAGCATGTTCAACCCACCATTATTATTCCCATTAAATGTGAGACTATTGTTATCCCTATAACTTCCATAAGCACCCATTCAGGCACCAATATTGAATCTTAATTGTGTCCCTCCACCAAGGTTATTGCATAGTATTATATTTTCCTCATCATACACACAGGATAAAATGAGGTGATTGCTGTATGCATTCCCTGAAGCTCTACACAGTGACCAACCTGTATCTCAGCATCCTTTGGTGAAACTGGTGATGATGAGTACAATAAAGAGTCCTACTTTAATTCAAGATATTAGCATATCCCAGTGTAAGCAAAAACGTGCAATTTAATAGTTTCCTCTGATAATCTTGATCCCCTGCTGATCTGTGTATGTGAAAATGAGTTTTTACTGAAGTTATTGAATGACTTCATATTTCTTTGTTTAGATTTTATCTGAGCTTGGGCTTGGCATGCAGTTTCGTACAAATTATGTCTTGAAGTATTAAAATGGTTTATAGTGCTTTATTGATATATGTTGTAGGGTGTCGCAATTGAAATTGTTTGGGTACATAAATAAATTCAGTATGCAAGTACTTTCTTGCAGGTCTGGTGACGATTCTGTAAAAAGACAGGATGCATTGCTAATGCCCATGCTCACCTTTTGTATTAAGACATCTGGTAAATCTTATGAAGTAAGCTATTTCAACTTGAAATTGGACGCAAGCCAAATTAAGTAATATGCATTGGATGTTGATTAATGCGACTTTTTTCTGCTGCTGGAAGTCTTGCCAACTCTTGGTCTCCATTGAGAAGGTAACATCGCATGACAGGAACTGTTGATAAGGTTGTCACATGACTGCTTCAATCAGTGTCAATGCTGTCAATTGGATCATTTGTGACTCTCAACACTACCCATCTTTGGATTTTTCTTTTGATAGAATATTTGATCCGTATTTGTTGTTGTGCTTTTATCAATGAAAATACACTCATGATGTTGGCCTGAAATTGGAAGAATATGAGATTGTTGACCCCAACCTTATATAATAAGCTTTGTACTGTGTCTATCTAAATATTTGTTTGTCTAACTGTCTATCTACCATCTGGGTTGGAGGCACTTCATTGTAACGATGTATATATTTGATGGTAGCTCCATCTTTTGTGGATAACATTCTCTGGAAAATCCATGCAGTGTGCTCATGTTCTGTGCCCTGGTGGCTTTCTAAGAGTAAAACCCAGTTTAGTATTGTGATAAATATCAAATGATGTAGTTATGGGCAACAATTGGTTGTAGTGTTGGGCGCCAAGGAGCATGTGAAACAAACTGCTTTTCTGCACATCCCTGTGACCATGTTATCAGAAAAGGTTAATGAAGGCCACTAAGGACTAGTCTAGTGCTCTACTGGTAATCTTCAGTGCTTCATGTTTTAACTCTGGTTTCCTAATGCTGTTATTCCTCGTTTATATATAGACCTATGCCCTGTAAAGACCTATGCTCATATTGAATTGAGGTTAGTCAACAGCTTCAAAGCTAGTAGATGTTCTCAAATCAACAACAACTGTAAAGTTTCAGTTTTGATTTATGTCTTGTGATAGTTCAATTACAAAAGGGTGGTTCTGTGCAGTATTGTGGCCTGGGCCATTTACAATTTATTAATAATGATCTGTTGTTCCTCCCTACATTTCTTCTTTGATTGAGGCCATTGTCTAAAATCACAATTAACTTTGTTTCGACAAGGAAGCGAGTTTCCGTGAAGTTGATGTTCAACATGAGTTTAGTGGAAAACCACCTGGTTGATAAGGAATCGGTATTGTGAATAGGTAGCTGTTCAGAACATGGAGATGTAACAAAATCTAAGTCAAAGTCAAAATATTCTTTTGTTTTACCAGGGTAGCTTATTCAGCACTAGCTGGTTTCCAATAAGGTCCCGACATATAGAAGACACATAAAGCTATTTATACATGGAGGTATTTACCACGAGCTCTATGTGTCCAACGAGAGGAGTAAGGAACATTAAAAAATAATAGAATACGCGTATATGACATGCCCTTATGGACTCTTGCCAGTGTTTTTCAAAGATTTGGTTGATTAAAATTGTTCTTTAACCTGCATGCAAGAAACCATCCACATTCAGAAACTCCTATTTTATCCTCCAAGGGTTGAGCACATCAAGTGCAGCAGACAAGGCCAAAGTCTGGTGCCCTTTTCCAATGACGCTGTTTATACTGTTTTGCAACCATTGACATTTCACTCTTATCAAGAGATCTCATGAGAATAAGTAGGCCATTTTTTTTACGAGGCTTCCGCTGAATAGGAAGTTATAGTTGTTCGAGGCAGCATTTAACATCCCATAAAGCCAAATTACTCTGAAAATCTTGTTGAATGAGGGACACATTGAACATTTATTTTGTAAAATGGGAACATTTCTCTACAGTAGCACATGAATGAAGGTCCTCCAGTCTAATTCTGCTGAAATTATCCCATGTGGAGATCAGGGCAAGTGCACAACTGTGCTAAAAGGAGCCAATAAAAGAGCAGAGTCAGATCTGCCATACGATTGCCTTTTCTTGTATTAGTAAGACTTTCCTGTTGAACTTCTGATAAGGTTCATTTGTGGATCTCCATTTTGGATGTTGTGTGCTGTCACTGGGCCATGGTATGGAGTTTACGACTGTATATGATGTTGGCAAGTGGAGATCTCCTTTTTTTCTCAAGGGACTTATGTAAATTTTGAAATGGAATACATTAAGTTCTTGCATTGAAGTTTCGTTTATTGAACCTTTATTAGTGCATTGCTGAATATTTCATTGACTTTTTTTCCAAGAAGAGACTTTATTATTACACATATTACTCGGTGGATTACTAAGAGCTACCAAGTGAACATTTGGGAATTGGCTCATAGAAAAACATGTGCTGTAATAATTCCACCATTGCAAAGAGTGGTAGACAAAAAGCCTTGGTTTCTGTTTTATGTGTCTTTGTCCTGTTGCCGGAAATCTTGGTCTCCATTTGGAGAGTAATGTGGCATGACAGGAAATGTTGACAAGAATATCACATGACCACTTCAATCAGTTTCAATGAATTGACTTCGATCAATTTTGACTCTGGGTAACCTTGAAAGTTGAATACATAAAACATCTATGGGTTTGTCTATTGATAGAATGTTATATTTTACATTTCTTTCCATGGTGAAAATTGTTTATCATAGTTAGGTGAAGTCTGGATCACCATCTCTATGAATTATTGAATCTGTCTTGGTGTGGCGAATTCTTGCTTGTACTACACCTACAACGTTGCTTTGAGCTTTAAAAAGAAGTAAAACACACCATAATTCTGATGATGATGATGATTTTATCTCACTTCTTTTCGCTGGCAATTGATGTTAGGATTTCATGGAAAGGATATAAGTCAACTTTGAATTGATGTTGGATTATCAGAAGGGACGTCTATGTATTTATTTGTGCTTGTCTTGCAAGAATTTTAAATAAGAATACTAGGCTTGTCAATAGTCTGCATTACAACCTTCGGGATTATTGAAGTTCTGAGAGTCTGAAACAAAAACAGTGACAGATGATGAAAATTTGTGGTATCAATCGACCAAGGCAAGTTCGGTTTGCTGTTTCTAACCTGGTACGTCATAAGGATGTCAACCTATCAGATATTAGCATTTGGACAGGAGCAGAAGGTAAGCCGATAAGAGCAATTGTGAAACAACCATAGTGGTGGGTCCTTTTCAATATAAATGGACATTTTGACATCCTCCTTTTATTGCCTGGCATTTTGACCTACCCAGTGCTTCCGACTGACATCAAAAACCTTTTTTGATGCGGTGGTTGTCCAGCTATAGCTGGGGGTGGTTTGTAGCTGTCTGTGTCAATACTCCTATGATATCCCCTGTGGTTTGAGGACACAAGTGGATCGAGTCAAAGGTTCATGGTCATTTGCAAAAAATCTTGTATCCCACTTTCTTCCTAGTCTCAGGGCAAGAAGTGAGGATTCAACCTTATACAGTGAGCTGCAGTTGGATGTGCACTGGGTAGGAATTAGCCCTCTATGAATTGCTGTCCGAATTGTCCTCAGAAAAGTTCAGCCTCCACAAGTTGTAAGTCACTGAAACTTCTGATGACTTCAAAATACCTACTCATTTAAATTAAGAAACCGAAACATACTTTAATTAATTTAGCTTTTTCAGCATAGTTGTTTCTGTTATTTGTATTTTTCAAAAAGCTGATCAGTTATCAAACAAGTATTTTACTGCCGCTTAGTTGTTTGACGTTTAAGTCGAAAAACCGCTTTCAATTTTATCAGATTGTGTGGATAATTCATATGCCAGCAATGATTTCCTCTGAAAATCTTTGTGTGTGTACTTGTCTTACTTGGATCAGTGGGTGTCACTAGCTGTATGTTTTGAGATCTGAAATATGGCCTTGGATTGCATTTACAGAAAAACAGCATGAATATGGCAGTTATACTTTGTCCGGTTCCTTATCTGTCTGAATGACTGACACATTCTTATAAGTGCTGTTGCTTGGTGAATTTTTGCGAGTGACATTAGTTTGAGAAGAAGTAGTTTGGACTGATACTAAAACAAACTCCTATTGCTGCACATCTTGGCCTGAAAGTCAACACTATCTGACGGTCAATTACATACAGGATGGATAATCCTTCTGCATTACTGGTAACATTCACGCTCATTTCCTGAGTACCTTGTGTAACCATTAGTACACGATTCTTATAGCAACTTTATTCATGTTATTGTCACTTCAAAAATTTGAAACATATGCCCAGTAATATACATATGTTCAGAGAAGATTTGATATAAATTATAAGATAACATTCATGCAGTAAATATTCAGCAAAATGTAGACAATCTGATATCTACATGCGCATGCATTTATTACTGCATTAAAAGGCCTGTGGTATTCCATTTGTATACAGCTAAAATCTTGAAGTATCCTAAGGCCTCCCCTAATCGCTATCTACCGACCCGGAGGGATTAACAGCATCAAGAAGACATCCAATGGACCCTTGCCCTTTCTCAAATAATGTCTTTTGCATCCGCTAAGTCTAGCATTTCTCTTGGGTACACAAAATGGGTCATGTAGGGTGGAGTGATGATACTGGTGCTGCTAAAGGCTCCATTTGAAGTAGAATGATTAGTTCTCTGCAATTGTCAAATGCAGGGGTAGAGTACATGCACTTTTATGTCTCATTGTTAAATCTCTCAACTGAAATAATTGCCTTTTTTCAAAATAAACCTCATTTGGAGAGTGCAGATATTTTAAAGAAGGCCAGTTTCATTCCAACCTTAATTTTGACAGGATCCCTTTAACAAAAGTTGATAATAATAATGCAGTTAATGGATATGTGTGTTAATCCTGTATTGTTTGTCATATTAAAAGCAGTCTCACTGAAGTGGCCTAAAGGTGCATGTGCATTTTAAGTGTGAGCAGTTTACCTGCTGGGTAAGGCCTATGAAAAAAGTGAAGCTATTGAAATATAAATATTCAAATGTGTTGTATGGAGAATGTGATTGTTCAAAAATACATTTGGAATGTGAATTAATTGCGACAAATCGATGCGCTTATCTTAATAGTGTCCTCAATCATGGAGCAACTATGAATTGTAGTAAAGGAGATTATACTTTGCCAAATCATTACCTTTTCCTCAAAATCAGGAAAGGGCAATGAAGTTATTACAAACGATTAATGAATTCCAACATTCCTCCTCACTAGAGGCCCAGCTGACTCTCCATTTTATTCCTGATGTCTTGTGTCTCGTCAAGTGTTCTCTTTATTGGTACCTTTATCTTTGGCCAACCTCATCCAGTTATCTTCTGATGAACACCAGTAATGTTCATTGTCCAGATCCTTTTTTAAGACATGTGGATCAAATATTGCAGCCTAAAATAAACACTAATTTTTCAAAATTGGGTGAAGTGTAGTTTTTAAAATTTAAAGTATCTGAATGGTTTTTACCATCATTCCATAATGATAGCGAGGATAAATCCTTTTCTTTCTGCTTCACCTCACAATTTTTGTCTCGGATAAGGATTCTTTCACAGGTTATTGAACCCAAAAACATCTGAAGTCATATAAAATTATATACATGTAGTTGCTTCACTGTTTTGTGTGCTTGTACCTATATGAATTTTATGTGTCATGACAGTGAAATATGATCAGCAGTATATGAATTACTTATTTGTACGTATTGCATGGAAGAAAGGCTGTGTTTTAAGGAGGGAAGAAAAGTAAAGAAATTTTAGGAAGCTGCGTGTATAGCTTTCTGTTGCAGATAATTTGCAGTTTATATTACACTGAATAGATTTATGCATTTATCTTGTCTTAAGAATTTTTTTCCTAAAAAGAACGAAGAACAATAAGACACTTCACATCTGAAGCAAGTTAAAGCAAAGCTGTATTTCATAGATTGTAAGACTGCTGTGAAGTCACACCATGGATGTTGTATGACCCCAGAGAGCCACTCCTGAGATATTTTGACAGCCTTACAGGTTGTCAACCTAATATTGCTGTTGTAAAATTGCTGAGAAAATCCTACTTGGCCACTTTGGCAAATGCTCTCGACACAAGTCTGTCTCTGATGAGACTGTCTCTAGCTTGGCAGGCTTGTAGACATCTCTAACTGGCACTACCTGCAGCAATCATATCCCCAGAGGATTGACCACATCAAGCAGACAAGGCCAAAGGCTCAAGCCACTTCCAAATAATACTCCTTCACATCCCTCAAGTCTTATATTAGCCTTGCATGTAGATATTGTGGAGTGGAGAGATGTGTGGAATGGTATTGGGATTATATTACATGATGAAGTCAGACTCGCCTAATTGCCTGATTACAGCCTAACTTATCTTGATATGATCTCAAAATTATGGTTTCACAATCTGTGTTTTGGTAAGGTTCACTTTATTACTTGTTAATGATACAATGCAACTGACTACCTGATTTTACTAACATTTTATAATTGTTGCCATTGCTTTATTCAATAGAAAGTCACAGTCGGTCTTGACATGTTTTGCCACCTAATAGCAGAGTTATAAAATTGCAAGTGTGCCCACCACTGCACAACCAACAATAAGATGTCATTGGCTGGAAATTAGGTCTATACCCTATAGTGGGACTGGATGCATAATGTGCTGCCTGCCATTGTCATCCTGATCAAATGAAAGTTCCATTACTATCCCTATAATTCCCAATAAAGCAACAATTCAGCATCAATGATGAGTGTCTCAGTTGTGTCCCTTTATTGCTCAAGGCCGTTGTATAGTACTGTATATTGCTTGACAAATACAGGGCCAGATGAAGTGATCACTTTATGCATTGCTTTAAGCTTTCAGTGTATTGAGGTACAGAACTATGACATTTAGAGGGAAAGTATGACATGGGACAAAATATTATCTCATTGCTTGGGCAGTATTTCCAAAATACTAATTGTCACCCTCACACAGTATTTTCCCTTTATCCTTCGGATCTTGGGAAAGATGCCAAATGTCAGGTGACCAAGTTTAGCAATATGTAGTTATAGTGCTTTATGGCGAAGTTGCCTATCTTGACAATAAACGCCCAATTTCCTTGTTGCTCAATTGACAATAAATGCCTGGCCCAATTTCCTCGTTGTTCAATTGTATTCCTTCTATTGATGCATTCTGTGATAAATTTTCTGCTATTTTCAATCTCTTTTACTCATGTTGTGTTGTTGCTGCTTGAATATCCCCAGGAAATTCATCGCATCAGGTGAACAAGGCCCTTGGCTCTAGCCAATTCCAAACAATACCCTTCTCATCCCCTTCAATCTTATTGGCCTTTCAAGTGCTGCTAGCATATAATTATGGCACAGTGTTTTGAGATTCCTTGGTGAATGGAAGAAATTGTAGTCAAATTCATGGCTGGAAAGGTTCCCAATTCCTTGAAATTTCTTCAGGAGTAGAGGAGTTTTTGAGTTTCAGCTATCGCCTACTATCAGAGGCGGAGATGAAATTTCCAAAACCAAAGGATGACCAAGGCAAGGACACAAATCTTGTATGTCGGCCATCTTGCAATTTTGAGGAAGCTATAAGCAGAAGATAAAGGAAATTGTCCAAGGAGGGAAATCTAAAAGCATGTTCAGCCCACCATTGTTATTCCCATTAAATCTGAGACTATTGTTATCCCAATAACTTCCATAAGCAACCATTCAAGCACCAATATTGAGTCTTAATAGTGTTGCTCGAGCAAAGTTATTGCCTAAAATTATATTTTGCTCTATGTGCCTGGAGCTCTACACAGTGAACGCCCTATACTGCATCGCTGTGCTGTAGCCTTTTGTAAAACTGGTAATCTGAAACATTATAAAGAGCCCTACTTTAATTTAAGGCATTAGCATATGCGGGTTGATGCAAATTGCAATTAAATAGTTTCCTCAGAATATGTTGATCCCGTGCTGATCTCTGTATGTGAAAATGAGTTTTGACTGAAGTTATTGAATGACATCAAATTTCCTCATTTAGATTTCATCTGAGCTTGGGCTTGGCATGCAATTTTGTGTAAACCCGATTAAGAACATTCATTGGAAATATTATGTCTCAAGATATCAAAATAGTGTGATGTATAGGTTGTAAGCTGTGGCAATTGGAATTTTTCGGGTACTTAGATAAATTCAGTATGCAAGTAATTTTCTTGCAGGTTTGTTGATGACTCTATAAGAAACTGTTCAAAGATTGGGAAAGATGCACTTCTTTTTGAAATTGTATGAATTAATATCAATCCAAGTTAAGTTACATACGTACATCGGTCACTCAGTGTAAGTTTCACAGTCCTTTGCAAGATGCATTAATAGTGTCAAAAGGAAGTTTGTGTCCTATTTTTTACTTAATTGTGAATTATGTATTGCCTGCCTATACATTTTATTGGAAATAGGTGACTCAAGAGGAAATTCCGGGCCACTGAGCTCTGATTTCGTGAATATTACAGACAGTTATTTTTGTCAACATTATTGTAACTCTTGGATGAATAAGACATTTGGAGAACAGTTATGTTTTCTTATAGGACTCTGGGTCAAGCTCAAGCTGTAAGGTTGACGCTTCCATCATAATACAATGCCTGAGTCTCGGCTTGACCCATGACTTGTGCTTACTATATACATGTATGATAGAAATATATTTTGCAAATATCTGTGTTTGTGATTTCTATGAATTGTTTTTGTGGTTTTCTATGAATTGTAGCTTGTTACTAAAAGAGCCATACATTCTTGGCCTTGCTTATATATAGTATTGGAACTTACTCTACTCGTATTATTGCATGAGGAGTTATTGCAAATCTGGAACACAATTTTGTGGCGAAATATAACATCAATATAAGTAGAAATAAATGCAATACAGAACACTTGATTTATATATTAGCTAAATCAGATGTTTCAATAATTGTATCTCTTTATTGAACTTTGCTTCTGATTCTTCTCTGTAAGATGTTGTCCGGCAAGCCGAAGTGCACATGTCTATATTCAGGAAGAGGTTGCAAAGATCACGCGACAGGATATGTTGACAAGGGTCTTGCATGACTCCTTGAATCACAGTCAATAATGTCGACAGTGCTGAGAATGGATCTATTTTGACTCTTGCAGTCCTTGAAATCTGGGCAAATGAAACAACTATGGATTTGTTCTACTTGGTGAATATTTAATGTTGAATGTTGCCATTCATGTGTTGCGTGAAAGTGTTGCCGGACCGCCTCACAAATTAGTGTTGTACAGTGTAGACTCTGTAGTGGTAGTAATGGGAAAGGCCATTGTTGGTGTTATTCATTTATGATTCTGTCACTGTCCACTGCCTTTGTAAATGATGTAGTACTTCAATCTGCATGCATTATTTAGCTCAACATTTTTTATAACTTGTGTTGACAGAAAAACTTACTTTGGAGGTATTTGATAAATATTGAGCTAACAGTTGCAGATTTTTAAAATGATCTTCTTGGATTCCAGAGTCTTAGTTGAATGTTGACAGCCATGTTACACAGTTATACATATATTAGCAAAAATGCCTGTAATGGTGTGATTCTGTGGCTGCTTCATTACATTTTATCACCTGTAAACATACGTATGACAGAATTCAGGAGGATATAACATGGTAAAGGATATATAGCTTGTCTGACTGATACCTGTACGCTGCTTCATACTGTATAGAACAGACGAAGCTTACATAAACAGGGTGACAGCATCTGTCACTGCAGATATAAATGATATCAGACTACACTGTACATAGATGACTATGAAAACATTGAAGCCTATCCACACAGCAAGCCGCATTATTCATTTTCCTGTTATTCTAATATAAGATTGAAGATGTTTCAAACAAACGTTGACATCAAGGTTAGTTGAAAAATATAACACCATGCTGTAAAATATCAAGCGCACTAGAAGTAAAGCAAATAACATGCAAGCACTTTAAGAGATGCTTGTAGATAGACTCCCCATGATAGTATCTACCCCTTTGTCTGTCACCTGCACAAGGGTATCTGGCATGTGAGTCCTGCACAGGGGTATGTGTCACTAAGACCTGCTGGAAGGTATCTGGCCTGTGACCTACTTTTGGTTATTGACCTTTGACCTGCAGAAACTCAGCCTGTTTGTTTTCTTTATTAATTTCTTCATCTCAGAAAGACACCAAAGTAAAGCAACTCATGATAAAATTCTATTGAGACTGTATTTTTAATGACAGAGATGAAACAGTATGACCAAGGCAGTTGTCATAAGTTTCAGAGCCTTCCTCCCACAATAGAAATGCTGCTTGCTAGCAAGCAAGCATCTCTAAGAATGGTTCTGTTTTAAAATCATATTCATGTAGTTGCTCAGTTCATTTCAATTTAGGGTAAAATGTGTTTGTACACTGCAATCCTTCTTTATTGAAATGCATTCACAACAAGTCAGTTACAAATGTGGCTATGCAACATAGGTTGCTTGTTGGAGTCTCTGACATTACCTGTTGCATTAATTTCCCAAGAGAACAGACCACATTGAGTGGATAAGGCCAACTTCTTATGCCACTTCAGAAGACTACCCATTTGCATCCTTCTGAGTCTTCATGGTCCCGCACTAGCTGTGTGGACACATTGAGGGAAGGAACTTGGAATAATAACAAAAACTCTTCTGCCAAATGTCAGAAAATGTACAACAGATTTAGTTGAGGTAAAACTTCAGTTTGATGACACAGGTCATGGCAATAACAACAGCAGCTGGTAGTCACATTGTGGAAAAATGTGTCTGTAGCAGTTTTTCTTGCATCAGAAGTTAAATTCAATACTAAATTATAAAAATAAAACTCATACGAAGACCCTAATTGGTTTTTGGTACCTGTCCTCCATATCATTCCAATTTGGGTTTTTTGAAATATCATGTGGGTTCTTTATATATACCATCAAGAACATTTTGCATAAAGAGTGAACCGATGAATTGCTAGGAATGCTGTTGGTTTTTGGGGATAAACCTAACTTCTATTCCAAAACTACCACAAAAAACATCTTTTCCATACTTGAAAAACTGATTTGTCCTGAAATTTCATTTAAGAGTGAATAGCTCTCGACTGAATACCCCCATTATTTGTTGTTAGCTTAAATTTTAAAAGAGATGAAGTTCCTCTGAAGGAAAACTGAGAGAGGGACATGTAAGAGACAATTAGTGGGTGCCATAAAATCCGTATGTGGTCTTAGGTACTATGGGTGCCACAAGAACAATTATCTTGTCCATACATGTTAGAATAGCAAAATGCATGGTATGATGTCTACACAGCGATATATTTTTTTTACTGATCAGTGGTTATTCATTCGATTCTGATTGGCTCCATAAGACTCAATAATCAATTTTTACTGTCGACAGTCCTGACTCTGATTCAGGGAGTCATGCAACACTTTTATCTACATATCCTGTCACGTGCTCTTTGCTTTCTGTTAGAAGGACAGCATCTCAGAAATCAGAAGTCAAGTGATGGAATTTATAAGGGTCTATTGAATAATCGAAACATTCTCTTTTGGTCTTATTGAAGTTTTCCTCAACATGATCTACAATGTAACATCTTCACCAGAGACGGTTGGTTTCTGAGTGTTGATGGTACAATGAAGAAGTGATACCCATCCAATAGAGATGATCAATTCATTGTACTTTTATTGCACTTCCTCCTTCACTACAAACCTTGGTTGTTGGCAACACAATTGTTATCCTCACAATATGAATTATTTTTCAAAATAGGGATTTTTTCCCATTGCCTGACTTTGTCACATTTCATTCTTTCAGGGTCTTCAAAGACAGCAGCAATAGATATATAAAGAAATTTACATCATGTAAAGCTCATGACAAGGCATAAGGCAATTGTTGAATGTCACAGTGCCATTTAGGAAAATACAGTTCTATAGAGATCGCCTTGGCTGAGGGACAAAATGGAGACACTCATTATCGGTGCCTGAATGGGTGCTTTATTAGGGGTTATTGGGATAACAATGGACTTACGTTTGATGAAGATGACGATAGTGGGCACCGCATGCTTCAGGTCCTTGGATTTACCTCATTTACTGATAATGAGTTCTTCCCAATTGCAATATGGCCCACAAAGGAGTTGTATGTCCTGTCTGAGCTGTGACGTGATATTTTCCTTTTCATTAATATGTCCTTTAATAATCTTACAACATGTGACCATGTAGCACGTTACTACACAACAATGACTTTGTTGCATAGTTACAATCCATATATTTTTGTATCAGCCCTGTTGTCTATCTTTGGTAATGCCTGTAAAATTAGAAGTCCTTACACTGTGTTGTAGTACAGATCTGGGATAGATTGGCATCTTCTTACGTTAGACGTTTGGGTAGTCGTCTTCCTTCATTAGATATCTTCTTTTTTTTGCCTGCATGTCATCAATTTTGATATTAGCATGGGCCACAAATGATATTTTTTGGTTAATAAGATATTGAAGTATTTATTATTTAATATCTGTTCCCTTTATCAAAGAAATACATTCAGCAGCCTGAGTAGATGTTGACCACATGAATTTCATATCATATACAACATGACAAATTGTTCAGATGGCGTGAAAACACATGCCAATGTTAGACAAACCATGTATTGCTTCACACCAGACTCAGACTCAGATTAATTTATTTTCCCAAAATAGTTAAGTTACATCTCATTAATATTACACATTTCTTAAATAAAGGGGTATAGGAGACCTCTCAAAGACAAGAGTCGCTGCAGAGAGGCCACCCAAAATATCAAAATACAAAAAATATAATAATTATTATATTATATATGTCAATCTAAACAGGGTACCCACAAATTTCCATGCTAAACACGACCTGAGGCCCAATTAAGGAATTATAGTCAGCTATCAAACTGAAACAGTATATATATGTAGAGGTAAACAATACATTAAATTCGAAAAATTCTATCAACTGTTTGAGAGAGCCTCATAAACACAGTCAGAACGAACAGAAGATTATAGAGTAGGGAGATGGACTGATTGCCTAGGGTTGATTTATTTGAACATTTTAAATGTCTATTTATCCATTGCATGGGCTATGGTTATTAATTATCACATAGTCTGTTCTGGACGGTGTTATATTGCTGTCAGCAATTAGATTTCTGGTTATTAGACTTTTTCTTTAACGTGTGCTTTTCACAACACCTAGTTTTGATCAAACAGGAAAGACAGCAGCTCCATCTTGTTACCCATGTATATGGCCGTCTTGTACTGGTTAATGGGATTTTGGTGTGAAGCCGTATACACTTGATGAAGCTCTGTTTTATGAAAGATGTTCTTTGGCAACAATCCATGCCATGGTGTCAAGATACAGTGTGTGTGCCATGGTGGCTTGTAGGGTGATAATGAAACCAAGCTGAATATTTATGTGAGAAATTAAATGTGACTATCGGCATGCAACAGTGCCCAGGGTATAACCTGTGAAACATACTGTTTTACTGCACAAAGTTTGATCATGTTCATTCTTCAGCTATCATGAATTACAAAATTCACAATAGTACAGAGACATGGTCTTATCCTTTCACGTAGCATATTGACCGAAATTAATGGTGTATGATGCACCAGTGACCTTCAAGGCTTCAATTAAGTCCTCATCCTGATTGCTGTCTCTATCTTTGTACTGTCACCAAAATGAATGAAAGGAGTCAACCGATAATTGCACTTGGATCTTAGGCTGCCCTACTTACTCATATCATGAGTCATATGAGCTGGTGCACATCTGTCACGATAAGACACCATTCGTATAACTGGGGATTTATTCTACTGTATTGCTTGCAATCCAACCATCACTATTAGTGTCGCTTTAAATTTTGTGTAATATTACAAGATTAAGGTGCGATCAATATTGTGCTGATAATCTGCTGTTCGTGTTGAGTCTTTTATATTCCAGAATCCTCTTGACTGTAAGAATTACTGTGGAAGGCACTTAAGTTCGTAACAAATACCTGATATGCTGTTGCAAAAATGCTACCTGGATTATACCACTGTATATTATTTGACACCATCTCAGCTATGACTCTCTATTACACTTTGAATATTTTTTCATTTTTGTGTCTGCCAAGAATTTAGCAGGCCTGCATGAATATCAAATACTTCCATTGAGACTGGTACTTCTTACGAGTGTGTCTGGCAGCATTTACTGCTGTGTAACCTGGAGGGATAGGAAGCCATCCTCAATCAGAACCTCCCAACATATCCCCTGAGGATTGAGCACATCAAGTGGAGCAGACAAGGCCAAAGGCTCTTGCCCTTTTCCAGATGATACTTTTTGGTATCCCTTGAAGTCCTACTACTGGCCTCAAGAGATCACATAGTAAGTAGGCCATGTTGAAAAGAAGGAGGGGTCCAGTATATGGAGCTCAAGTGTTCTTCAGCCTCACTTGACATCCCATGAAGCTGAATTACTGTGAAAATTGTGTCAAATGAAGAACATGTTTGACATTTATTGTGTTTAATTGGAACATTTCCCCACAAATACACAATAATAGAATTTCGTCCACTTAAATTCTCAGAGGAACTGCTGAAATTGTTCCACACATATAAGGACAACAGCAGAGACTGAAAAGGGAGCTATCAATGAGTAAGATTTGCTATACCATTCTCTTTACTTGTTCAAGAGAAAACGGTGTATATGGGATTTACAAATGAGTGTGTTGCAGTATTGAGATTTATCATGCTTTGTCATAGGTTTCCAAATATGTTATTACACATGCCATCTTGGAGCCACATCTTCTTTGAAAAAACAAAAGTGTATTTACTAACACGCAACATAAGTCTTACTTTAATGGCTTTTTGATATGGAGTCTTGTATTTGATGAATCACTATGCCATAAGGTGAACCTTCCAACAGAAAAATCCTTCGCGAGAGGCAGCCGTCTGGTTCATTATCTGTCTGAATGAATAATTAAGCCAAGATTCCTCAAGTGTAGTTACTGTCTGCTGCAGCTGAGTTTGGTGTTTTGCTGTAATGAATTTTTTAGAAGTGATGTAACTATGGGAAACTGTTGTTTGGACTTGGATTTATAGAGAAACAAACTCCATTATGGTGAAATGTTAACACTAAAGGTTAATTACGTCCAAGATAGACAAGCCTACTGCGTTGCTGGTGACCTTCATGCTCTCATACCGATTGCCTCATGCAATCGTTAACTCACAATGTTTTTTTAATGATGATGTTGTACTACATTAATATGCCAGGTATTATACACATATGCAATGTAATTATAGCAATGTGGCTAAAATAGTTTTCTTTTACAGCACTCCCTCGATATGAAAAATTTTGATAAAGAGCTTACTAGAGCTTTTTTTCCTCGGTGATTATAAACTGTAATCTCTGTAATCTACAAAATGATTTTAGTCACCAAAAATTGTTTATGGCAGTTTTTAAACTGTTATTTCTGTTTCATGCAGTTATACATGGATTAATTTTGCAGTGAGAAAGCCTGGTTCCAATGAGGTTTATTCACGATTGACCATATGGCCAGACACCTTTTTGAGTTGTGTCACAGTTATTGCAATTTTATTGTATTTGACCACTGTTTGAAAACTGTCTTTTATTTTTGACCACTAGCAGTTTGGTGAACATTCATGCCTGGTTACTTTAAAGATATAACCAAGAGACAGCGTGAATAACAGCCCAGATTTGTGTGATTGCCAAACCTCAAGGATTAGAACCTTGCTTTTATTCAACATTCAGGGAGCACATTTCATATCAAGGGTGGGGGGGGGGGGCTTGGGAGTTGTTTTTAAAAAAAAATAAATACTTTCTGTTCAGTTTTCATTTCCTGTCGGGACAACCAATGATGGATCTATAAATATTCCGTCGTGTGCACCAACTTGCGATGCTATTTAATTGACTTGCCGTCGCAGGTTTTAATGGACTTTTTATTATTTTTCTGGGATTTTCTGAGTGTGCATGGACTTGCGATACTGTGGCAGACCAAAAAGGGGTTGAAACAACCAGGAGGGCTTGATTTTACCCCATTTTTAATTAGGGGTTGCCACAAGTTGGTAGGTAGGTAATACAGTGTGCACCAACTTACGATCCTGGGTTGCAACAGCATCGCATCCGAGGGGATCGCATGCGATTCTAGTGCGCATTGGGCATAACAGGGTAACCACTGATGATTGGGTAACCAACGGTCGTTGAGGGATACAGAGGGTAAAGCTGGGGATAGTTGAGTTGAGCTGGGTTTAGTTGAGTGAGGGACTAGTTGATGGTATTTGAGGCCAGGTGAGGGAATTTAAGGTAAGATGAGGGAATTTGAGGCTACGTGAAGATAGGAGGGGTTTAGGTTAGGGAATTTGTGGATTGGTGAGTGTGTGCCAGTGTAGGCCTATCCTACCATGAGGTCTCTTAATTGTTTCTAACATACAGGGCATAATATGAGAAAATTTAATTTTAAAAATTGCTCATTTTGCCTCACATGAACTATAAGTAATTTTTGGCAAGTCCCATCATTCATGCAGGTTGCTACTGAATGAAAATATATTATGATCTGTGATTATGAAAAGAGAGAGTCAGTTGATATGAATTTTTTTTAAATTTGTGACAAGCTCTGGTTTGGATTTTTTTTTTAAAAATAAAAAATGAATAAACTCTTTCTGGTCATTCTTAAAATAAATATTTCTGGTGGGTTTTTATTAACGGCGTGTTGCTTGATTTAGAAATGAAAATTTTGGGATATGGGATGCTTGAAAAATAAATTATTAATGTCGCTGTCACCACAAAATAAAATATAATTTCCCATTGAGGAAAAATTCCAAGGCCCTCCCCCCTGAAAATCTGGATGTTCAGCTCAATTCTAATCAATGCCCACCATCCCATTGTAAGAAATTTGTTGTTTGTCATTGTTCTGTAACTGAAACAAAACTGAGCCAGAAGTGGTCAAATACAAAAGAATAATTGAAGCTGTGAAGTGAACTGGCAGTTGATAACACCTGAAGCTGTGAATCTGTGTCTTGACCATATGGTCAATCGTGAATAAACCTCAATGCAAAACTATGTGTAACTGTCAGAAACACAAAGGAGAGGGGAGAGGCTCCAGTATCTCAACACCTATGGGCGACTGAGATTGAGACTGAGATAAAGCAATTGACTGTTTGTCGACTATGGTTTTGTTATACAAGTGATTATACAAGTTTCAGTCGCCTGGGTGTCTCAGGAGCGACTACACAGTGATTATGAATGTATGGCAGTTATAATCACAGCACTCAGGTGACACCAAGACAGGGGCTATGGCCACAGATGATTGAGATGAATTAATTCCATGGCCACAATTCATGCTGAAGCCCCCCATCACCCAGCCCCCTGCCCCCAGCCTCCCACGCCTGTGAAGACAGAGAGTAGATAGGTAGACAGACAGCTAGACAGATAGATAGATAGATAGATATACAGATAGACAGATAGATAGACAGATAAATACTTGACTTTAAGAAGACATATATATCTCTATGTATCCATCCCCCAAAATGAAAAATAACAAAATAAAATGACAATTAGGTACAAACATATTTCAAAAGGTACGCACTTGTAACACGTGCATTACTTAATTACTGCAGTTACAAGTTCAGAAAAGGTTAGGGAACACAGAATTTGTTAAGTAAACTGGCAATAGTAGACTTGGAGATTACAAATGTGACAGATCAGGTCTCTGTGTCTCTGTCTCAACACTTGGGTGGGCCATATGCATTTAATGTATGAAAATTTCACATGTTTTCCAGTCTTCACATTGTACAATCACAGCATTTAATACTTACACTGAGACTGAGATATTACACTTCAGTTTGGTCCAAACTGAAACAATGTTTCGGAGGTAATTATTAATACATTACATGTTGTGATATAAACATTGTGGGTTTATGCTAAATGATAGATAAATAGATACATAGGTAGACAGATAGATAGATAGATAGATGGATAGATAGATGGATAGAAGGATAGATGGATGGATAGATAGATAGATGCATGGATGGACAGATAGAACGATAGATATATGGACAGATTGATGGATCGATGGATTAACAGATAGACAGATAAATTGAACGAATTTTGTGATAACAAAGATATTCACTATCTCCTATAAAAAGTAAACCTGTTGATGCTCATTTCAAATTCTTTAGTGGGTCCCTTGTGTCAGTGTCTATACTGAACAAGTAAAATGTCCCACTCATTGGCTATATGTGTAACAAGCAGAGGGCTGCACAATACAATAAGGATATAAGGTAAACCGGCCAGATATTACCTTGAACTGAGAAGATCATGCCTTGGCTCAGTTTAATGTTCTTTATATTTATACAATAACTTTAGAATAAATCCATGTTGAAACATGCTGAAGTGCTCAAATTCAATTTGATTGCTTTTCACGAGGTTGGTTGGAGGCACAGAGATCATGGATTAAATGGTCAATTCTATTACAAATCATCACAGTTGTCAGAAATCTAACTGTTGACAGTGTTTGCTTGTTTAACACTGTTTTCCCAAATTGTCAGTAATCCCCTTAGTAGCCATAGTCGCCATTTGGAGAGATTACAACTCATAATCACCGAGGAAAAAAAGCTCTACTGCGTGCTGATTTAGTCACACATTTTAGTAGATTGATAATGTGTCACAAACAGTGTATTCCATCATTTGATAATTTGATTTCTGTTCTAATAGAATATTAGTTTCATATTGATATGTTTGATTCTCAAGAAGGTAATATATTTATGGAAAGATTGCTGTCTGCAAAGGCTGCTGTCGTAATGTAATAGTAGGCCAATATCTGCAGGTAAAGCCAGGCTATTTCTTGTGTGAATGAAACCTAGTCATCCACTTCCATAAAATATAGGTCTGAAGCATATATATTTGCCTTCAGTCACACACTCTCTGTGTGATGCTCAATTTTTCCTCTACGAGACATCACATGAACGTTTGCCCTTTTTAATACAATGCTCATCTGCATGATGGCATCCCCTCCTCTGGTATTTCTGTATAACATGGAATATGCCATGCTGGTCAGAATAATGATGCCTGTACAGCTGAAGGCTACATTTGATTCAGCACAATTTGCTCTTCCTATAATTTCTCAGGAGTTGTGCAACTGCATGTGAAACTAATCGATAGATTGAAAAAATTACAAACAAAGCTAACTTTATTGCAGTCTTGATTTTTTTAAAGTTTCATTGGGTCATTATGTGTTATCAATTACGCTGTGGATATGTTATTTCTGTTCTTCATTATTGCAAATGGAAGGTGAAATTAGAATGAACAGTGGCAAACGAACATTCAAAGACCTTGTCAGTGTTGTATGTGCCAGAAAGCTCCAGACCTTCAGTATAGTATTATGGATGGGCTCGTCACTTGCAATGCAATTTGCGAAGTGTCATTAGCAGCAAATCCAGTCCAGGATGTTGCTCCTCTCACTATTGTCTGTCCTTGTCAAAAGTAAGGCCATTGTTATCCCCATAACTCCCAATAAAGGACACTCAGGCCTACATTATGGGTCTAAATTGTTTTGTGTTCAAAGCTATTGCACGCTGATATCGAAGTGAAGGTGCTGTTAAAAAAATGTTGCTTTTCTTTATGTTATGGGGATGCAATTCAAAATAAGAGTGGTGTGGCTTTTTTCATGAAACAATTATAATTGTAATTTTTGAACTGCAATGATGTTTGTTAGGTGAACCTTATTAATACTTCATTATTCACTGCAATCACTGCCGAGACAATATTTCCCAGGGCATTACTGTTCTCTCCATAATGTCAGAGAGGGACAATGACGTTATTACAAAGGGTTAATGACATTCTGTAGGGCAGTCTCTTGAGTTACCAAAGGCCTCTATGATATTAGTAGTGTTCTCATCTCATCAACTACTATCTTCTTTAATCTTTGTGGTAATTATGTCATTATATATTTGGTCATAAACCTTTTACCCCACTGGTTATTTTTTAAGACTTTATTCCAAATCTATAGTTCTGTTCATTTTACTATGAAGTTTTGAACATGTTGTATTTTAAAATTATTTGTTATGTGCAATGTAAAGATACGCTGTGTTTTGAAGACAAAGTACAGAATTCAAGGAAAATATATAGGTGTTCTTCAATTGCAGATGATTTGTCATTTATTATTTTTCTATTGAAAATTTATACAATATACAAATATGGCTCGCATCCACAGTAAGTCAGTATAGAAGCATGGTTGTCAATTTTAAGCCAGCTCAGAAGTCATGCTGCAGATGTGTGACCTGGCAAACAACAGACGATATTAATGTCATTGATATAGCGCTGTAGTGAGAAGTTTACTGGAATTAGCGCTATATAAATGTCTATTATTATTATTATATTATATTTCGCTGCCCTGTGCATGGTTTGTTGGCCCAATTTTCTGTTGCTGTGAGAAGCTGCAGTACTTCCTACCCCAGCAAAATGCTCTCAACACCTGTCTTACTAATGAGACTGTCTTCGAGTAGGCATGATTGTGGAATCTCTGGCTGTCACAACCTGCAGTAATCATATCCCCAGAGGATTGACCACATCAAGCAGACAAGGCCAAAGGCTCATGCCACTTCCAAATAATACTCCTTCACATCCCTCAAGTCTTGTATTAGCCATGCATGCGGATTGGAGAGATGTGTGGAATGGTGTTAGGATTATTTTTCGGATGAAGAAGTCAGACTCCTAAATTCCTGGTGACTGTGCTTGTTATGTCAAGGATAATCACATTTTAAGTAACGAGAATGTGTAATTTTCACTGGATATGTATCATTTCTTGCTTGGTGACAATTCCTACTCACGAGCTATCTGATTTCATTATTAATCATTAATTATATTTTGAATGAAATTGTATTTATAAGTTGTTACCTCCACAACCAGCTGGATAAGCATAGAGTAGCGCGGGGCATGCAGCCCCCCTTAACTTCGAGGAGCGATTTGACCTACTTTTTGTGGTCGATTATTTGAATGCTTATGCTGTCAGGAAGGGATCACTTAACTCTACTTATAACTAGTGAAACGAATGTCTACCAATTTTAATAAAGGAGTTACGGCCCTTTTTGTAAAAAAATTAAAATGGCCTTCTTACCCCACCCATCGGGCAAGAATCCCCCCTATTATAATCCTATGGAAATTTTTTTTGCGAGCGCATTCAGCTTGAAAGTTATTTCTTGGGGTTCTTCTATCATTTTTAAAGCATTCTATTCACTTTTTCTGAATTTCAAAATTTTTCTGTTCATACATTTATTTTTTAATATTTTTTGCCCTTTTTCAATTTCGGCCAAAATTGTATCTATTTCGATTGCTATTCTATCAAGATTTAAGGTAAAGTACACATTATGAAATGGTTCCTGAAGCAGCTTCGAGGCCTCAGTGAAGGGGGCCCCATGCCCCATACCATGTGGGGCCTCTCGCCCCAAACCCACATATTTTAATTTGACCTCTATATTTTGAGCTAAAATGCAAAAAACATGAACCAAATCATATTTATGTGATGGTCATAAAGTGAAGCAATGCAGATATCCATTATAATTTTAAAAATTTCCAAAGTTATTTCTGACAACTACTTTCAAAGAATTAATCAAAGTTACAAAAACCATGCACCTTTTTTTGTTTCATTAATTACGACTATGGTTTGGTGCTGAATGCCTTGAAAATTTGTGACGTCACCTGAAAAGCCTCTAGCTTCAATCCTATCAATAAGAAAAAGCACCAAAAATGTAAGTTTAGAAATAACCCTGGGGGGGCTTCTCACCTAACCCGGGCATCTTGCCCCGACCCACTCTACTGTTTCTTTTTGTACCCAAATATGATGAATGAATGTGAAATTAATGTCTGTAAAATCTCAACTGACTGTTTTATATGGATGTGGTATACATTTATTTTGAGAAAAAATATAGCCCCAAGCAATGCATCTGCTCAGACAAAATTATAGTGGGACAGTAACAAACATTTTCCCAATGACTATTGGAAATAATTGTCTTTGAAATAATTTGCGTAACTTATCTGGTATCACTGATTGAGAACATGGATTTTTAAAAGTGATAAACCCAGCTCCAGTTGTGATACAAACGGTTTGAATTGCAACAAGTAGCCTACAGATAATAGGAAGACCACCATCAATATCTGCATTTCATGAGACAAACCAAGCTATGGTGCACTGGGTGACTCCTTCAGTTCTTTCATATAAAAAGTGACCCTGTATTATTACCATTATACCATTCGACACCTCTGTCAGCCAATCATGAGCCAGTATTTCATTGCAATAAAACTCATATTCCTTGTTGTTCAGTTATCCTCCCATGGGAGAATAATAAGTGAAGCTGTGAAAAAGACACAGCAACAAACGACAAGTTTCAGTTTTGTCTTATGGTATAAGCCGGTTATTCACCGCGGGATCGGCAATATGTGTTTATCACAGCTCGGGCTAACGCCCTCGCTGGATAAATCACATATTGCCTCTCCCTAGGTGAATAACCTATACTAATTCATGGAGTAGGTGTCTCATTGTGCGGGGTTTACCCTGTGTCCATATTAAAAGAGTTTCATCACCATGCAAGGCCAGAATCATTGCTCAGCCAATTATGACAGGGCAAAAGAATGCAATAAAAGTGTCATTCCAAGGGTGTGTGGCTGCAGTGCTTCTATATGAAAATTCTATGAGTTGAAATGAAACAAATTATCCGCGAAGAGCCATGCATTGTGTTGGCCTCATGTAGAATCTCAGTATAGGCGATTGCTTTGTTGCATGGAAGAGTGTAGATGATTATTAAGAGAACAGTGAAGAAAAATAACATTTTGCATTCTTCATGTATAGGACACATCTACATTTATTGCTTGTTGTTTTGCAGGTCATCTGATCCCTTAACTAAATGCTCGAACGGTGTACCTAATCATTGTAATGATGGGATGAATATGACGTTTTTGGAAAAAGTCATGAGTTTTTTTGTGGGTTCTTGGAGTCAAGTTCAATCTCCGAGGTTGATGTTCTTGGAATTTCATCATCATACAATGCCTGAGTCGAGGCCCATCCCATTATACATTACTTGGCCTCACAACGAACCAAGTAGATTTCTTTTGTGATGGTATGAACTTGTGCTTTCCAATAAGTTATGGGATACTATGAGATAGAAGAGCCATACATTCTTGGCCTTGATCGATTTTGGCATTCCTGCTACTGCAAGTTGTATAAGTAATTGCACAGCTATCTCTAACTAAATTTGTGGCTCAGATTTCAGATCAATAAAAAGAAATGCAACAAATAAGACTAGAACAGGAATAAATAAGCTGTTTCAATAATTGCATCTCTGCATCTCTTTGCAGTACTCGCCGACCTGGCTTCTGGTTCAGTTTTGTAAGGTGTTGTTCTACCGCCATAAATCTTGATATACCTCATTACTGTTGATGGTAGAATGGATCTATTTTCTATTTTGTCTTTTATGGACCTTGAAATCTCAGCAAATGAAACGTCTTTTGGGATTATTGCACTTGGTAAATATTATTTAGCCGAATGTGTGAGTATACATGGTAGCTGATGTACTGCAAAAATTGCTTCTATACTTCCGAAATGTTGTTCTATGTTTATATATGAGCATTTCATAATAGCAGTTTTGTTGTGTTTTATTCAGTACTTCTACTACAGTCTACAGTGTGGCTGTGTGAGATGCATGTGTAGATGATATAGTGATAGATGTGCTCTTGTGTTATTTCTGTCTGAAATATGTACACTTATATATAGATAATGTAAAATTAGGTGATTAATCCCAAATAAATTGAATGGCTTTAAAAAGCGTGTTAAAAAAACAGGATTACGTATGTTTGGGTTTGCTTCTGATTCGTTTCACTGAGGGTACTAGACCGACTGTCTTTTGAAATGCCGTGTTTGGGAACCATGCAGTCTTTATACTTTATAGAGCAGGTGAAACAGAGTGACAGTGAACATCGCTATAAATATGTAAATTGCATCACATATGTCAGACTTCTGGATGGCTATGGATGCATTGAAGCTCATGGATTCAGCAAGACTCATTGTTGTATATTGAGAACAAGAATACATTTTCATATAGGGTTTTCATCATAAATGTGAGATATCATAATATGTAAAAGTCTGCCTGTCAAATGTTAGACAAATTGTTACTATTGCTTTAGGAGAAAATCAAAAGAAGGTATTTGACAGCTTTGTAAATTGTGGTGGCTCAGTCCTTTTCTGGCTGGAGTTAAATTGCTGAGTATAGGCCTACATCCTCCTTTGACATTCCAAGAAATGCACTCGAGACACATCAGCTACAAATGTCGCTGTATCCAACAAGAGTTATACTTGCTGCGGTCTCTGCCATTACCTGCTGCATTAATGTCTCGATAGAATTGACCACATCAATTGGACAAGGCCAACTTCTCCTGCCACTTCTGAAGATCACTCCTTTGCGTCCTTCAGAGTCTTGATGGTCGCAGATGGTATGGGGGCCTTTTAAAAAGGTTCAGTTAGGGAAGTGGACCGGATATTGACAACATCCAAGAAATATGTTAAGCTTGGGTATTAGTTCAGTTTCATAACCAATGATTTTTAGCTATATATCAGTGGCACAACATGTAGTGTAATAGTAGTCAAAAGCGGTCTCATTAATAGCAGAGATGTGTCTGTCGATACACTTCTGGGATCTAAAAACCTTTAAAGCATAAACGTATGTTTTCATTTTTTAACGAATAATTGAACAATACTGCTATGCATGGGAAAACCTGTAATCTAGTACACAAGCATTAAAAGATGTTATGGCAGATACAGCATGATGCAGTTTGATAATATCGATGGCAGAAAATTTTTCCCCTAACCAGCAGTTCTTTCTTCAATTCTGTAGAGCTCCAAAAGTCTGAGAAAATCTATTACTATAGTCGATGGTACGACTGTGATTCAAGGGGTCATGCAACACTCTAGTCAACGTATCCTGTCATGTGATCTTTGCAATGTCACCTGCAACGTAGAGATCTGGCTATGTGTTAGCAGGCCAGCATCCCATAAATCAGAACATATCAAGGGATTTGGAAGGTAGAATTATTGAAACATCTACTTCAGTCCTATTTCAGCTGCAACCATCTTGTAGTGAAGGAGGTTTTCCTCCCTGAATTGATCCTCAACATGATCTAACATCCCATGTCATAAAAGAGAATGGTTTTGGATGGCATTGGCTGAATTCACTTGAAAGATACAACGCGATAAGGGAATAATGCCAATATCGAAAACTGTTGTATTGTACTTTCATTGGGCTACCTTATTCCACTGCAGATCACGACTGTCAGCTGTGGCAATCAGCTAGTAGCTTCTAACTGTTATTCTTATTGAACCGTAGCAATGGGTTGAATTCGGTTCAACCATCGCTTGGCCTTGTGGGTTGATGAGAATCTGGGACGGTTGACCTTGGCCATTCAGCCGGACCCACGACACAATGGCAAACTAGTAACTGCCTTCATAATGTTTCCTTTATTCATGAATTCTAAGGACAGCATATGTCCTGCTATTGACAAGGGCAAACCTCTGCCTGACCCTGGGAGTTCGGTTGGTGCACTTCAGCTGGGATTTGCCACATTTATTGCAATTATGTATGCCTCATCAGTTATAGTAATTGCTCTACTTGTTTTTTCCTTGTTGGTCACAAGTTACTGGCATTATTACAAAAAAATTAACTTGAAACATTCATTTTGCACGACAAATTCTTGGAATCATCCGAAAGTTTCTCATACAAAACTTGGTGCATTTGGTCAGATGTAAATGGATGCCTGATTAATGTAAGGGATGAAAAAGTGCAGAATGAGAATCTGCCGTTTGCTCTGCGTAAAATTGTATGTTCATTACATTCTCGACTTCAGAAATATATAGAATCTTGCTAATGGATTCTTCACATACGTGTGCTGACTTCAATGGATTATAGGCTATGAACCAAGTAAAGTGAATGACAATCACAGCATGCCTTATGATTTTGTGAGAATTCGGAAGAAGGTTCTCTTGAGATGAACTCCTTTAGTAAATGGACTTGTAACTCCTGCAGAAAGACATTTCTGGCCCGAAGAAGCCACGGGTGGCAAAGTACGAAATTCTTTGTTGCAATAGGTGGATTGATAAGGTCAATACGAAGAGGCACCAAAATATCGTGGTGTATATAGTTACTTCTCGGTGCTTCTTGTTAGGTCTCAGCAATCGAAGCCATCTCACCGCCATTAGAGTGTGTCCAGAAAACAGTTTGCTTTTTAACCTGACTTAGTAGGCGTTATAAGTCAATGTCAGAGTGAGTTTGTAAAAAAATGAAGAATTAGCATTCAGTAAAAATGGAGTGTGTTAGCTCAAGTACAATGAGCAATTTTCATTGTTCTAGGCACATTGGAAAAAGGCAAATATTGAATTGCACAATTCTACATGTTAAGTAACGTGCAACATTCTGTACATCTGGGATCAATTGTTGCTCATTGCATGTCTTTGTCACTTTGCATTCTTTCAGGATATTCAAAGGCAGCCCAATAGTAAGTTTCATAAGGGAATAACATCATTTAGAGCTCTTGGCAAAGTATATGGAGATAACTTCAGCTTGCACTGAAAAAACACTTTGTGTAAAATAGCAGACAAAATCTATGTGTAAAATGGGCTTTGTGTATTCCAGTCAAAATAATGTGTGGCACAGACAAGCAGTGTTGTACAACAGCATAAAGCACACTGTTGATCCAGCAACTTCCAATTTGTCTAATATTTCACACAAAATTTCACACAAAATATTGGATACTTTTGCTTGGTACGAGACTAATCTTCTTTATAAATGTTTTGTTTTGCTGGCCAACATGGCAAACAATTAAACTGGATCAAAACTGACCTCCTTTAGATTTTAAGGTCATCAAGCTTCACTTAAGAAGTGTACTGACTCAGACTGACTACTTATTTGTTAGCAAAAGACAAGCATGTTGCAAAGTACATTTGTCACTGGGAAATTGACATTGTGGGGTTTGCTGGAGCTGACTGAAATATGAAAAGGTAAGTTAAAGATTTGCTTTAATTATTTTTGATTGCATGCAAACCAAATGTGATATATAACAGATTTTAAGTGGAAAATTGACTATTATATTGGTGACAGATACTTCCAAGTAAATAGCATGACATGAGTCAAATATAGGCCATTACAAAGGGCTACTTCATGTAGCAAACATACGGCATTGAAAATTCATGTATGAAATTATGTGGGATAAATTTCATGTGTTTATTTCTAAGAAAATTGATTTAATTATTAAATTTTGTTAATTATAAGCTTGAAAACTGTGTATATATACTAGTTTGTCAATATTGCTAATTTATAGGTTGCTTTGAAAACAATGGAATTACTGGGGCATATCCGTGGCTATAGGTGTAGAGTGGTTTGGACAGTTGTAGAACATTGGAATATTTTGGGATAGTTTTTTTTTTTAATAGACAGTCGGTTTGGATTAGGTTTAGTGTACAGATACTGGACATTGGTCATGCTTGGGACAGTTGCTGCTTGGGATACTTAAGCCTTAAGGACAGGTTAATTTTGAAATATAAATTTTTCAGGAGGTTTCGGGCTGAACATTTTGTGAACTTAGATTTTGGGGCAACTTAGATTTTGGGGCAATTTCGACAATATTTTTTGGGCAGCCCCCAAAACGTATTGACCTCCTGTGCCTATGGACCGTACATTGGTTGCGATTGGGATGGTAGTAGTGTGTGTGGTACACAGGACATAGTTCATTAATCTAGTTTAATCTAGTTTACCTAATTGGTATAGTTGCAGAATCTTATTTGGTAAATCATCTTCTTTCCTCATTAAATGGTCAGCATTCCTTTTTTTTTCAGACGTCGTGGCTAAAATGGCAACTGACAGAGACCATGGAATATTTTGTGGATTTCTAACTAGTAAGTTTGTATTTTGTTATTATATTTCTTGGTGTATAATTATAATAAGACCAAATGGTTACAATGTTTTGTGGTGTTTAAGATGTGCCCGGCGACTACTTGCAACAATCTTCTGATGTTGCAAATGTTATTTTTGGCTGATGTTGTTGTGTTGCGACAAGTTTAGCCTCAAATTATATTGGTAACATTGAAGTGGTTACTCAAGAAAAACTGTTTAATTACTAAATTACATGAGTGGGTACAGAGGACTCAAGATCTCTTCTTGAGTGGGGGTGCATATCAAAATAACATCGTACAAACATTTGGTTTTATTCTTGCCCAATTATACAATTCACAGAGCTAAATTTCACTCAGATGATCTATACTAGTCAGTTGAATTTGCCTAGACATGATTTCCCAAAGGAAAGGTAAACAATGCAATAACACCACCAACATATCTCTTTATGCAAAAAGAACCATTGGGTATACAACAATATATACTGCATGGTTTATATACACTGCTTCCTCATGTGGTATTGCAAAACAACCTGGGTTGTAATCTATTTGCATGAGAAGGTTTAAATTATACTCTACTTGCATGAAAATGACTGACAAATAACACAATAAGGATCAATACATACAAACATGGATGGTGTAATTCACTATTTCTTTTCTTTATCTATTACTATTCAGGTGGGACCAAGCATGGATGAGTATGCGGGATTGAGAACGATTCCTTTAGCAAAGGTGGTGTCACATGGTAGCAACAATTTCCTGCTCTTCACAGCTGCAGCATTGTCGAATCGCAGCAGTATAATACATGACCTGCTTGAATTGGAAAACATTATTTATGACTTGCCCATTACAATTAAGACATTTTTATTCAGGGATGGGTATGTAGACCAATCATAATTATAAACTTTATTCGATTTGTACATTCATATTGTGAAAGAACTATGCAAACATCTTTATGATTTATAAAAAAATTACATATTGACTCTTTTCTAAGCATATGATTAATAATAGCTCAAGTACTGTACACTGTATCATTATTTGCTATTTTTTAATTAAACATTCATATAATCAATGGAAATCTTGTTTTGGTTATCATTGCATTTTGGAGAATGAAATATACCTTGTTTATCTTTATCTAAAGGGTTAAGGATTCATTGACTGCTCATAGATTTACTAATTGTTAATTCAGACAATGATCTGTACTGAAATGGACAAAATTCTAAACAAAGGCTATGTTGCTATACACAAGAGCATGTTCTGAAGCAACATTCTGAACAAAATGTTATTTTGGACAATGATCTGTGCTGAAATTGACGAAATTCTGAACAAAGGTTATGTTATTATAAACGAGGGCATGTGCTGAAATAGACAAAATTCTGAACAATGGCCATGTTATTTTAAACAAGGGCATGTGCTGAAATAGACAAAATTCTGAACAAAGGCTATGTCATTATACACAAGGGCATGTGCTGGAACAGACAAAATTCTGAACAAAGGCTATGTTATTTTAAACAAGAGCATGTGCTGAAATAGACAAAATTCTGAACAAAGGCTATGTTATTTTCAACAAGGGCATGTGCTGAAATAGACAAAATTCTGAACAAAGGCTATGTCATTATACACAAGGGCATGTGCTGGAACAGACAAAATTCTGAACAAAGGCTATGTTATTTTAAACAAGAGCATGTGCTGAAATAGACAAAATTCTGAACAAAGGCTATGTTATTTTCAACAAGGGCATGTGCTGAAATAGACAAAATTCTGAACAAAGGCTATGTTATTATGCACAAGGGCATGTGCTGGAACAGACAAAATTCTGAACAAATACATTGTTACTTCAGACAATGATCTCTGCTGAAATAGACAAAAATCTAAACAAAGTCTATGCTAAATCAAGCAATGGCCAGTGTCAAAACATACAAAATTCTAAACAAAGTCTATGTTGCAACAGACAAATATCTATCATGAAATTAACACATATTTTAACAGTTTTGATGTGTAAAACAGACAAAATATTGTGTTGGTTTACACAAAATTTTTTAGACAAAATGATTGTCTAAAATATCACACATTTCATTTTGTCTGGAATAGACAAGACTTCGGACGGACACCAGCTAACATGTGATTTTGTGTAAATCCAGACAAAATTTGTCTATTTTTAGACAAAGTGTTTTTTCAGTGTGCGGGCGTATGGCAGTGTGTACAACTACAGTTCCAGAATCAGCCTTGGCCGACGGACAAAATTGAGACGCCCATTATTGGAACCTGAATGGGTGCTTTATTGGGGGTTATGGGGATAAGAATGGACTCACATTTGATAAAGATGACAATGGTGGGCATCTCAGGCATTCATTCTTTGACTTTACCTCATTGTCTGATAATGATTTCTTCCCCCCTCTACAAGACGGCCATCAAATGAGGTGAATGTCCTATGGTATTTGCCATTTCATTTATCTGTCCCTGAGTAATCTTACGATATGTGGAAATGTGGTGTGTTACCGCAGCACTATGAGAGTTTGTTGCATAGCAACCATGCAGATATATTTTTACCCTGTTGTCCAACCTATTATTAGCAATCCCTGTGTTATAGATATTCAAATCTTGGATACATGACACAATAGACCATTTGGATGAAACTTCGATTCAATATTATGGTGTCACTATTGTAGTTGAATTCTGGTGATTGTGTGTGTATTGTTGCTGTACATTTTGACCACATTCATATATAATAAGTATCACCATTTTGAGCTTTTAGAAATTCTTGAACATATGTTGCTGAATTGTCTGGACAACACTGGTGCCATGCCATGTTAGCAGCATCACATTTGTCAAGCTTCTGCTGGTGATCATCCTTCATTAATTATCATCTTACAGTTTGTATATCATGCTGTTATTTCTAGAGAATCATCTTACTGTTTTCATATCATGTTGATATTTCTGAAGAATATCTCTTACTTTGCTCCATACTCTGAGGTAACAAGTTGCTGAACTCACCTGTGGGGATTGTCAACCTTTTATATTAAAATACGTTTTAGCAGTTTAGGCAATTTGTGGACTTTCGTATTTTTGAACACTTGCCTTTGAATGCTATGCACTATAATATTGATCTTTGTCGCATAAGTTCTCTATTAACTGACATCTGAGATAAGACCAGAAATATATACACCTTCGAATTTTGGAATAAAGGTGAATATTGAAAATGGAAAAATTGACAGGGGGTCTCCTTTTTTCCACACATAAACAATGTATCCCCTACTATCTGTATTTCAAACAGTATACTTGTAGGTCATTTCATGGCTTGGACTCAACCAAGTGAATAAATACAGGATGCAAAGCCCCAATCATCCATCCAGCCATCCATGGCTGACTTGTATTCCCTGATATTTTCACCCAGACCCTGTATTTCGTGAGATCTGCTGGGGTTTCCCTTTCAATCTCATTAATTTCATGTATTTCTCTCTCCAAATCATTAAATCTGTATTTTACCATATGGATTTCGCTCTTCTGTTTGTATTACCCAGGAAAAAAGTGTTGTATTGGGAAGAAATGCACCTCCAGAGACATGGAATAATGCTTTATATTAATTAACATCAAATGGCTTCTGCATGATCGTCCAGGAGAAGAAAATATCAATAGACAATTGATATCCCTCCTGCTACGTTTTAAAGTTAGCAGTTTGCTAATAAGGGTTACATCAAAAGCAAGGTAAAGTAGAAGTCTAGTAGCAAATTGTAAGATGTCAGTTGTGACACAACCACAGTGTATAGGTAAACCTGGAGGCAGGTTTGTTGACAGCCTTGTAATTTGCCCGGCCAATTTACTGGCTCGAGGGTTTCTGCTTGCAGGTATTTTCACTGAACTCTAAATTGGAGAATTCATTTGTCTATGGAACTTCAGCAATCTGTCTCAATGCTAGGGTCCACCTTTATGTAACTGCCTCTAAATCAACAGGTTAAAAGCGATCCACTGGCTCTAATAACCCAAGAGAATTGACCACATCAAATGGACATGGCCTTGCACCCTTGCTCGTTCTCCAAATGATTTTTTTTTCTAATCTGTCAGTCTTGCTTAACTTGCATGCCAGCCACTTTGAATCAGACTGTTGAATATGTTGCTTAAGATGAAACAAAGGTAAACACTCATTTTAAAAAGGATCTATAAATACATTTCTGGCTTTTGCCCAATACAAAAATGCTTAAAATGCAACTCTTGTACTCAACTCATACATTTTACTTCAGAGAAATACAATGTAAAGAGCAGTATGTGGATTGTATTTTATAAATACAATTTGGCAAACCGTCCCTTGGCTGTTTTGAGTGTCTTCATCATAAATATATGTAATATTTTATGGCCTCGAGTCCTCAACTTCAGAAGCCTTTCATTGACTATGTTGCTCTTTACGTGAATTGTGTTGCCTGTCCTTTACAAAAACTAAGGCTCGTAAAAAGATGCATATTTAGGAAATATAACTAATGTATTTTATAGTTAGACAAAGCAATTGCTACTCACTTGCACAAGGTCAATGCTGAGTCCTCTTTCGTCCCCCAGTAAATATTATAGTGTACATTAAACATATATTGGCTTTTTCTATTTCGAATATATGCTTAGCTTGGTTGACAGGGCTACGTGCAGGTTAGCGGCTTTAAGAAAATCGGTTTTGTACTGAAATTTTTTTTATAATGTTACATCAAGAGGGCTGGCCTAAATCAGTGATCTCGAACCATGTCAACATTTGATTGTTTAAAAAATACCTTGTCCTTGAAAATATTCCTCTGAAATTTAAGCGGCCTAAGTGACCTTGTTTCATTTTATATAGGCTTTCTTTACTTTAGTGAGGTTGTGGTTTCGACCAAAAGTCTGTCATTTTTTGGAATTTTTATCTCTCATTTGTACCATAAATTTATGTGATAATTCTTTACTAATTGGTGCATGTTCTTTACCTGTTTTTACCCTTAATGTGTTTTTACCACGTGTCTTCATATATATATTTATCTATTACATGTTTTTATTATTATTTATTTATATTCGGTACAAAAAGCCAACGGCTTGTGTTTTCTGTATTTTGTATTTTAAGCAGAATTCAAATAAATTTTACTAGACTTGATTTGACCATTAACCGAGAATGATGCTTCAAAGTTACCCTGAACCATAAAACTTCTTGATCAATTTTGGTGCATAATAATATAAATGTGTAACTATTTACTAAAGTATTTTCCGTGTGCTTCTTTATTGAAAAGTATTATCTGATAATTTTGTTTTACTTTTTTTTTTATAGTTTCTCCCTCCTCCACATGTCCAGTGTTGATGACTTCACAATAGGCATTGTTAAAATGATATTGCAATAAGTTGTCAATTTGTAAAAATGCTGATGACATCACAAACGTTCGTACGCTGCATCTAGTGACTTTTTTCTTGCATAGCATACCCAAAATAAATCCCAGGGTCATTAGTGTATTTAGATAGCTCTTTCTGTCAGAAAAAAAATCATCCTTCAACAAAGACACTTTTCACTCCAGGTAGTATGACCACAACACACTAAGAAAAAGTGAATATAAGAAAAACTAGTGGTAGAAACCTGACCTATCATTCAGGGTAACTTTAAACAGTTACTTTAGAGTGATAGTGAACATCCCATCATGAATATGTAAATGACACCACATTTGTCAGACACTGGATGTCTTTGGATGCACGGAAGCTCATGGTTTCATCAAGACTAATTTTTTATTACACAAATGGGATGAACATGGAAAGTGCAGGAGGTTCTATGCAAAAGTCTACCTGTGAAACATTAGACGCATTGGAACTATGCTTAAGAAGAAATAAAATAGAATGAATTTTAACAGCTTTGTGGCAGCTCAGTCCATTTCTGGCTGGAGTTAAATTGCTGAGTACATCCTCCTTTGACATTCCAAGAAATGCACTCGAGACGCGTCAGCTACAAATGTGGCTCTGTCCAACAAGAGTTGCTTGCTGCGGTCTCTGCCATTACCCGCTGCATTAATGTCTCGAGATAATTGACCTATTGATGCAACTAGGAGTAGACTTTTCGTACGCTTTATTAACGCAGTACTAGGTACAGGTACATCTGCATAAAATAGAAAAAATACAAAATTATAAATAAGAGTACAAATAAAAATACAATCACACAAACCACATTCACACACAAAAATATTAAGTAGAAAACGGTGTCATTAGACCATGTCTCATAAATAGTTATTTATGGTCAATAGCTTTAATTTATAAACCAAAGTTCAAATCATAGGATAAAGATATCAAATAAACCAAATAAACTAAGTATAAAATCATGTCATAATGTATAATAAGTTATAAGTTTGTCATAATCAAAGAAATATTAAAATAAGACACCGAACTAGTCAATCATAATTTGTCATAATATAAACAAATTTACATATATATTTCTTATTAAAACCACTTACACAATATGCATCTCCTAGGCACCAAGACCAATATATATCACAAGTGTTGTAGGTTGACTTCAATTTGACATAATTCTGAATAAAATATAAATAATTCCAATCACCAAATGTTAAGATAAATATAATAAATTAGCCAAATGTGTCACTAAATAAATAAAGTAGACATGGCACAATGTGAGGCTGAACTATCATTGACATAACATAGGCCTATAAATGTAAAGTAGAAATGCTTAATGGCAGCCATTTCAGAGCTATAAATTTCACAAATTGTATCAATTATTTTCAATAAAAGTAAAAATTCCTAAATTCACAAAATAAGCATCAAATAATCTTTTTTTGGGTATTTTTGTATACAAAATTCAGTAGACAATATATATGTAAAACATTTCACATACCTTTTAAAACCATTAAAGTTGACATTTAAAGTTGACAATATCCTTTAAGTTTAAAATCCATTTGAAGTGTCTAATTAAAATATGAAATAAAAATTGTACATCCTCCTCCTTCTGTGTCTAATGTAATTCTGACCTGCTATCCAACCTACTAACAAAGCGGTGAACACAAGGTGTTGGATACATCCTCTATCCTATAGAACTTGGATAAATTTTCAGGACAACAGCAAACTATGGTAAACTTGACAAAAATTACAGTTACAAATTTACAGTTATAAGTTGAGTTGAAACTGAACTCAACACTCCCCATCTTTGAATCGACTATGATTCTAACCAATAAATAAATAAATAAATTACATGACAATTACAAAATCTAAGTTGATTCTAACAACACAAGCTTGTTGACTGGTCTCACAAGGGTAGTCGATCTCGTGCGAACACTTGCACTCCGAGCCAAACCATCCCTGCCGAGCTTGACTTCCGACACAAGTCCCAGAGGCCAGACGCGTCGAGGCATTGCTTCATCCATCACGAGAACAAGATCAGCAGGCTGAATATTCCTTTGTTGCCTTGTCCACTTCCTTCTCTTCTGAAGCTCCGGTAGATACTCCTTCAACCATCTTTTCCAAAACTGATCTGACAAATGTTGTACATATTTCCAGCGTCGACGATACATGTCGCCTTCACTGAACTTCGCAGGCATGGGTGGTGGACTACCTTTCAGTAAAAGTAGATCATTGGGGGTCAATGGCAATAAGTCCTCAGCATGATCACTAAGCTTCGTGAGTGGGCGGCTATTTACAATAGATTCGGCTTCAATAAGCACGGTCTCCAAAACTTCATCGGTAAGCCTTGTATCATGTTGTAAGATGGCCAACAACACACGACGAGTGACTCCTATCAATCTTTCCCATACCCCACCCATGTGTGAGGCATGCGGGGGGTTGAAATGCCATTCAACTTCATGCTTGCCGAAGATATCTGCACTTGTAGAAAGCTTCTGAAGTTCTGCATGGGCTCCGATGAAATTAGTTCCGTTATCACAGAAGATCTTCATCGGTGGGCCTCTCCTTCCAATAAATCTGCGGTAGCCATTCAGAAAGGATTGTGTGTCAAGACTATCCAATTTCTCAATATGAATAGCCCTGGTTGTCATACAAGTAAACAGGCATCCATAACGTTTGACTTGGGACCTCCCAACTTTGACCATGAAGGGGCCAAAACAATCCATACCCACAAAAGTGAAAGGAGGTTTATTCGCAGCTAATTTCTCTTCAGGAAGATCGGCCATTTGCTGAACACAAGTCTTTCCATACAAGACTTTGCACTTCATGCAATCTTTTCTGACTTGCTTGACAAGGTTACGGGCTTTGACAATCCAATACGTCCGACGAACCAAGCCCAGTGTCCATTCATTACCCAGATGAGCAATATCATGAGTTTCACGAATAATCAGCTTTGCAATCGGATGCTCATGAGGGATGATGACAGGAAACTTCTGACTATTCTCCAACATTGAATGCTTCAAACGTCCACCAACACACAAAATCCCATCTTCATTCAACTTTGGCAATAAACTTCTAAGATGACTCTGTTTGCTTAATAGCGATCCAACTTTCAAGTCACTACAGTCTTGACTATATGACTGGCTCTGCACATGCTTCACAATTGTGACTTCTGCTTGGCGTATCTCATCGACTGACAACAATCCACTTGGTTTGGATTTATCCTTTGAACGCAGTACGCTTCGCACTCGAAGCAACCATGCAACAGCTTTCTTGAGTCGATACCAACTGGAGTAATAAGCAGCGAGTTGATCAACCGGATGAGTTGCATCTTCAGCAATTGCAGTATAGACTTGAACGTTTTCTTTCTTCACTTCAGGGTCATCCATTGGCAGAGTGTTGTCTGGTTGATGTGATGTCCAATTGGATTTGTAGGTTCGTAAGAACTTTGGACCATACAACCACTCATCCATGTCCATGCTTGCTGGTCTTTGACTTCTTGTAAGGAGATCTGCAGGATTTTCTTCACCACGAACATGAAACCATTGCTCGGGAGAAGTCAAACTCGTTATCTCACCAACACGGTTCCCAACAAAGACGTGAAATCTTTTAGAGTCATTTTTCAGATACTTCAATACGATTTCACTGTCGGTCCAACAATAGGTTCCTGCAAATTCCAACTCAAGTTCAGTCCTAAGATAGGCATCAGCCCTGGCAGACAATACAGCAGCTTGTAGTTCTAACCTTGGAATACTCATAGGCTTAATCGGAGCTAAGCGAGACTTGCTCATCATCAATGCTGTGTGCACATATCCATCCTTGTTAATGCACCGGATATAAGAACACGACCCATAGGCTCGAGAACTGGCGTCGCTGAAGTGGTGTAATTCAATGACACTGTCATCAAACTGTGATGGCTTCACACATCTGGGAATACGGAATAAGGACAGGTCTTCAAGGTCACGGATCCAAGATTTCCATTTCACGGATAAGTCCAGAGGAACAACATCATCCCAGGCAAACTTCAGACGTGTAGCATCCTGGAATAACATTCGACCATTGACAATCACTGGACCCACCAGGCCCAAAGGATCATACAGAGAAGCAACAATCCGAAGCATTTCACGTTTTGTGACATCACAGCATTTTACAGTTGCATCATAATAGAACTGATCATCACTAACACTCCATTTAATTCCTAGAACCTTGCTCTTCGAATCATGATTCAATTCCTTCACTTCTTTAGAACGCTCATCGATTGGTACATGCGACAAAACCTGGTCACAGTTCACAACAAATTTAGTCAACCTGAAACCACCCTTAGCTAATACAACAGGGGTTTCTGTTACAACTTGAATGGCTTCAGCTTTGGTTGACACAGACTTCAAGCAATCATCTACATAAAACGAATCACATATAGTCCTGCCAATCAGTTCATCAACATCATTATCATCAACCACACGTCGAAGAGCGTAGGTCGAGCTGCAAGCACACCATATGCCACCAAATAGATGGCGTGTCATACGATATTGCAAGATCCTGCCAGAAGAGTCGGACCACAGGAACCTTAATGTGTCACGATCTTGAAGTGGAATGATGACTTGATTGTACATGGCTTCGATGTCGGACATGATGGCGTATTTGTGTTGACGAAATCTCAGAAGAACATCCAATAATTTATTGACGATATCAGGACCTTGGAGTGCTTTATCATTGAGGGACTCTCCCTTAAACTTGGATGCACAATCAAAGACGATGCGGCATTTGTCCGGCTTCTTCTCGGTGACAACGGCTTGATGAGGCAAGTACCAAATATTGTGAGCATTGGTATGTTCATCTTCAGGGACCAGTTCAGCATAACCCTTTGAAATCAACAAGTCCATTTCCTGCTGGTATCTCTCAGCGAGTCCCCGTTTGGACAAGTTCTTTTGAAGTGACTTGAGCCTGGACATAGCTACACCATAGTTATTGGGGAAACTAACTCCAGGTTTCCACGGGACTGGAATTTCATAATGTCCATCAATAAGTTTGGTTTCAGCATCCCACTTGTCTATAACCTGTTTGTCCTCAACAGACCATGATTGTTCTTCAACATGTAAATTATCAACTTCAATGTTCCAAAGATTTTGTAGATCAACATCAGTTGCTGAGATGAAATGCGATACAACCTGTCGGCTTGCAGGACCAGTGACCGACACTGGACCATTAATGGACCATCCAAAAAGTGTTTGAACGGCAAAAGGATCACCGTTGTTACCTCTGCGAGTCTGGATGGGGATGAGGGCTTCGGCATGATCTTGTCCGATGAGTATATCCACAGGACCATGAACATCAGTTGACAAATCAGCAAGATGAGGATAAATATTCAAGTTCAACTTCGGTACATGTACTGGAATGTCAGCAACAACATAAACATTTGACAATTTCAACTCGTTTTCACCATCACATGATTTAAGAAACAAATCAACAATAACACCTTGTTTGTCTTGCTTAGAAGCACTAATAGTGTTCAGAACATAATTAACTACTGTTCCTTGCAATTGTAGCATTTTCATAAGTCTCTCAGTACAAAAGCTGCTGGTAGAACCATTATCTAACAATGCATTTGTAACAACCTTATCATTCACATTCACTTTTACAATAGGCACAAGAACGTCAGCTTGACGAGAACATGCAAGAACCGCTTCAGTAGAATGCACATTTACACGAGATGCGTCTGGTTTCTGTGAAGAAGATGAAGATTCATTGATGTGGATGAATTTGGTATGTTTCAAACCACAGTTTGGTACGCTGCAGACTGAAGGTTTCTTGCACTGTGAAGTCGAATGATTATTTAGCAGACAGTTATGACACAAGTTGTGCTTCTTCACAAGCTCAAGTCGACTTACTGGCTTCATGCTCTTGAACACGTCACAAAAGAAGAGACGGTGGTGTTGATTACAAGCAACACACGGGAAAACTTTACGTTGGGGATGATCCTCATTGGCGCTCGTCATGAAAGATGATGAAACAGCTGATTTTGGCTTGTCACGGTGTAGAGAACGACTGGGTACCCCAACATCACCATATACGGGGTCTGTGGCGTCCTCGGCTTCAGATGATACAAACTTGACAAATTCAGCAAAACCAGGATAGGCCTCTTTCTCTTTCTTGAATTCCATGGCCTTACGCTTCCAACGCCCGCGCAAGTACAATTCCAGGCGCTTGAGGATGTCCTTGATACTGGACTGAGTGTCGACTTCATTTAATCTACCCATTCTAGACAAAGTCGCTTGACAGGTTCTAAGTTCATCTGCTAAATCTTGAAGATCTTTAGGAGTCTTCACTGCTTTACCCTCCTTGACAGCCTTGATGATGTGATCAGCAATTAGTAAGTCACTTCCAAAGCGCTTCTTCAAAATGGCTCTGGCTTCTTCATACCCCTCATTGCCCATACTTGCACAAGGAGCAATAGCTTGGTAAGCTAAACCATCAGTGTACTGTAGCAGACGACTGAGTTTTGATGCTGGCTTAATACGTGTATTATGTACATGCTCATCAAATAAAGCCATAAATGCATGATAAGTCATTGGATCACCACTGTAACTCCTAATTTCAACTTTAGGTAAGTTCATCATGCTCAACAGTTCATTTTGACTAAGTTCTTCCTTTTTAACACTTTCTTCCGGCTCTTGCTTGTTAAAATCAGCCATCCAAGTCTTAATGGTGGAGAAATGTTCAATATAATCATTACATACTTTGTTGTAGTCTTCATCCCATTTTTCGAGATCATCTTGTAGGTTTTCATCAATTGAAGAGTAGTATGCCTCATGTGCTTCTTCGAAGGCCTTGAATTTATCCTTGAGACCAGAAATTCTTGAATTGACATTTTCGTAATCATCTTCGACCATCAACTTGCGCAAGGTGTTCAATTCACGAGTTAAAGCTGACTTCCGCGCCGTTCTCGTCTTCTTCTGTGGGTCCGCCATTGTATGTACTATTGATGCAACTAGGAGTAGACTTTTTGTACGCTTTATTAACGCAGTACTAGGTACAGGTACATCTGCATAAAATAGAAAAAATACAAAATTATAAATAAGAGTACAAATAAAAATACAATCACACAAACCACATTCACACACAAAAATATTAAGTAGAAAACGGTGTCATTAGACCATGTCTCATAAATAGTTATTTATGGTCAATAGCTTTAATTTATAAACCAAAGTTCAAATCATAGGATAAAGATATCAAATAAACCAAATAAACTAAGTATAAAATCATGTCATAATGTATAATAAGTTATAAGTTTGTCATAATCAAAGAAATATTAAAATAAGACACCGAACTAGTCAATCATAATTTGTCATAATATAAACAAATTTACATATATATTTCTTATTAAAACCACTTACACAATATGCATCTCCTAGGCACCAAGACCAATATATATCACAAGTGTTGTAGGTTGACTTCAATTTGACATAATTCTGAATAAAATATAAATAATTCCAATCACCAAATGTTAAGATAAATATAATAAATTAGCCAAATGTGTCACTAAATAAATAAAGTAGACATGGCACAATGTGAGGCTGAACTATCATTGACATAACATAGGCCTATAAATGTAAAGTAGAAATGCTTAATGGCAGCCATTTCAGAGCTATAATTTTCACAAATTGTATCAATTATTTTCAATAAAAGTAAAAATTCCTAAATTCACAAAATAAGCATCAAATAATCTTTTTTTTGGGTATTTTTGTATACAAAATTCAGTAGACAATATATATGTAAAACATAAATTTCACATACCTTTTAAAACCATTAAAGTTGACATTTAAAGTTGACAATATCCTTTAAGTTTAAAATCCATTTGAAGTGTCTAATTAAAATATGAAATAAAAATTGTACATCCTCCTCCTTCTGTGTCTAATGTAATTCTGACCTGCTATCCAACCTACTAACAAAGCTGTGAACACAAGGTGTTGGATACATCCTCTATCCTATAGAACTTGGATAAATTTTCAGGACAACAGCAAACTATGGTAAACTTGACAAAAATTACAGTTACAAATTTACAGTTATAAGTTGAGTTGAAACTGAACTCAACAGACCACATCTACTGAAGGCTAACCTCTCATGTCACTTCTGTAGTTTTCTCCTTTATGTGAGGACTTTGAACGGAGTTTTAATGCTCACACATAGAGGCCATACAATTTAAGTGAACCAAGTAGACTGGATACTATTAACATCTAAATTTACTCATGGTCAGGCTAGAGTATACATAAAATCTTCCATTTGATAAAGATAATATGAAAAGGCTCCAAAATGTCATAGTGTGTCTATATAGCAACCTCATAGTGTTCATCAATGCAAGATCTTGGCAATCAAAGCAAGCGTATCACCAACGATTTGAATGAGAATGTGTCCAGAAAACAGTTTGATTTTTAAAGGAATACAGTGCAGTTAATTGATTTGAATTACTTTAATTTGCTTACTGGCCTGCTCATCTCTGAAATCTCAAAAATTAAGAATTGGCATTTTGTTCGAAGTGAGTTAACTCAATGTCAATTAAGTTTTAAAATTTGTGAAATATTGTTAGTGAAAGACGTTCGAGATTTTCTGAAGAAGCTTGAATGCAAGGTCTTATTGAGTTAATAACTGGTTTCTGATTATTAGATTCCATAGTGTTTTCATACAGCAGGTGGACTCTGCAATGCCCTCGTCAGACCTCCGCTGACTCTTGATCATCCTGGCTCCGCTTAGACATCGTCAGATGGTTTCCAGCCTTCGGTGGATGTTTCGACCCATTAAAACCATGACATCCTCCAGCTGGTGGGTCCACAGTCATCTCTCACTGTGTGTCTTTTTGCGGATTCCAGTTAGGATCTTCTTTCCGATACCATGGCCAGCAAGATGCTTTTTCTGCCTGCTCTCCTACTTGACGAATGGCTGCTTTTCTGTTTCTTCCGCGGACTCCTAGCTTCTGGAACATGTTCCACAACGACTGTGCGGGGAATCCTCGGCACCCAACTTCCACTGGAAACAGCCACGTCTTCCATCCTTGGCTTCGGCATAGCTCCATCAGTTCTGAGTATTTGCTGCTTTTCCGTTCATGGGCTTCATCGCAACCTTCCTCCCAAGGGACTGTCAGCTCAATGGCAATTATCTTCTTCTTCTGGGGTGACCAGAGAACGATGTCTGGACGCAAAGTAGTCTGGACGATGTTTGGGAACACCAACTTCTTTCCCAGGTCTGCTCTCATATTCCATGATGCTCCGTCTAGAAGGCTGGTTGGTGTTTTCTGGGCTTTGTCCTTGGTCTCGCCCTCCTTGACAAACATTATCCTGGCATCCTGGCTTTGTCTCGGCCTTGGTTTCTTCCGCTCCTTTTCCAATACGTCAGCGAGAACTTCTAGGACTTTGTCGTGCCTCCATCTGTAGCGTCCCTGAGTTAATGCGGTTTTGCATCCTGAGAGGATGTGAGCTAAAGTTCCATTCCGACCACATAACTTGCAAGAACTTTCGTCACTCAATCCCCACCTGGCAAGGTTTGCCGGGCTCGGTAAGGTGTCGTAGACCGCTCTCAGCAGGAACTTTATCCGTAGAGGCTCCATTTTCCAGATGTCATTCCATGTGATCTTTCTATCTGGGACGTTCCACCGCGTCCATGCTCCTTGTTGTCCCAGCTCCACTGCTCTCGATCTTCTGGTATCCTCTTCGGTCCTCCTTACTTCTCCTAGAACCATATCTCGCTTCTCCTTCCCTTTTGCAGTCCTCCATTGTCTGAACTTGGTGGTTCCGAGGCCCATTCGTCCTGGATTAGTGTTGCCCACAATGTCGCGAATCATAAGCATATCTTCTGCTCGTTGGACTTCGGTGCTGGCTGCCCATTTTCTTCCTGATCTTGTTTGTACTCCTGCCTCACGTACTTTCTCATCCTTTGATTCTCGAATAGTCATCACAAGTCTACACTTGGCCACTTTGTATTCTTCCACTATTGATGAAAGAGGTAGCTGGAGCTTTGATGAGTTGCTGTAGAGGCCGATGGATGTCCAACTTGGAGGAGCTCCTAGCCAACTCCGCAGATGTCTGCTTATGTATCTCTCCATATTTTCCACCGCCGTAACAGGGAATTCGTAGAGGGTGAGCATCCACATAATCCGAGGTAGCAAGCCATGTTGGTAGATCCAAGATTTGTACTTCTTCTAAAATAATAAGCAGTGTTCAAAGCACATCAGAACAAGGCAAATTTATATTGAATTGCACAATTCTACATGAAGAATATCATGCAACATTCTGTACATCTGGGATCAATTTTGGTTCATTACATGTCTTTGTCAGATGGCATTCTTTATATGCAAAGTCTGCTCAATTTTAGAGTTCCAAGAGGAAAAGCTTCATTTAGAGCTCTTGGCAATGAATATAGCAAAGACTTCAGCTTGTAGGCGGCTCCGAGTGTGTACTACTGCAGTTCCTAATATAATTTTTGATAAAGGACTAAATAGAGACACTCATTATTGATGTCAGAATGGATGCTTTATTTGGGGTTATTTGGGATAATAATGGATTTAAATTTGATAAAGATGGCAATGGTCATCATCCTACCTCATGACCTGGTGGAGGATGACAGGCTTTCTGTCCATGGATTTACCTCATTTGCTGATAATGATTTCTTCCCCCTATTTGCAAGATTGCCATCAAATGAGGTGAATGTCCTATCCTAGTTGTCCTATGGTATTTGCCATTTCATTAATCTGTCCGTGAATAATCTTACAATACGTGAAAATGTGGTTTGTTCTGCATGAACTATGAGAGTTTGTTGCTTAGCAACCATGCAGATATATTTTTGTCCTGTTGTCCAACCTATTATTAGCAATCCATGTTATGTGTTATAGATATTCAAATCTTGGATATATGACACAATAGACTTTGGATGACATTTTTGATTCAATATTATACCGTCACTGTGATAGTTGGAATTGTGATTATTGCTTGCATATATTGTAACTCTACATTTTTGACCACATTCATCTTGTAAGTATCACCATTTTTGAGTTTTAAGAAATTCTTGAACATGTTGCAAGATTGTCTGTCTGCTGACAATCGTCCTTCATTAGCTATCATCTTGCAGTTTGTGCATCATGCTGATATTTCTAGAGAATATCTCTGACTTTCTTCGATGCCAAATGCTCTAAGGTAACAAGTTGTTGAACTCGCTGGTGGGTACTGTCAACCCTTGAAACACTTATAGGCGATCCAGCACATACACATGGGGGAGATAAATATTTTACACCCTGTTAAATGTTCTATTTTGAACTCTTGCATTTGAATGCTATGCGCTATTCTTGAACTAGGCATGCAGCAGACCTCTTTCACTTAGTTCTCCATGCATTAACATCAGATATTAGAACCTACAAAGTTTTGGAATTTTTAGTTACAGTCCTTGTCATACTTACGTGGAATCTCAAGTTTTTTTTCTATGTTGTTGAACTGTGATGTCAAAGATGACTCTATTCTAGCATTGCAATATATGTAAATTAACTACAAGCTGTGACGTCATTTCAAACTGGGTCAGATTCCCCAGCTTCTAGCCAATGTTGATCCTCCTGAACTGAGCGTCACAGTTTCAACACAGTGTCAGAGTAAGAGTTTTATCAGGGATAGCCCCTACAACTACGTCATCACAGCTCAATAGCCAATGAGCTGACCGTAAACTACGTCATCACAGTTCAATCATTGATATATTGAAGGAAGCATTACATTTTTGATCTCAATGGTTTATCACAGCAATCACCAGTCTAATCCTACCAAATGGCAGCTTTGTGAGCGTTCACAGTAGACAACTGTTATAATCCCCACAGAGTTGTTTGATAAATCTACAAACTTGCTAACTTACAACTTTAAACTTTGATTGAAGTTGGTATAAATAAAAGGCTTTGACAATTTGTTTGTAAACACATGGCTTATGTTATGTATATTTGTTCTGGCAGCCCATTGGCTGAGAGGCTGTGATGTCAAACTTGCATGGGTTTTTCCCAGACCCAATTTTAACTCTGACACTGAGTTGAAACTGTGATGCTCAGTTTGGTGGATTCGCATTGGTTAGAAGCTGGGGAATCTGACCCAGTTTGAAATGACATCACAGCTTGTAGTTAATTTACATATATTGCAATGCTAGAATAGAGTCATCTCTGGCATCACAGTTCAACAGCATAGAAAAAAAACTTGAGATTCCACGTAAGTATGACAAGGACTATAAAGCCATGTGTTTAAGTGGAAAATCTTACATGGGTCAACTAATAATTTCCAATGTTTTTCAAGAAGCAAATTGCATCATATTAATCAACGCAAAATGGCTTCTGCATGATCTTTCTGGAGAGCCCCAGATCAATAGGCGCTTCTCTTACCTCCTGCTAGGAAGCTGCTACAGTTGAAAGTTTTAGGATTAGAACTGTTTGCTAATTTGGGTTACGTCAAAAGCTGGTATTAAAGCAGAAGTCTAGTAGTAAACTGCAAGATGTCAGATTTGACATGACCATATAGTAGGGGTCCTCAAGGAGGCAGGTTAGTTGACAGCCTTGTAATTTGCTCAGCCAATTTACTGGCTCGGGAGTGTCTGCTTGCAGGTATTTTCATTGCAAACCGAATTGGAGAATTCATCTTTCTACAACACTTCAGTTTCTAAATCAACAGGTTAAAAGCAACCCAACTGCTGTAATAACCCAAGAGAATTGACCTCATCAAATGGACATGACCTGGGGCCCTTAACCCCTTGCTCTTTCTCCAAATAATGTATTTTTTTGCATCAGTCAGTCTTGCTTAACTGGCCAGCCACCGCGATAATCAGAGTCAGACTGTTGAAGATATTCCTTGGGCTTAATTGGCTGCTGCAAAAGAAAACACCCATTTGAAAAAGGGTCTATTAATAAATAGGTAGCTTTTGTCAGTTGTTGTTTTACTAAGATGGAGGTACAAGAACGCTTGCATCACAACTGTTGTGCTCTTGTCATACATATTATAATTCAGAGAAATACCATGCAATCCAGGCTACAACATTTCACCAATTGTGCTACCTATCAGATTGGAGAATTCATCTGTCTATGGAACTTCAGCAATCTGTCTCAATGCTAGGGTCCACCTTTATGTAACTGCCTCTAAATCAACAGGTTAAAAGCGATCCACTGGCTCTAATAACCCAAGAGAATTGACCACATCAAATGGACATGGCCTTGCACCCTTGCTCGTTCTCCAAATGATTTTTTTTTCTAATCTGTCAGTCTTGCTTAACTTGCATGCCAGCCACTTTGAATCAGACTGTTGAAGATGTTGCTTAAGATGAAACAAAGGTAAACACTCATTTTAAAAAGGATCTATAAATACATTTCTGGCTTTTGCCCAATACAAAAATGCTTAAAATGCAACTCTTGTACTCAACTCATACATTTTACTTCAGAGAAATACAATGTAAAGAGCAGTATGTGGATTGTATTTTATAAATACAATTTGGCAAACCGTCCCTTGGCTGTTTTGAGTGTCTTCATCATAAATATATGTAATATTTTATGGCCTCGAGTCCTCAACTTCAGAAGCCTTTCATTGACTATGTTGCTCTTTACGTGAATTGTGTTGCCTGTCCTTTACAAAAACTAAGGCTCGTAAAAAGATGCATATTTAGGAAATATAACTAATGTATTTTATAGTTAGACAAAGCAATTGCTGCTCACTTGCACAAGGTCAATGCTGAGCCCTCTTTCGTCCCCCAGTAAATATTATAGTGTACATTAAACATATATTGGCTTTTTCTATTTCGAATATATGCTTAGCTTGGTTGACAGGGCTACGTGCAGGTTAGCGGCTTTAAGAAAATCGGTTTTGTACTGAAATGTTTTTTATAATGTTACATCAAGAGGGCTGGCCTAAATCAGTGATCTCGAACCATGTCAACATTTGATTGTTTAAAAAATACCTTGTCCTTGAAAATATTCCTCTGAAATTTAAGCGGCCTAAGTGACCTTGTTTCATTTTATATAGGCTTTCTTCACTTTAGTGAGGTTGTGGTTTCGACCAAAAGTCTGTCATTTTTTGGAATTTTTATCTCTCATTTGTACCATAAATTTATGTGATAATTCTTTACTAATTGGTGCATGTTCTTTACCTGTTTTTACCCTTAATGTGTTTTTACCACGTGTCTTCATATATATATTTATCTATTACATGTTTTTATTATTATTTATTTATATTCGGTACAAAAAGCCAACGGCTTGTGTTTTCTGTATTTTGTATTTTAAGCAGAATTCAAATAAATTTTACTAGACTTGATTTGACCGTTAACCGAGAATGATGCTTCAAAGTTACCCTGAACCATAAAACTTCTTGATCAATTTTGGTGCATAATAATATAAATGTGTAACTATTTACTAAAGTATTTTCCGTGTGCTTCTTTATTGAAAAGTATTATCTGATAATTTTGTTTACTTTTTTTTTTATAGTTTCTCCCTCCTCCACATGTCCAGTGTTGATGACTTCACAATAGGCATTGTTAAAATGATATTGCAATAAGTTGTCAATTTGTAAAAATGCTGATGACATCACAAACGTTCGTACGCTGCATCTAGTGACTTTTTTCTTGCATAGCATACCCAAAATAAATCCCAGGGTCATTAGTGTATTTAGATAGCTCTTTCTGTCTGAAAAAAAATCATCCTTCAACAAAGACACTTTTCACTCCAGGTAGTATGACCACAACACACTAAGAAAAAGTGAATATAAGAAAAACTAGTGGTAGAAACCTGACCTATCATTCAGGGTAACTTTAAACAGTTACTTTAGAGTGATAGTGAACATCCCATCATGAATATGTAAATGACACCACATTTGTCAGACACTGGATGTCTTTGGATGCACGGAAGCTCATGGTTTCATCAAGACTAATTTTTTATTACACAAATGGGATGAACATGGAAAGTGCAGGAGGTTCTATGCAAAAGTCTACCTGTGAAACATTAGACGCATTGGAACTATGCTTAAGAAGAAATAAAATAGAATGAATTTTAACAGCTTTGTGGCAGCTCAGTCCATTTCTGGCTGGAGTTAAATTGCTGAGTACATCCTCCTTTGACATTCCAAGAAATGCACTCGAGACGCGTCAGCTACAAATGTGGCTCTGTCCAACAAGAGTTGCTTGCTGCGGTCTCTGCCATTACCCGCTGCATTAATGTCTCGAGATAATTGACCACATCTACTGAAGGCTAACCTCTCATGTCACTTCTGTAGTTTTCTCCTTTATGTGAGGACTTTGAACGGAGTTTTAATGCTCACACATAGAGGCCATACAATTTAAGTGAACCAAGTAGACTGGATACTATTAACATCTAAATTTACTCATGGTCAGGCTAGAGTATACATAAAATCTTCCATTTGATAAAGATAATATGAAAAGGCTCCAAAATGTCATAGTGTGTCTATATAGCAACCTCATAGTGTTCATCAATGCAAGATCTTGGCAATCAAAGCAAGCGTATCACCAACGATTTGAATGAGAATGTGTCCAGAAAACAGTTTGATTTTTAAAGGAATACAGTGCAGTTAATTGATTTGAATTACTTTAGTTTGCTTACTAGCCTGCTCATCTCTGAAATCTCAAAAATTAAGAATTGGCATTTTGTTCGAAGTGAGTTAACTCAATGTCAATTAAGTTTTAAAATTTGTGAAATATTGTTAGTGAAAGACGTTCGAGATTTTCTGAAGAAGCTTGAATGCAAGGTCTTATTGAGTTAATAACTGGTTTCTGATTATTAGATTCCATAGTGTTTTCATACAGCAGGTGGACTCTGCAATGCCCTCGTCAGACCTCCGCTGACTCTTGATCATCCTGGCTCCGCTTAGACATCGTCAGATGGTTTCCAGCCTTCGGTGGATGTTTCGACCCATTAAAACCATGACATCCTCCAGCTGGTGGGTCCACAGTCATCTCTCACTGTGTGTCTTTTTGCGGATTCCAGTTAGGATCTTCTTTCCGATACCATGGCCAGCAAGATGCTTTTTCTGCCTGCTCTCCTACTTGACGAATGGCTGCTTTTCTGTTTCTTCCGCGGACTCCTAGCTTCTGGAACATGTTCCACAACGACTGTGCGGGGAATCCTCGGCACCCAACTTCCACTGGAAACAGCCACGTCTTCCATCCTTGGCTTCGGCATAGCTCCATCAGTTCTGAGTATTTGCTGCTTTTCCGTTCATGGGCTTCATCGCAACCTTCCTCCCAAGGGACTGTCAGCTCAATGGCAATTATCTTCTTCTTCTGGGGTGACCAGAGAACGATGTCTGGACGCAAAGTAGTCTGGACGATGTTTGGGAACACCAACTTCTTTCCCAGGTCTGCTCTCATATTCCATAATGCTCCGTCTAGAAGGCTGGTTGGTGTTTTCTGGGCTTTGTCCTTGGTCTCGCCCTCCTTGACAAACATTATCCTGGCATCCTGGCTTTGTCTCGGCCTTGGTTTCTTCCGCTCCTTTTCCAATACGTCAGCGAGAACTTCTAGGACTTTGTCGTGCCTCCATCTGTAGCGTCCCTGAGTTAATGCGGTTTTGCATCCTGAGAGGATGTGAGCTAAAGTTCCATTCCGACCACATAACTTGCAAGAACTTTCGTCACTCAATCCCCACCTGGCAAGGTTTGCCGGGCTTGGTAAGGTGTCGTAGACCGCTCTCAGCAGGAACTTTATCCGTAGAGGCTCCATTTTCCAGATGTCATTCCATGTGATCTTTCTATCTGGGACGTTCCACTGCGTCCATGCTCCTTGTTGTCCCAGCTCCACTGCTCTCGATCTTCTGGTATCCTCTTCGGTCCTCCTTACTTCTCCTAGAACCATATCTCGCTTCTCCTTCCCTTTTGCAGTCCTCCATTGTCTGAACTTGGTGGTTCCGAGGCCCATTCGTCCTGGATTAGTGTTGCCCACAATGTCGCGAATCATAAGCATATCTTCTGCTCGTTGGACTTCGGTGCTGGCTGCCCATTTTCTTCCTGATCTTGTTTGTACTCCTGCCTCACGTACTTTCTCATCCTTTGATTCTCGAATAGTCATCACAAGTCTACACTTGGCCACTTTGTATTCTTCCACTATTGATGAAAGAGGTAGCTGGAGCTTTGATGAGTTGCTGTAGAGGCCGATGGATGTCCAACTTGGAGGAGCTCCTAGCCAACTCCGCAGATGTCTGCTTATGTATCTCTCCATATTTTCCACCGCCGTAACAGGGAATTCGTAGAGGGTGAGCATCCACATAATCCGAGGTAGCAAGCCATGTTGGTAGATCCAAGATTTGTACTTCTTCTAAAATAATAAGCAGTGTTCAAAGCACATCAGAACAAGGCAAATTTATATTGAATTGCACAATTCTACATGAAGAATATCATGCAACATTCTGTACATCTGGGATCAATTTTGGTTCATTACATGTCTTTGTCAGATGGCATTCTTTATATGCAAAGTCTGCTCAATTTTAGAGTTCCAAGAGGAAAAGCTTCATTTAGAGCTCTTGGCAATGAATATAGCAAAGACTTCAGCTTGTAGGCGGCTCCGAGTGTGTACTACTGCAGTTCCTAATATAATTTTTGATAAAGGACTAAATAGAGACACTCATTATTGATGTCAGAATGGATGCTTTATTTGGGGTTATTTGGGATAATAATGGATTTAAATTTGATAAAGATGGCAATGGTCATCATCCTACCTCATGACCTGGTGGAGGATGACAGGCTTTCTGTCCATGGATTTACCTCATTTGCTGATAATGATTTCTTCCCCCTATTTGCAAGATTGCCATCAAATGAGGTGAATGTCCTATCCTAGTTGTCCTATGGTATTTGCCATTTCATTAATCTGTCCGTGAATAATCTTACAATACGTGAAAATGTGGTTTGTTTCTGCATGAACTATGAGAGTTTGTTGCTTAGCAACCATGCAGATATATTTTTGTCCTGTTGTCCAACCTATTATTAGCAATCCATGTTATGTGTTATAGATATTCAAATCTTGGATATATGACACAATAGACTTTGGATGACATTTTTGATTCAATATTATACAGTCATTGTGATAGTTGGAATTGTGATGATTGCTTGCATATATTGTAACTCTACATTTTTGACCACATTCATCTTGTAAGTATCACCATTTTTGAGTTTTAAGAAATTCTTGAACATGTTGCAAGATTGTCTGTCTGCTGGCAATCGTCCTTCATTAGCTATCATCTTGCAGTTTGTGCATCATGCTGATATTTCTAGAGAATATCTCTGACTTTCTTCGATGCCAAATGCTCTGAGGTAACAAGTTGTTGAACTCGCTGGTGGGTACTGTCAACCCTTGAAACACTTATAGGCGATCCAGCACATACACATGGGGGAGATAAATATTTTACACCCTGTTAAATGTTCTATTTTGAACTCTTGCATTTGAATGCTATGCGCTATTCTTGAACTAGGCATGCAGCAGACCTCTTTCACTTAGTTCTCCATGCATTAACATCAGATATTAGAACCTACAAAGTTTTGGAATTTTTAGTTACAGTCCTTGTCATACTTACGTGGAATCTCAAGTTTTTTTTCTATGTTGTTGAACTGTGATGTCAAAGATGACTCTATTCTAGCATTGCAATATATGTAAATTAACTACAAGCTGTGACGTCATTTCAAACTGGGTCAGATTCCCCAGCTTCTAGCCAATGTTGATCCTCCTGAACTGAGCGTCACAGTTTCAACACAGTGTCAGAGTAAGAGTTTTATCAGGGATAGCCCCTACAACTACGTCATCACAGCTCAATAGCCAATGGGCTGACCGTAAACTACGTCATCACAGTTCAATCATTGATATATTGAAGGAAGCATTACATTTTTGATCTCAATGGTTTATCACAGCAATCACCAGTCTAATCCTACCAAATGGCAGCTTTGTGAGCGTTCACAGTAGACAACTGTTATAATCCCCACAGAGTTGTTTGATAAATCTACAAACTTGCTAACTTACAACTTTAAACTTTGATTGAAGTTGGTATAAATAAAAGGCTTTGACAATTTGTTTGTAAACACATGGCTTATGTTATGTATATTTGTTCTGGCAGCCCATTGGCTGAGAGGCTGTGATGTCAAACTTGCATGGGTTTTTCCCAGACCCAATTTTAACTCTGACACTGAGTTGAAACTGTGATGCTCAGTTTGGTGGATTCGCATTGGTTAGAAGCTGGGGAATCTGACCCAGTTTGAAATGACATCACAGCTTGTAGTTAATTTACATATATTGCAATGCTAGAATAGAGTCATCTCTGACATCACAGTTCAACAGCATAGAAAAAAAACTTGAGATTCCACGTAAGTATGACAAGGACTATAAAGCCATGTGTTTAAGTGGAAAATGTTACATGGGTCAACTAATAATTTCCAATGTTTTTCAAGAAGCAAATTGCATCATATTAATCAACGTAAAATGGCTTCTGCATGATCTTTCTGGAGAGCCCCAGATCAATAGGCGCTTCTCTTACCTCCTGCTAGGAAGCTGCTACAGTTGAAAGTTTTAGGATTAGAACTGTTTGCTAATTTGGGTTACGTCAAAAGCTGGTATTAAAGCAGAAGTCTAGTAGTAAACTGCAAGATGTCAGATTTGACATGACCATATAGTAGGGGTCCTCAAGGAGGCAGGTTAGTTGACAGCCTTGTAATTTGCTCAGCCAATTTACTGGCTCGGGAGTGTCTGCTTGCAGGTATTTTCATTGCAAACCGAATTGGAGAATTCATCTTTCTACAACACTTCAGTTTCTAAATCAACAGGTTAAAAGCAACCCAACTGCTGTAATAACCCAAGAGAATTGACCTCATCAAATGGACATGACCTGGGGCCCTTAACCTCTTGCTCTTTCTCCAAATAATGTATTTTTTTTGCATCAGTCAGTCTTGCTTAACTGGCCAGCCACCGCGATAATCAGAGTCAGACTGTTGAAGATATTCCTTGGGCTTAATGGGCTGCTGCAAAAGAAAACACCCATTTGAAAAAGGGTCTATTAATAAATAGGTAGCTTTTGTCAGTTGTTGTTTTACTAAGATGGAGGTACAAGAACGCTTGCATCACAACTGTTGTGCTCTTGTCATACATATTATAATTCAGAGAAATACCATGCAATCCAGGCTACAACATTTCACCAATTGTGCTACCTATCAGGTCCGAGCTTACATGGATTTCTGAAGCAGCCCAGCCAAATTCTGCTGGGTTCTGCTGAACGCGGACGTGATAGGCAGCTGGTCTAGTGACCTGGAAGCCAATTCGATACCAAATTCGACTTGAATTTCGTCTGTCTGCAGGATCGCTCGCTCACCCGCTTTACAGTAGATTGGCTTGTCATTCAGGAGAAATACAACACAAAGATCTTCCATTGTATTTTAAAAACGCCATTGGGTAACCTGGCCAATGGACATGGCCATGGATGTAGTGAGTGTATAAATATGTATTATGGACTTGACTTCAAGACTTCAGTGAAGTCTCCAATGCCTCTGTTGTACTTTATGTGAATTGTGTTTACTGTCCTTCACAAAAACTAAAACCGTAAGAACCGCTATAAAACGCATATTTAGGAAATATAACGAGCGTCTTTTTTTAGTCAGACAAAGCAATTGCTGCTCACTTGCACAAGGCCAGGGCTGAGCACTGTTCGACTCCAATAAGTAACGCGGTATAGTGTATACATAGAACACATAGTGGCTTTTCTTATTTCAAAGACAAATTTAGCTTAGTTGATATGGCTGGTCTGCAGGTAATCACTTTTAATAAAGCCTGTTTTGTGCTGCAACAATGCTGTTGTAATGTTGTATTTAGATGGCAGGCTAAAAACAGTTATCTTCAACCATTTCATCATTTGGGTGTTTTTAAAAACCCTGAAAATATTGAATTAAAGTGACCTTGTTATACATAGGCTTTCTTCATTTCACTGAGATTATGGTTTTGTGCCATGTCTTGATCATCCGTACCATCAACCATGAATTACTGTAAAAAGTTTCATTTATATTCCTATAAACTGTTGTAACTAATGATGTGACAAGTTTGAAGTTAATTATCTCACAATTTCATTTGCAGTGACCCGATGTTGACGATAAACAATCCTGGGCTGGATGTACTCAAAGCACGTTCTTGTCAAAAGTAAGACCTTTTTTATCTCCATAATTCCTCATAAAGCAGACATCAAAGGAGCTGTTATGACTCTCTCATTGTGCTCCTGCTTCAGAGAAATGCAGCTTTATTGTCATCTTCATTCAAAACTTCTACATTTGGCAGTAACTTGCGAATTTGTTGCCCTATGAAACCTTTGATCTGATATTGCATTTCCTTTTCGTTGATGTTGGATACAGCTAAACCATGCCCAAAGGAGTTTAAAAATGGAAAAGATGTTTGGGATGAAAGATGTGGCCATTCATGTTGCCATGCATTCACTGTCTGAAAAGGGCCTCAACATTCAAGATTAATAGAATGCATTTTAACTGCTGTCAGCTTGTACATGCATTATATCAGATTAGATGACATAAAGCAGTGTTTGAGCATTTTTAGGGCAAGTGAAATAAGCTGCAGATAAGATATCATTGTAAACCCCTGAAATATATTGGTTTCATTCGTTGTAGAAACATCTAATTTGTCTCACTTCTGAATTAGTTCCTTCATTAATTATGCATGTCCTTTTGCTACTTTTACAAATACCGTTGCTACATTACGACATTTTCTTGGTTACAGCATGTCATTAAGAAATTAATGTAAAAATGTGGCTCTGATAACTGCCCCATTAGTTTTGATTAATGATACACTTTTTGAGATGATTCAGCACATACATGGATATGTCAAGAACCGTAAATTTTGCCTCATATTAATCAACATTAAATGGCTTCTGCATGATCTCCTACCAGATAGGTTATGATTAGAGCTCAGGAGAAGCCAAGATCTATAGGCGTTTCTGCCTTGCTCCCTTCTACCATATTTTAAGATTAGGGATGCTTGCTAATAAGATTCACATCAAAGGCAAGGCAAAAGCAGAAGTCTAGTGGCAAATTGTAAGATGTCAGATGTGACACAACCATAGTGTGGGTTCTCTTGGAGTCACACTTGTCGACAGCCTTGTAATTTTCAGGCCAATTTACTCTCTATTGCTGCTATGGGATTTTAGGCTTGCAGATATTTCCACTGCACACAGATTCGGATAATTCATCTTTCTTTGCCACACCAGTAGCCTTTTCTTGGTTGACCTCTTATGTGATAGACCAGTAGTAACCTGTGCGCTTGTATAAAATAACCTGCAGAATTGCCCACCTCAATTTAGCAAGACCTGGGACATTGCCTATTTTACATCAGTAAACATTTTGCTTATATGGCTAAAAATTAGACTTGCTAATTGATCTTTGATCTTGCTTGCATGGGCAAAAAAGAAAGGTTTTTCGCATCGAAGTTACTCTACCTAGAATGAGTCCTATAGAGTTAGAATAATACATAATAATTTGTGATAAAGGAAAGATTAAATGTGAGATTTCGAAATTTGGTGAAAGTTTCTCTAACAACCAAATCAATTGAGGTTAATAAGGCAAACGACAATATTTTAATGCTGAATTTTCAACGTGGTTCTGGAGAGGCTCAAGATAGCCTTCCAAAATTGCAAATAAGGTGAAAACAAAGAGCTGGCCCACCCTTCAATACAGCCTGTAAGCCTGGGTTGCTCTTTATTTATCCCCTTCGAAACTAAGAATGTTAGAACTGCCATAAAACAGCCATTGAGGAAATATTATGAGTCTCTAAATTTGTTGTCGGACCAAAGTAATTGCAGCACACTTACATCACACAGTATACCAGGCAAAAGTTCTTTCGGGGTACTTTGCTGATATAAGCCCTTTATTGCAGCTGCTTCATAACTTAAAACTATCAGTTGCACTATAGATCACATATTGGTCCAGATATTGACTTTTCTCCTTTATTACACTTTGCATGGTTGACTTGGCTGGTCTGTAATTGCCTTTCATAAAAATCCGATGGCTAGGCTATCCCGAAGCTGCTTTGATATTTTATCCAGCTGGCATCAAACACAAAGGCAAAGGTTGATATATGGTTATAAGATGGTCTGGATCTTTAAATAGGGGAGTTTTGGAAATAACGCCTTCTTTGCCCTGGTGACTTAACTTCAGATGTTTGTGCTATTGCTGTCTCAAAGATCGAGGCAGGATATATATATGTATGTGTGGGAATTTAGTAAAGCCCATAATTTAGAAAAAAATTATTCTGTGCGAATTTGGGTCACTGAAGCATCAAGAAAGCTGCCTTTATATAGTAAGGCGGCATGAAAGTCTCTAATCAGAAGATGTCATTTCTGATGATTTCGAATTAATTAGTTAGATGAAGACTTTTGAAAAAGATCATTGGAAATGCATTACAAAAGTTAACATTAGGCATTATTTTCTTTCAATTTCTTAAATATACATTGTCCATATAGATATTAGTCGTACATGTTTTGCAACTCATGTATGATGTATAGCTGCTTGGATGTGACTCTTTAGTCCTGGAATGGCACCGATGCCAACCCGGAGATTAATATATCACATGAGCTTACACTATTCACCACAGTCATATAAGATTTATGATGGAGCGGTCTTCTTGTTATTGATAATATCTCATATACAGGAAGCTTAGCGAGTTGTTTAGTTCTTGAGACTAAGACATTTGCTCACTCACACAACCAGTGTGATAGCTGGGGATTTGTGCTCCTTCTGTCTTAGTGCTAGGTAGAGACTACTCTTTTGGATATGAAGACTGTAAAAGTCAAGCTATTCTAATGATACCAATGGTACTAAGAAATAGTTTGAAAACAAAAGATATTGAAGGGTATGAGAAAGAGCAGAATATTGAACAACGTGCTTCATCACATAATAGTTGTTTCATAAAACTGAGTACAGGAACAAAATGTACATGCTTTTATGTTGCACCAATTAATTACAGGTCACTGTTCATAGGGTCAGCGTTATTGTTTCCCGAATCAATGCTGATGTCTTAAACAACCATTTGCCCTTACATGTATGTATCAGTGTAACAGGTGACCTATTTTGCTAAGCACCTTGCACAGCGTTTTTGTGAGCCTGTTATCTGAAAAAGGGTGAAAGGCTTGCTTCTTCTGCCAAACTTTGAGATTGTGGTAATTAGCTAAATTCCACGTGGTGACATCAAAAAATGCAAATCTAAAGGATTAATTAAGGCCGTATAAGTTATAACATTTTTCATAAATGAAAGAGCCTTCATAAACATATGGCTTTACTGATAGCTTGTTTCATTGTTTTAATTTCATTTGTTTCAACGTTGTATCTTCATCCAATCAAGTTGGTAATCTTGTTTTCTTTTAAAACATAATGATGTTCTGGTGTCTTTAATAGCATCTACCATTGTACCTGCAAGTGAAAATTGAAGCTAAAGTCATTTTATGAAATGTGACCATACACTAAATGATGTCCCTTTATCTGAATATTTTGCAATAAAATAGAGTTTGAAGGAGTGCTTTAAATGCTATATTAACTGGGGAATATAATTCAATATCAACCAAATGTAGATTATCGACTTCTAAAGAGAATGGCTAATATTGTACGAAAAGCAAGGTGATTGTTTACATTTCTGTGCACCATAGTACCATAATATATATAGTACCAAATGTAGAATACAAGCTGACCAAGTTGGCAAGCTTGAAGGTGGTTTTTAAAACTTTCAACTTTGACAACCTTAAGCACCATCATCAATGTTATTATTTTATTTTCTCCAAAAACTTTCCTACAAGTCGAAGTAGTTTAACACATATTATTTAGGCTCAGGTCAAAGTAAGTAATTTTAGGGTGTTGTTCACTCCAAATTTACTAAGATTCTAATTTGTGATTTGAGTCTGAGTGGACAGTTTAAAAATATTTGTTTCCTAATATTCCTTTCAAGAACACCATAAATTGGAGATTACACAGAATGATACAATGATGCGACACTGTTTGAAGAAAATGCAACCCCCATACCCTATTTCTTTTCAGGGAATCAATGTTACAGTGTAGGAAATTAGGCCAATCCTAGCCTGGATACATCTAATACACTCTATTTTTGCTCTTGTCAAATTTACCTTTTTATCTCCATAATTCCTCGTAAAGCAGACATCAAAGGGGCTGTTATGACTCTCTCATTGTGCTCCTGCTTCACAGAAACGCAGCTTTATTGTTGTAATCATGTTGAGCTCCAGCCTGAATATATTATGCTGATGTTGTGTATCACACTTTGTAGATTTTCCCAAATTAAAATTAATAGGTGGTAGAACACAATTGAACAGTAGTTCTCAGCGAGACAATTTGCGCACTATTTGTGCGTCGAAAAGAATATGACTGTCTTTTTTATTGAGGTGATCCTAAATTTTTGAGAAGCATTCCCCATACAGATGTCAATAAGCCCTACTTCACTTTTGATATCACAGACTCCCGGGAAATACTGACCTGGTTGATTAGTGTACCATGAATTATGAAAGTTGTGATTGCCCATTTTTCATTACTGAGTGAGGCTTAATATACTATTAAAATGTCAGATGATGCGACAACAGCGTATGGGGAAAAGCCGCAAAGCAAGCAAGTCTATTTGTCAAAAATAGCAACATGGCATGACATGCAGGCTGTAAGAAGATAATTAATAGGGGATAATGGTAATCCAGAAGCCTGACAAATGTGCACATGATGCCATTGACATGAAATGATACCAACACCTTTTGGGTCTTGTTTCACAAGCTCTAAAAATATTAATTCAAATGTTGGTGGCTGTTATCTCTCACCATGGTGCTGATAAATGTATAACATGTTGAACAACTTGGCTATGGGGACTGCAGCTATGGCTCGATTAGGCATGAATACATTTTACTTTTTAAGAGATCAAGCATGAACCATATACTGTGACATCTTGCATCAAATACAAAATCATCATGTTGGTACTACAGTGCCGCCTGTAAGTAAGTGAAACGCATGATATTGTGCAATTGCATCAATGTTGAACAACCTTAACCAAAATGCTTCTGGAAGGACGAATTCTCATCCGATGAGAGGAAAACATTTCTGGTCATAGAGGCCGATATGTGAGGCATGTGGGATAAAAATAGCAGGTATGGGTCAAAATCTTTGATAAGTAAGTGAAACGCAGGCCAAATGTTAAAGCAAAGGGAAGGGTGGTTCACTTACTTATCAACGACTTTGACCCATACCTTACTCCTACTACAGCAAAGAAAATTGGTTGCTATTTTATCCCACTTACATATCGGCCTTTATGACCCACTTTGTTTCCCTCTCTTCTGATGAGAATTCATCCTTCCACAAGCAGTTTGGCTGAGGATGTTTAGCATTGATGCAATGGCACAATGTTATGCGTTTTACTTACTTACAGGTGGCACTGTATGAGGAAGAATTAATAATTTATCAGGTAAATTAGATGTTACTGCATTCTAGTTTGCTGCTTGTACATATTTTTTCACTGCAGGCCAAATTGCAGAGATTTTCTTTGCTACTCCAGCAGCCTTCTAATATTATTTATGCTACAAACGTAGCAATTTTAAGGCAATCGATGGCCTGTAATGACCCAAGGAAATTGACCACATCAAGTGGACAAGATCCCAGGCTCTTTCTCTTTCTACAAATAATTCTATTTTGCACTCGTCAAATCTTGTTCTTGAGGTCTCGTGGAGGCTGCAACAAATCAACACAATTTAGTGGAGGCACTTAGATTCTGATTCTGAATAATTACCTGTTTTTTTCTCAGACTAAGAGACATCAATTTAGAATCATTCATTGCTGCTGACAGGCAGTTTCATTCAGGGGATTCTCGAAGAAACATTGATGAAAATACCAAGTCGACGGATAAGTTGCGTTTTGTAAGTTAATTGAACAATTAAAATAAGCAATTCTATTGAATATGGTGCAGGACTGCATGTCAGTTCATGCATTTTCATAGCTCTAAATTTTACAATGCACAATTGGAGAACTTGGAATTAACTCACAGCAAAGAAAGTTTAACTTAAAGACCTCAACCGTCTTCTGTGCAGTTAACCATCCTTGTTAAAACTTCATTGTAGAAGTACCAGAAAACAGCTATTTGTGACCGACTCCACCAAAAAGAGTTCAAAGTATTATTATGAGTCTCAAAATTCTGTGCCTTGACCAAAGACACTGTGCACTAACGAGAGGGGTACCCTCGCCATCAGAGCAGCCATTACAACACTCGATTCAAAGTAATTTTCTGTCATCTTGAGCTTATTTCATCATATCCAAAGCTCATATTTGTCAAGCATGCAGATCAAATGTTAAACTAACCCTAGGGCACGCCTTCTACATGTGATTAGTCTCAGAACTACCAGATTTTGCCCTTGAAATATTTCGTAGGGGCGAGGGTAACCACAAAAGCTTCTCGAGGGTAACACCATTTTCAAATATTGTTATGGCGAGGGTACCACCTGAAATTGAAGTCATTGAAATGTTTCTTTCTTGCAGTTCAGTGATCATTACGGTGTGATACTAACAGCAATCCAGAGGTGGTAGGATTTATAAGATAGATTAGGCAATATAGATAGACAGATTGACAAACAGATGGTTGCCAACCTACCTACATAGCTCCCTGTTTATCTACCATTTTATTTACCAGTCTTTCTCGCTATTTATCTGCCTGTCTCTCTACCTAAACATTGCGCTGCTTGTTGTCTCTTACACTCCCTAAACCAAAATGGATCTCAGGTCCAAAGGACCAATGATCAAGATCAATTTACACACGATTTTAAGAGAAGACATAATTTTTTTTTTTTAGATAAACAGGCATCAACCACCGACATTGTTAGAGCTTCCCCCAAAGCTTATAGTATACCTATCATAAAAAGTATAAAATACTACTCTTTGTAGGTGAAATGCAGTTGAAGTGCAATCCTTATAAAACAGACAAAATATCAATTGAAATCGATCAGATATTGACTTGATATAATTGCAATTTAGCTGTATTTAGCTTCTGGCAATGTATAAGCTTAATCGGCTCCCGGGAATTGGCTGGTAGGCCCTATGTCTTTGCAACACTTACAAGCACGGTGTACACTGTAGGCCTGCAGTCTGCATCAAATTGTGGGTTTTCCTATTGTTGTATCACATCATTTACTGTGGAATTCAGGAACAGTGCATATTCTGTAGACTGTATACCCGCCAAAACTAATTTAATTCTGGATAAAAATTGTCATACATATACATGCTATCCACGTTTTTGAAATGCATATTAGAGGAGCTTCAACAGACTATGACTACTACCTGTGTACCTAAATATTTAATTACCACGTCAGGAGAAGTATTAAAAATAATAATAAATGTGCGCTTCAAGAAGGCTGATAGGGAATGTTCAATAATCCTCTAAATCCGTCGCATTATATACAGACTGAGTGCTCAACTCTGACATCCCATTGATTGTTCTGAAGGATTGCGACTCTTCTTATTTTATTACCTAGTATTATAGTAGCAAAATTACAAAAATTCTGAAACAAAATGTGGCATGCATTTCCCTTGTTAAACAAAACACGCCAAAAAGGTAAGGACAGTGGGGAGTCTGTGGATGGAGTTTTATGTCCCCCTGTCCCTTTGCCATTTTGCTTTTGAATTACCTGTCCCTTGATCATTTTACTTTTGAGTTCGCTGTCCCCCATATCCCCCATCCAAAGCCTCAGTGGGCCTAGGCCTACAAGTTCTACCATTTCCTAGCTTGAGTAGCTTCAAAAAGTTCAAAGTTTGGTTGATGAGATGCCAGATTAAGGTCCGAAAGAGACCCAGGGGCTGTAAATCAGTCCTCACAGTCGCTCAGCAGTCATTTTCAGCAATGTTTGTATGTACGTACATTGTATAAACCTGTTGGCTTCTTGGGGACTAAAGCGGCCCCCATACCTCATAATTATGCACATGCAGAATCTGAAGTGGTTGAAAACATCATTATATCACCACTTACAGCCTTCCACTTTGATAAAGAAACAAGAATCCGGGGATTCAAAGGTGGCCATGCTCAGCTTCAGTTATCTTCCAAAAAGCTGATAAATGATAATCTGCATTCGCCGCTCTCCCATGGGCTTCTTCAGTTTACGGACCAAGGCTAGGACCTTAACCCAATTTCTGCACCCTCCTGTCGCATGACTTGACCCTGGGCAGTCATGTGACCCAATGAGCCAATTCAGTAAGCAGAGAAGCTGATAAAGATGGCCTTGATTATTCAAAGAAAATAAATTTTGCTAAAACGTGGTACCAACAGCTAAAAACATCAAAATGTGACCTTTTGACACATTTTGCTAATTTCTGAGAAATAGAAATTGCCTATATACTTTGAACTCATTTTGGTAGAGCAGGTCACATATATAAAACATTTGTTTTCTTGTAATTGATCGTTTTCTTGCACTGGAATTCACTCTGTTCAAAGTCATCCTCGATCTTGGGGTGAGTTTGAAAAAAATTGCCATATATATACATTATGTAGGCTACCTATAGGCTATACATCTCAAAATGCTGATTCACAGTTTAACTACATGCCAGTGGTCAACATTTTGTCCTGTGAAATACTTTGTCGATCCTACACATTTTTAAAGTTAAGAAAATTGAGGTGAAAACTGCTTCAAGTCACCTCATTTTTCAGCACGTAATGAATTTATGCACTAAGTGCACTTGGCAGGCTTATTTAGACAGGAGGAGGCAAAGGATGATTAAACCGCCAACCAACATAGGCCCCTGACACCCGGCTAGAGCTGGATTCGAGCCCTGTAAATGCACCATTTGCCTCGAGTTATAGGCCATATCCACAAGAGCTCTGTACCTTCTTAAGCATAATTGACTTGCCATAACCAATTATTTGATATGTAGGCCTAATTATCCTGCTCAAATTTAAAAAATGATATTAACAAAATTAATATATAACCCACTTGACATAAAACTTAAACAGATGAGTGTTTATTAGCAGAGGAAGAGGAACCATACTTACACTATAGTAGCTCTTGTTACCTACAGATCTGTTTAGGCTACTTTCTCTAATGACTTAAAATGAAGCAGTCATCATCTGAGTTAAATTTAGAGAAACAGAAAGAAGGATAAACTAGAAAAAAAAGAAAAAGAAATGACAGAAAAAGAAGAAAAAAATATGAGAAGAAAGAAAGAAGAAAGAAAAAAACATGTCATCATATGGAATTTCTCAGATCAAATGAAGACATCAGTTGCTGCCATACAGTCCGGCGAGGTTGCCTATCATAATGCTGAACAACAAATACAAAGGGCATTTGTTTCAGGAGGCCATCATAATTAAATATAGAAGCATACATTAATGTTAAACTAGTTTTAATCTGGCAGTATATAATAAATGGATTGATTTAAATTTGTTTGCAATTTTTTATCACTGTAATTTGCGGAGAGAGAAATAATCAAAAAGAGCATCTGCCACAATACTAGTAGGCAATCGTGATGTCGTCCTGCTGCAAGTGAAAATCATGGGCTCCAATGGAGAAAAATAAAGTTGTTCTATCTACAAAACAAGGCAAGATTAGCTTCTATGCAACAAGAACAACGTAGGTGCTGACTAAACTGATTGATTGAATGCCAGAAAACGTTGTTTAAATTGATCATTGTTGCGAAAATTGACCTTGTGACACCCGAATTTATGTCATTTAGGCCACCTAAAAATGGGGACCACTTTACTGTGAAAAATGCACTTTGTGACTCATAATAGCTGATGAAGTGTCATCTGCTCTACTTTCAACATGGGAAACATAGAGCCAGTTTGATTAGTCATGATCAAGAGAAGGCCATTTGACTTGTCATAACTGATTTTGGATTGAAAGTCAGATGCATAATCCTTTCATTTGGCTGTCTCCTTGAATCAAATTAACATTGAAAGTATTGGGTATGATCATGACAAATCATCTGTATGATGACACACTAAGTGCCATTTTCACAGTGTCACATTACACTCTTTTTCTGTATCAAAGTGGAACGCTGTAATGAAAGTGTACGTCTTCATGACTAAAAATGGCTTTGAAAAAGTCTGCAGTTAGTGTTATTTTGGGAGTAGTATTTATAACAAGAATGTAATTGTTCACCGAAAGTTTCACTGTGGATGGTTCTACAATTTTTGGTTCAGACAAAATGTTTCTGATGGGTGATCAAGTTTGAGGCAGTACAAGTAAAGGTATGAATAACTATTTGATGGCACCACATGATGCAGTGACCTGCGTGGGAGTGACATAATTAAAAACATGATAAAAGCATGATTGGCTAGCGAGAGCACCCATGTCTAGTGAGAAATAAATTGGGTGCATTTATTTACAACTTTCCTATGAACGTTTCCAAATTAAGTTATGTTTCTTTTTAAATTCACTTTCAACCCCAGGATCTTTTATATAAATAGGAAAAAAATCCATAAGGGTGCCAAACAGTGCATTCTTGGGAAGTTGGGCATATAGATATATATAGATCAATTAATAGATTGATTGATAGGCAGAAAATAGATTGATGTGTGCGACCGCATGTGGCATTTTTTGGCCACTGTGGAAGTCTGAAAATTCTGGCTTTTACTAAATAAACTCGTACAAAATAAGTTAGTGAAATTAATAACATACACAATTATATTGGCTTTCATAACATGTTTGGAAATGTAAGAAGTTTATCTTCACTAATTCTGCCTTGTATCATTATAATATTATGATATCATTATTATTATTAATAAATCACTATTATTATTATAATCAATTATTTGTGCATTGTATGTTGATAATTACATTTTTGGATTGCAGGATGGTGGGCTGAGCTGAATGCTGGGGCAGCCCCCTCCTCCCTAAATTGGACTAAAATAAGTGCTATATTATTGTAAAACTGAGTCTAACTTTTTTGTATAATCTTTCAATCATATATAAGCATAATAAGGGTACAATGTACATAGTGTAGTGCAGAGTAGGTATGCCTATTATTATATTGGACAGTTTTTACCTCATTGGTAGTCAATTAAGTTTAAGATCTTCCTCTATTGATAGGGTTAATTGTAATTATGTTCTTGATTGGAATTTCCAGTTGCTAATAACAGAAGTGCAATGTGTCAGTATGTGTTGTTATCTATTGCAAGTAGAATATTTTGCTGATGCATTGCCCCTTCTACCCAGACCATCTACTGGGATGGCTGAGGCAATGTATCTTACATTACCCTCGCCATTTTGATTTTGGAGGTTACCCTCGCCAACCGGCAGTGACCCTCGCCCAAATCTTGCAGTACCCTCGCCACTTCCGGGTTGGTACCCTCGCCATTTTCTGTTGGTACCCTCGCCATTTTCTGTTGGTACCCTCGCCAAAATGCTGGTACCCTCGCCTCACCATTTTTCGCTTTTTGTGGTACCCTCACCTCGAGTGATTTCTCATTTCATCAATGCCTCACTTCATCTTGCAAGTTTGAGTTTGGAACTTGGTAGTGAGTTGTTTCACAAGCCATTAAAACTACCTTCAAAATTTCAAGGCCTCACTGCACCTAAATTTTTGGCAATTTCACTTTGAAATCACGAATCGAGAGGTGTAATGGCTGCCCTGATGGCGAGGGTACCCCCCTCGTTAGTGCACAGTGAAAGAAACTTCTCTAGCTGGACTCTTTTTCTCAGGGCCCGAGTGGTCTGCATTGTCGCATCTTCATGACTGAACTATCCTAGAAGTTATACCAGTTCGCATTTTGGTCAAGATATTGGCTTTCTCCTTTATAACACTTTGCATGGTTGGCTTGGCTGGTCTGTAATTGCCTTTCATAAAAATTTGATTTATATTGCAAAGCTGCTTTGATGCTGTTATCTTGGTGACATAAACATAAGAGCAAAAGGTTAATTATTGATATATGATTAGAATGTGGTCTTGATTCTTGGCAGAGTTTTGGAAATTGTTTTCTTTCCAATATTAACTTCTGATGTTTGTGCTATTGGTGTCTTATTTTTAAAAAGAAGATTCAGAGATCATGCCCGGACATGTTGATGTTCATGTATGTCTGTGAAATTCTGGTTCATTTGCTGTATGGTAACCACAGATTTTGTAGATATGCCATGAAAGTATGTTGCCAGAAGAAGAATTTAAAGATATAAAGAGAATGATATGGGCTTGCATGTGACAATTCAGGCCAAGTTACTGAATGGCACTGATTACCACCTGGAGATTAATATAGATCCATCACTTGAGTAACCCGTGAGCTTACACTGTGCACCGCAGTCATATAAGATTTATGAGGGACTGGGCGACTTGTTAGTGATAATATATCATATACAAGAAGCTCAGCAAGTTGTGTAGTTCTGGAGGCTAAGACATTTGCTCGCTCACACAGCCTGCGTGATATTGGGGGATTCGTGCATCCTCCGGTCTTAGTGCTGGCTCCTCCAGAAGGAGAATACTCTTGGTCCAAATGTTGAGACTGTAAAAATCAAGCTATGTCGATCACAACAGAAAGGAAACCAAGCTATTGGTATCATGTAAAAGTTTTGAAACCACGAGGTACTGAAAACAACAAGACGTAGAATAAGAAGGTATTGAATACTGTGCTTTATCAACTAATGGTGGTTTCAAATGACCTCTTCCTTTTCATTGTAAGGTGTAAAAAAAGTTTGTTTTTTTTTTGCAAAATCTCAAATTTGATAAAACGGTCCAAAGAAAGACAGGAAATGGTCACAGTTGAATGCTTTTGGTACAATTATGCGTGTCGATTATAGAAACAATTCCATCTATTTGGTTATGGCCCAAAAAAATTATTTGCGGAATTAGGGGCTAAAATCAAGTTTTGCGTTTCTTTTGCTGGTGAGTGTATTGCTATGCTTCAAACACATCTAGATGGTGCATGTGTATATGTAATACATAGCATCAGTGTCATCTTTCCCGAATAAATGCTGATGCGCTGATGCGTTGAACTTTTCATTTGACTGTTCTATACCAGGGTAATTACTGTGTAAGGAGTGAAAGTTCAATGGAAAGTGTGTGATACTATGGAGTATAATCAGGGAACCAAGGCTACACACATTGTACGTTTGAAGTACCAATGTGCTGCCTCCTCGTATAGCACCTCCCTTATTCAACACTCACCAAATACTAAGTATATTTATTGACTGCTGAGGTGAATGACAAATAAGCTAAAATATACAAAGTGAATGTTCATGTATTGCTCTGTGTACCAAATATAGATAAATGCAGCCTGAGTGATAAATTTTAAAAACCGTCTACATTGAGCTTATTGGATAGTGGCAAGGTAAACGATAAATATTAAAAACCTACATTGAGCTTATTGGCTAGTGGCAAGGTAAATGATAAATATAAGTCAAGTGCCATTTACATGTTATTTTGTCCGTTCATTCTAGAAACATCTCCTACAAGTCAAAGTAGCCTATATAAGTATATATGTTTCCAGGATATATTGTTCTGAGATTCTAATTTACGCTTCAAGTCTGAGCGAAACAGTTTAAAAAAGATTCGGTTGCCATCCCGGGTTTGCCATATCTTCCAGTCAAAGGAACACCATAATTAAAGATTACACAGAATGACACCGTGAAACAACACTATATATAGAATTAATTTGCAGGGAATCTTTGTCAGACTGTTGGACTGTAGGAGATAAGGCCAATCCTACAATGGATGCATCTAATACACTCTATTTTCTGGTCTTGTCAAATTTAAGACCTTTTTATCTCCATAATTTCTCATAAAGCAGACATCAAAGAAGCTGTTATGACTCTCTCATTGTGCTCTTCTGTCAGAGAAATGCAGCTTTATTGTCATCGTACGAAGCTTCTGCTTCAATATATTGGTCTGATATTGCGTATCACTCTTTGTATATTTCTCCCAAACTAAAAATGGATGGCAGTAGTTGAAGGACCACAGTAATCAAAATGACATTTTTGTTCTTTTTTTTTTTTTTTGCAGGAAAAAATAGGCAAAATCAGTACCTAAGATAATTTGTTCACGGGTTTATTTTGGGATAAATTCGAAAGGATCACTGTGAGGTTTCTGTAGTGTAAACGGTACATATGAAGTTCTCAACTAATAATAAAATTGCACTACTACTGTGTACCCTAGAACATGAAGTTGTCAAATTGTCACATACTCTTCTATGCACCTGCATTTTCATCATGACTTTACTTGTAAGACACGAACATTATAAGAAAGGCTTTCAACTTGTTTGAAAAACAGAAATTTTATCTACCTTTTTGGATGATACAAATGCAAATTACTTTCCATGAAGTGAAGTGGTTTATATCTGAAAAGGTATGGATTAATTTTTATACAAACTGTGCATACTAAGAACTTGAGTTTTTAGCTAGCCATAGGCGTGTCTATTGGAATGGGCGAGGAGTGTATGGGATTCTGAAACCATAAACAAAATGATGCAACCATGTAACCATGTAACCATGAAACCATGAACCAAAAACAAGCTAGGTGGCAGCATATGTATGCAAAATAGCCCTCTGGTGGAAAAGGCTTACAGTATCTGGAGTTATTCCCAGACAGGTAGACAAAGAGCTCCTTGGTGAGAAAATTATAGACCTTTGTTTGATGATTGACTATAAATAATTATATTCAAATTTAACAACTCTGAATATAGATACTTTGCATGGTTAAATTGCTAAGTGAGTCAAATGTAACATAGGCCTAAAGGATAATGGATATTACGCATACATATCACAATGCAGTGATTTTGAAAATGATAATTAGTTCCCCTGTTTAATAGCAAGTTAGGACACCCCTGTGGTGCATTGAAACAGCCAATAGCCAGCTTCATAAAACAAGATCAGGAAAGAGAGAGGTAATAGTCTCAAGGTAGGCAAAGTTGGGCCTAATTCAATATAATTTCTATGAAATTATATTTTTGTGAGTTAGTTTTGAATGCCACCCAAAACTGTTCACGACTGAATGCAAGTATACGCAGAAAGGAAGAGCGAGTGAGGGAGGAAGGAAGGGACAGGGGTTGGAAGGAAGGGCCGAGCGTGGGGGGCTATAGATAGATAGATGGATAGATAGTTAGATCCTCACAGAAAATCAGATATGCAAATAGGAAGTAGATAGATATTCTGTCTACAAAGCACCTAGAGCTTGAAGTGCTTGCATGTTATTTTTGGAAAATAACACAAGAACATAATGATATAGTGCCGTGACTTTATTAATGAAAACATAAAAGTTGTCAAAATCATCTTGATTTAAATTTTCCAAAATTTGGCCTAGTATTACACTTTAATTGTACAACCTTCTTTTCGCAGTAAAATGTGAGTTTTGATTGTATGATATTTTTGGCTTTCATGCATTTTGTTCCCTATTGTACCACATCAACAATTGATTTTGTGGCTAATTTGTTTAAAAAGAAGGGCCCCATAGTTTTAACTTTATGGAAATTCTATCAGTTAACACCAGGGGAAAAGTGGCGCTTGAATCCTTCAATCCCATTGCCTGATATATTTCCCGACCTTGCCTCTCGTTGAGTCACAATCTGGAGTATTTTTAGTGAATTTCAATGTAACTGTAAGGCTTCTTAACTTGGTCACTCCTTTAGGTTATATTTTGGAAACTGAGGAGGCTTCCCCTTTCAAGTCCATCCAGCTATCTATCTTACTATTTATCTATCTGTCTTATTTCATTGTATTTTATTCCTTTCCCTCCAATTTACAAGCAGCTTGCTAGTCGCCTTTTACTTCGAGGATTTCATGATATTATTCGTGCATTCTTCAAATCTTATTTACATGTCTTCAGGATTAATATACTATAGATTAGGTCAACATTGCTATCAACCCATTCCATGTTAATCACTGCCCCTTTAATATAATAGCAAATTGCTAGCTATGAATCCGCAGATTCTTGTTTTAGTAGCAATTGCAGTATGGGCCAATGAAGAATGCACAGTGTCTTTTTTTTCACTGAAATTAATCTTTATTATCATGATATATTCACCAATTTAACGTCATCTGCTATATCTCTCACAATTTTATTGAGAAATATGTGACATGTTGCACAACTTGGCTGTTCGGTCCAGTTAGGCTTTAATAAATGTTTCTTTTTATGAGATTACCATGAACTATAATATAATTATACTGTAACCTGATGGGTTAATGATGTAATTAGAGCCCCAGGAGAAGCCAATTATATTATTAGCTATAGGCCCTCCTCCCTCCTGCCACACTTTAAGATTAGGGATGTTTGTTGATAAGATTCACATCAAGGGAAGTCAAAAAGCATTCCTCAAGCAAATTGTAACAGGTCAGAAGTAACAAAATCATCATAAGGACTGCCCTATCTGAGCAAGACTTGTTGACAGCTGAGTAATTTGTCAGAGCAATCAACCTGTGTCACTGCTGTGTAATTTGCTGCTTGTAGATATTTTTTCAACGCAGACCAAATTGCAGAGTTTTTCTTTCCTCACTGCTCAAGCAGTCTTTCCAGGAATTGTATTGTATACCAAAGATGGCCCATGTCTCCCTTTTCGGCAATGCCTTTCCAACTGTTGTTGAGAGGCCATTATAAGCTTTCCAGGAGTGTATTGTAGGCATGAATTTACGTGGACTGATTTTCACCATTTTCATCCAGATTGGACATTTATCTCAAATGTCTTGTTTCATTCACTTTCAAAAATGCAATTTAAAGGCAACCCTTGGCCTGTAATAATCCAGGAGAATTGATCACATCAAGTGGACAAGACCCTAGGTTCTTGCTATTTCTACAAATAATGCTATTTTGCAGCAGTCAAATCGTGTGCTTGTGATCTTGCTGAGGCTGCAACAAATCAAAACACGTTTACCTGGTTTTTCTCAGTCTAACAAAGAGTGATTTAGAATCATCTGTTGCTACTGACAAGCTGTTTCAGTTACAAAATACTCATGCAGAGAAACATGGATGAAACTAAGTTGATAAATTGCATTTTTGAAAGTGAATGGAACAAGACAATTGAGATAAATGTCCAATCTGGATGAAAGTGGTAAAAATCAGTCCACGTAAATTCATGACTATAATGCTTTCCTGGAAAGCCTATAATGACCTCTCAACAACATGCAGTTAGGAAGGCATTGCCGAAAAGGGAGACACGGGCCGTCTTCGGTGTACAATACAGTGCTCTTTATTTACGGTCCCTGTCAAAACTACATTGAAGAAATTCCATTAGACAGCCATTTAGTTAATATTATGAGTCTCTGGATTTTGTGTCTGGACCAAAGAAATTGCAGTTTGCTTGCATCCAAGGAGGCGAAAGTGAATTTCAGGCTTGACTTTTTCCTGGGGTAGTGTATGGTCACTTTGCCGCAGCTTCATAACTGAACGATCCAATAAGTTACACTAGATCACATATTGGTCCAGATATTGGCTTTTCTCCTTTATTACACTTTGCATGGTTGACTTGGCTGGTCTGTAATTGCTTTTCACCATAATCTGATTTCCACTGCAATGTTGCTGTGATATTATATCTGGCTGGCATCAAGCATGAAGAAGGAGTACATTGTAGGTTGATATATGGATATAATATGGCATTGGTTCTCAGATGTTTGGAATGAAATCTTCATTGCCTAATGACTTCTCATTTAAAAATAATTTCTAAAGGTAATTGCATAGTGTGGATACTGTGGACGTTTTTGATGAGAAGTAAAACAAAACCTTGCTTCAGATTTTGTTGATATGCAAAAAAATAGACCAATGGATAGATAGACACAAGAGTAATTTAGCTGACTTTCAACATATTAATAGCTTCTATTTCTTGGAAGCTTTTAGATCATGCTGAGGCTGACCTACATGTTTTTCATTGATACACAAATCTTCTTAAAAATATGAAGAACATTTATTAGTTAAAATAAATTGATAATATCTTTACATCTACCTGAAATTGGTGTCTTATTTCATTTTAAATGTACTCATGAAATCGCGGTGCAATTGAAAAATAGCCAAAATGGCGTCCCACACTTTCAAAAAGTTGATTGGCCGTATGCCGTCACTCATTTACAGTCCTCGTCATACTTACGTGGAATCTGAAGTTCTTTTCTATGCTGTTGAACTATGATGTAATTTTAAACTGGGTCAGATTCCCCAGCTTCTAGCCAATGCGAATCCACCAAACTGAGCATCACAGTTTCAACTCAGTGTCAGAATGAAAATTGGGTCTGGGAAAACCAATACTAGTTTGACATCACAGCCTCTCAGCCAATGGGCTGCCAGAACAAATATACATAACATAAGCCATGTGTTTACAAACAAATTGTCAAAGCCTTCTGTTCATACCTACTTCCATCAAAGTTTAAGGTTGTAAGTTAGCAAATTTGTAGATTAATCAAACAACTGTATTGGGATTATAACAGTTGTCTACTATGAATGCTCACAAAGCTGCCATTTGGTAGGATTAGACTGGTGGTTGCTGTGATAAATCATTGGGATCACAAATTTGATGCTTCCTTCAATATATCAATGTTTGAACTGGGATACGTTGTTTACTGTCATCCCATTGGCTATCAAGCTGTGATGACGTGGTTGTAGGGGCTATCCCTGATAAAATTCCTACTCTGACACCAGTCTGCTCACAGACTCTAAACGAACAGCGCAGCTGGAGAGCCTGCCAGAAATCGGATGACCTCCAGCTGACACATTTATCAATATTCAAGTAGGTCAGGGCATGTCCGGGTAGAGGGACCTCATCACTTGTGCTCATACGCACAGCTGAGCTGCCAGCAAGACATAAACAAATTGTAATCAACAATGTTTAACGATCATTGAGTGCACATGCACTGCCTATGAGCACCATAAAATTCTTAAGATTTCAAGTCCTTTGACAGCTTTTTCCAGCATGATTTACAGGAATTCACGTTGAAGTTGACTTGTTGATTTTCATTTTTGTGATCTTCAGTTATATGTGTATTTTCAATATTGCACTAAAACTATCAAGATAAATCTCATTATTATATCCCAGGAAATAGGGCATGTTACTTTAGAAACAATATCCAGCAAACACTGGGTTCAAGACTTGATAATAAATGAGTAATTGCAAATTAAAAATACATTTACGTGACGTATGGCAGCCTACATGACGTGTGGTAGCAGCATGGTCAATGCCAATCATGAATCCCAACTTCTGTACACAGAGATCAACATACCAAGCTGTCAAGCAAACTGAAATACCAAGTGTCTAAAACAAACCTTAAGTCCTTAACTGTGAAATATAGTCATTTTGTTTCTTGCTGCCAATTTTTCACACCGAAACTTTGATTGGTTGTCATGTCAGTTTGAATTGTAAGCTTGACTGTCACATATGTCCACATATGAACATCTCAGACCGCATTTTGACAAGCCTCCTAAACTCGTGGTAATTAGGTCCACATGATGATAGAGAGATTATAAGATAGAAGGATTAAAACAAATAGATAGATAGATAGATAGATAGATAGATAGATAGATAGATAGATAGATAGATAGATAGATAGATAGATAGATAGATAGATAGATCTAAATAAATCTAAAGATAGACAGATGGTTGATTTATTCATTCACTTACTGATTGATGGCATGAATGATTGAATGATTGATTGATTGATCGATTGATTGATACAGATACTTGATAGCTGTAGAGACTGTATTTTCTATGCATTTTTTTTATTTCTTGGAATTCATCAAAATTTTCCTTGTAAAATATATATCTATCTATCGATACTGCGTGTCTGCTGGCCTGCCTGTCTGGCTGCTTACAGATATATATGGATCTATCTCAACTAAATCAGGAATGCACAGAAAAGTACAATTAAGTTCTATGAAATTTTAAATCCTTGACTGCATGGCCCAGAGAGCCAAAGACTACAAGAAAATGCGATCTAGTACGGTCAAACGTGGGCCAAGTCAATCAGTGTTCATAGGGCCTAAGGTGCCTGATGTATGAATGCTCAGTGCTGACCAATCATAAAACAACCCTTCAGGCGGCTGACATGGGGATTATATCAGACGGTTGACATGGGGATTATATTTCCATACTTTGTAAGTTTATTTGGCTTTGCAACTAGTGAAATCAACTGACAAACTGACGAAATAGATTAATTTCTCACAGCTTCTCTGTGTGCACAAAACTGAATGGAGATCATTCACACATCAGTAGATTTCTACCATACGTCACGTAGAGACAAATTGATAGGTCCTGATATCCAGAAAGTCTAAATCAACGCGAATTCCTGTAAATGATAGTTTATGGTTTTCTCCAAAGAAACTAATTAAAACAACAAACAGACAACAATGAAACACTGAAGCATTCATTCAATTGCTTTGAGAGATCTGAAACAGTTAATTATGTCTGTCACACCAAAGAAGAGTCAATCTTTTTGTCAAAACTTCACAAATAATGTATGTTTTGGTCACTGGTCAGCGCAAGCTTAACAAGCTTAGACTGGGAAGTGAGGGTGCTTGTGCGTGGCTGTCTAGCTGGCTGCCAAACAGGGACTACTCACAGTTCCCTGGGCAGGAAAAATTATGACTCCGCCTTAAAAAAGTTCCACAACAAGTACCACTTTGCAGCAATAGCAGCATTCTAATAATAAAGTGGCTGATTAAAAGTTATTTAATATTCAATTCTAGACATAATTCAACAGACCAAGTCGTTACTGTACTTCACTTAAAAAAAGAGGTCGTTACTGCATCTGAAATCAGGCAGAGTTCACTGCCGCTGGCAGTTCACTGCTGCTGTCTCTTATGCATGATGTAAAATATGAACTCTTGTGTGCAGAGTATTCTGACACTGTGTTGAAACTCTGACCCTCAATTCAAGAGGATCAACATTTGCTAGGAGCTGGGGAATCTGACGCAGTTTGAAAATCGGACATCACAGCTTGTAGTTCATTTACATATATTGCAATGCTGGAATAGAGTCATCTCTGACATCGCAGTTCAACAGTATAGAAGTAGGCCTATTACTTAACACCAACAGGTGACTGTCAGTGGTGTGGCAATGCAACTTTGCAAGTTGAAAAGTATGATACCGGTAATCTAACTTCGTAAGGACTGCCAGTGTGTACACAACAATAACCTACTCCATGAAATGTGACCTTACTAAGACCACATGATATACTTTCATTGTGTCATTTTGCAAATAAGATATGAGCTTGGAATCTTTTATATTAAAATGATAGTTAACGTAAGGGATTTATCTTAAGTTATACTCACTGTCTGGTCTTATAATTTTCCCTGTGCCTTCCTTTGCCTTTCAAGACTATTTATCTCTTTAAATGCCGAAATTAATGATAATTAGTTTTGAGCTGATTAGCACACTATACACTAGAGGACAGCACCGGCAAGGTCTCTTCAACTTGCCCTCTGCCTTTCTGCACCAATGTATACTTCACTTGCATTTGTTATCATGGATGTTCCGTGTAATTCCGCGGGTAGCACTGGCTTGTTGCTACATAAATTAAAATGATACAGTACGCGCATTGATCTCAATTTATACTTAGTGCCTGATCTTCTTATCTGCCATGTGCGTTTCTAAATCTACAGATACAGACTACAGCCTGTGCCTTAACCAAGTTGCTTTGCTGTAGGCTATAATGTTAGAAAAGCACTTTCAACATTGACATCCTTTAAAACAAAGTGAAACATAAATTTAAAAACTGCCTTTTCCAACATTTGAACATTTCTGAAAACATTCAAAGTAGCCTCGTTAAAGGCCTTGTTAAAGGTTAAAGTTGGTTTACACCTTTAAAAAACTCTCGTTTGTGCATTATTCATTGCACTGAGATTCTAATACAGTGTATATGTTTTTTTACGTTTGACTGACGCAGTTAAAAAATATGGTTTCAAATGTTTCATATCTATAACTCAAAGAGAAAAGCATGAATAAGGAGAGCTTATACACTAATACGTGGAGTGACACTTCAGTGTTACGTCCTTTGAAGAATGTGCTGCCCCCAATTACAGAGAGTCAATCTTGGAGATAGGACTGATCCTGCACAGGGTGCAACCAATATACTCTATTTTCTGCTCTTGTCAAAAGTAAGACCTTTTTTATCTCCATAATTCCTCATAAAGCAGACATCAAAGTAGCTGTTATGACTCTCTCATTGTGCTCCTGCTTCAGAGAAATGCAGCTTTATTGTTGTTGTCATACGAAACTTCTACTCTGATGCAGTCTGGGATGGTCTGAATATTGTGCTTATACTTTCAGGCAGTGGTAAAACCACATTGATTTTACGTCAATAACAAAACTTATCATATTGTTCTTTTCCCATTTATTCATATCGGCAACTTTTATTCTCACAGCCCAGGACAGAGCTACATATATATTTGCCAGAAAGATAATATAACATCATTTAAAATAAGTGAATGTGTGGAATTGAATACGGATGAATAGATCTGTCTAATATGTAAAATTGGCTTATGAAAGCTACTGTTATATGTCAGGAGACAAAATATTTAGAAACATTTACAGATCATGGGAACATTTATCTTGTTATATGTTGTGTCTAGCAGGATTTTTCACTTGGTCGAATAGTTGAAACCTCTAGATCTATTCAGAAGAGTATAAGTAACATCCTTTAAGAAAAGGAGAATGCATAGGAAAAAGTCCCATGTGGAGCAGTATCTAATTTTGAATATGGTCCTATGAATTATTAAACCCAAGCCTTACCAAGGATTGCTTCTGATTCTCATTACAGACAGGGTCCTGGTGGTCTTGGTGGTGTAATGAATGTTAATTGATGTAACTATGGTGTATGGTGATTCATTGCTTTTGTCATAGGCTGTGTTGGACAAGATGGGACATAGTGGAACACGAAACAAGCCCTCGAAGGCATTGCTCTACATCCAGCAATAACCTTATCACAAAAGGTTAATAGCATCATATTGGCCCTTCATTAATTCCCTGCTGCTGATAGCCTCCATGCCATTATATATAACCCCTCATCTCCATAACTACTCTTTGCCATAATGTCTGGCCATAAATCGGGCTCTTCCACTTCATATATTGTGCTCCATAACTCTGCGACTCACTCCCCGACTCGCTATGGGCTCTCTCCGCAACTCACTTATTGAGTAACGCTCTCAGACAAACAGGATATATGCGACGTGGCACCATCCTCATCACGAAACCCTATCCACCTCATTGCTCCAGATGAAGATATGGCCCTTCATGGAGGCAGCCTATTGCAAATGACATCCACCAGCCAATTTATAGGTCCCTCTCACGAGCCGGCTAAGCATACAAGTGAAATATGATCATCTGTCAACATATTACACTTTCCCTACTTCATACAAAGTCGACTTCTTCTCCAAGAAGGTCGATCCATGTACACTCTAAAAAATTTCAGACAAAATTGGTTTTTTAGATTCAAAATGGTTTTTTGAAAAACCAAATTTCAATGCAAAAAACCAACATGGATTTTTTTAAAAATCCATGTTGGTTTTGCATTGAAATTTGGTTTTTCAAAAAACCATTTTGAATCTAAAAAACCAATTTTGTCCCGATATTTTTTAGAGTGTATATTTGCCTCTAAAATCTTGCCATATTTTTATGGTGATTTTTATCCGTCAGGGTAAACTGATTCTTTACCGATTTTGACGTTCGGATAACATCATGGTTCGTTGGTTCAGTTTATTATAATCTTTTGCCAATCTTTTTCATACTAGATTGCCTGGCTTTAATACTTTACAGATATTGCACAAAAAGGGATGTAATGAAGTTATTCAGGATAAGGGAATTTAGCTGGCTAGTAAGAACTGATGTCCATTTAGGCTTAGTAGAGGTCACTAAGAGGGGGTAATCGCACCGTTTTATGCAATTTTTTTTTGTAATCTTATTGAATATGTGTGCAAACATATGTTTTGCTTGAGCAAACCTGCAGTGTGATTATTATGTAACGCATTACAGAGATCATAACATAAGCATTTAAGGGGACATTCTTGGTAGCCACCTTAGTTCCCTTATCCTGAAAAGCTTCATTAGAAGTAGTAAAAAGGAACGTAGTGTAAATTATTTTCTCTGAATGTTGCCGCAACACTGCAGAATTTCCCACCACAATTTCTTTTTTCGTGGGAGCCTGCTCCATCGCTAATCTGAATTATTTTATTTGACCTGGTTTAAAACCAAATTGACGAAAACCAAATTGATGAAATGAAAACTTTATATTTCCAAAAACCAAATTGACGAATTGGATCACTGATTGTACATGTACATTGTTTAACTCTGTTCGACCATAAGAAGCAAGGATTCCAATTCTCTTGCACAAAAGCTGGCAAACAGCATCAAACCGAAATTTTCAGTTTGGGGCATTACTTTCACACAAGCAACTTTCTTAAATTATGTGATTCGTAAATGTGTTATACATATGTGTTATACTGTACTTATGGAGGAAGTGATTAAGTGAGTGAGTTTGTGATTCGCGTCCGTTTTATAAAGCCTTAGGAAAAAAACCTTGTTGGAACTTGGAAGCTGCATGCATGGCTTGATCAATGCTGCTGCTCTTGTGTGAGATACCAGTTTAGACAGAAGACTGAGGTTGGCTGATTTGCATGAAGATAGTGCATGTTTTCTTATCGGTGCAGGAAAAGGCCATTTTATTGCTAAAAGGAAGTGAATCTGTCGTTTGTGTTGTCAAATGCTTGGCACCATGATCGCACCAAAACTCTTTCGAGCGGGTTGGATATAACAACCTTTGTTTTTATAAACGTTCGCTATTTCACTTTATCCCATGTCTAGCCAACTTTTGTCCCTCATACTGAGCTTTTCCCTGGTCAATACAGATTGAGAGAGGTAAATACTACAGAAAGAAACAGGGATATATTTAGTTCAACCAATCAAATTCCTTTGGCTAATTAGCCAGCAGGGATATACTAAAAGATAATGAGCAAGACAGGGATATACTGGAACTGACCAATCAGAAGACAACAGTGCCCCTATATATCATGCTTATTAGCATGTAGATACCAGCATATTTGCTGATTGTTGTGATTTAAGGCAATTAAGTGCTGCCAATTAAAAGTATTGATTTCTTTTGTAGCACAACTGCATTCACATTGAGTGCTTCAAACTGTTTTACATTGATATAAAATTGAAATATTAAAAAAAATACGACATGGGATAAAAAGGTTATACCATGGGTTGCGGCAGTATATCCCTGGTATAGTCACCCTCGACCTCGTATATCCCTCGACCCTTCGGGTCTCGGGATATACTGGATCTTGTGTGACTATACCAGGGATATACTGCCTCCACCCATGGCATAACCTCATAGTATGAATCAGTCAAAGGTACAAATGTAATCTGGCTTATGTTTTGCAACATGCATACATAAACATGTGTATGCATGCTCATAATAGCCAAAATAGTTAAACAAATTACACCTTCAAGGCTTGTGTAACATACCACATTGATGGCTAATTGGGGAGTACATTAATACAAAACAATTGAGTAAGTTATCGCACAAAGACTATTTATACTGATAAGTGTTTGGTTGAACTTTTCTATGTATAAGTCAAAATCCAACCAAATGTTTTCGTGATTTTGTGATAAAACAGAAGGCCTACAAACCTACAATGAAAAGGACACGTTTGATAATTTAATCAATATGAAGCATGTTTGTGAAAATCTGGCCAATTTGAAAGACGTGACATCTTGCAAAGGTATACATATGCACTCATTTCTATTATGGTATAACATTAATTTCTTAAACTTTGATGTTTCAGATTGTAATGATTATTTACAAAAAGACTGAAATGCATACATAATGAGTTTTAGGCCTACAAAACATGGCCATCAAATACAAATTTCTATTAAAATGAGATAAATATATATGTAAATATGAATGTCAGAGTCATAAGCATAGAAATAGTTTAATTTAACACAACAACCGAGGTTTATGTTAGTATTACATACCTATCCAAGTTATTCATATTTGCATACACTGGGCTTCATTCATACACATCGCTGAAGAATATGCACAAGCAGGTATTATGATACTGTTCTTATCTGAGAGACATGCATTGTCAAACTGCTTATAACTTATTCAAACCATGATTTAATTTGCGTAAAATATAGAGCACCATTGTGAGAAGTGTTCTTCTTCAATTCCTTGTGGCATAGTTATTCCTTGGTAAATCACATTCATGCTCTGCAAAATACTGCCAACAGCATAAAAGGCGGGAGTTGCATGGATAGCTTCTCTTTCATTGGGGAATTGGCCGAATGGGTTTTGGCTGCAGGGATTGACCTGAGGCACATGCTTCCATTCATACGCATACTTCTTGTTTCAGGGTTGTTTTTCAATCGGGGTACATAGTTTTGTCTCACGGGGGTCAAAAATAAAGGTCTTTCTTTTCTGGCCAAATTGACTTTTTTCTGTTGCTATATACCGTGCCGTGGATTTCTGAAAATTTTAGGGCTACAAGTATTCTGAATTGTTTTTTATTTGACTTTTTGATATTTCGACCAAAGTCAATATTCTGCTCATCCCTCTATTACTGGATGTATAGAACACCCAGTTGTATGGGCTTGTGCTGAGTGGATAGATATATATCTGACAATGAAAAATCATCTTACTTGCTTAATTTTGGCCAAGAACTTTGTGTGTGTCAAGGAAAATAGTAATTTTGGGAGAGGACAGCATTTTTCGGAGAGGACAGTTTATTTGACGAAAGCTGTTTTTGGTGTTTTCCGCTACGAGCATTGTGCAGTTGGTACAACTGAAGTGAAACACTTACCAAAACTTTGTCTAATCTATTGAAGGAGTATTTCTATAAAATAAAAATACTTTTAATTCAATGTTATTGCTGTGTTGCTGACCCTATTTCGGAGAGGACAATATTTGACGGAATTGACCTTCATGTGTTCAATGCAGGATTCTGAAGAGACTAATCATAGTTGCTGCATGTAATTCTAATGTTGAACTCTTGGGACCATGTTGAACGCATATTCACTATTGTTAAAACTTACTGTTAGGTTAGGACTGAAAAATCTGCAGCGATATTTGCCTAATTTGCAAATGAGACATATATGCATGGTATTTCTGGTATTTTGGATATCGTGTGACTTTCCAGAGCGTACCCCGATTGAAAAACAACCCTTCATCAACACAGAGATGCTCCACAATAACCATATCTTGCACGGCTTTAGAAGCAAGTATTGTAACATGCTTGAGAGGTGATTTGGTTATCACAATCACTGTGGGTATATTCACTCATTGAAGAGATTTACGAAAACTTTATATTTCCAAAAACCTCAATTGTCAATTATAGCTTTCGATTGAGATACATTATGTCCAGTGTAATATCATGCAAAGCAAAAAGTGACAAGCATTCTGACATATTGGGATCAAGTCATTGGAAATGTAAGGCCATGATTGATTATGTCTTTATGGACCAAAAAAATGCTTAGATTTAGTGATGGAATTTTTCAACTCAGAACGGTGGCACCAGGCTGCACCATGATATTTAGTTGCGGTTACCAGAAATAAAATTCACCAAATTGGGACAGCATATGGATTGAAAGCCAGAGTTTGCCTGGCCCAGCAGAAAATAAGCCATTGATGTGTTCTTACACAATAGTTCTGATCAATAGTTAGCATTTCATTGATTACTTGATTGGCCTTGGGGTATAAACACTAGTTGTGTATCAATCTTGGGCTTATTTGTGGAAATTCGATGTGTAATTGTCTCTATTGAACGTGCTGATAACTGTTACTGGACTTGCCAGTTATGTTGATCACAGCTATACTCAAACATGATGTTATCCCTTAGGTAATAAGAAATAGATCGGACACTCCTGTACTTCAAAGGTACACACTGCGTTTCGGAAGGGGCCTAATGACTATTTAATTGCTGTGAAATAAGAGCAGTAATTACCTCAATTCAATTCTCAAGAACCCTAAGAAACAATGGACTGGATATGAAAAAAGATATATTTTTATGATTTTAGATAAATTTACATAAAAAAGGAAATATGTTTCATGACTCACTCCCTGAGTTATGTTCTTATAATCTGGTCAAATATGGTTATATATATTCTAAAAAAAATTATTTGAGCTGTGTTTTTTTAAATGTCATTTTTTATTCTTAAGAATCATTATACATCTATGTATCTTTCATGGATTGACAGAGAATTGTTAGAGCTTTCCAAAATGGGGTCTGCCTGTTCTATAGGCCCAGTGATAGTGAAATTGTGATCCATCAAAGTGCTTTCGATCTCCACCTGGTTATACTTGTCTTTTAAAAAGTAGTACTTTTAAATACACGTAACTCAATTCGAGGAAATTCGAAGATTAAACCATTATAGCCATCATTAGGACAAGATTCTTGGCTTTCTAATGAATGTAGTCTCATCTACGGCTTTCCATGGATTGTAGGATTTATTTGAGTTTTAAAAAATCATGTTTTTCCAAATTTATTAACATTTTGGTCCATAACTCAAGTTATTACAGGCCTATGATTAAAATAAAAACATATACATAATTGTCAAAATCTGCTTGATGCATATGAGTTAGTTTTATGTACACAAGACAAAAAATGAAAAATATTCATTTGCAGCCTCTATCTTTAAAAGGGGTGAAGATGAAGATGCTCTGTGCTTACTGAAGCGCAGTGTGTACATCAAACAAAATATGTGATTAACAACTCATTACAGATTTTGGGCCAGCTCTGGGCCAATATGAAACCTTGGTAATGACCATGTAATGATAACTGTTTTATGACTTAAGTGAGTTTCCGATCTATTTCTTATTCCCTAAGGTTATCCAAATACATGTGATGAATGCATGAGTTATTGTTTATTCTTATGATGCTCACTTTTTATGATTTTGGTTGCCCTCAGTGGTCAAAACTTGAAGTTGTATTGGCAGGTCCATTTTCTCTCGACATCTCCTGGTTTTAATTATTTACGACAGTTATAAGAGCAATTCGCTTTTTATTATTTAACTTGCATGACCAATATATTGCGTGTATTGGTGACTGTGGGTATATTGGAAGCTTCTGACTGTTTGATAAGTATTATTATGTTACTTGACATGGTAGAAAACTACAAGGCTCTGACTTTCTTTCGGCTGCGGTTTCCTGATATCATTTATTTCTTTCTTCTTCTTTTTTCTTGCAACAACAGACTTCTGTCATATCCAGAAATTGGCTGTGATGTGGAAAAGTTTTCTCTGAAATTCTGGGGTTCTTTACGAGGATCGATTGTGTTCAGAGAAGCATAAAGTAACCAAAGGAAGGGGATAAATTGTGAAGGTGTGATCGCAGGGGGCTAAATCAACACTACTTGCCACTTGCTACATACTAACGAATCCCATGGGAAAGATAAGTCAGGCAACAGCTACAGAAAATGTCTGGCTGCTAAAGGTGAATGGCAAAGGGCTTCACTCCTTGGCTCTTCCTGGGGTGACCTTGCTTGGCCCTTGTCCAGAAGTGTCTGCAACAAGATCTTAAGAAACATGTTTTTTAACGTAGATGTTTGTTTCTTATTAAAAGTTTTCGTAAAAAAATAATCACACATTGCATAAACTATGCAATAAACAAGTAAAGGAGAAATTACGGTATAGTCCAGGTACGTTATATTAAGTCAACAGCAACCAACTAACATACATTACATTTCAGCGAATTGAAGATTTAGAGATTTTGTGACACAGAGGAATTGAAGTATTATTTTTCTTACACGTTATATGTCTTGAACTAATCTGAGGATATTTAGTCAGATTAATCCTTGGTACATATCCCTGTCATTGTGGTTTTTGCTTGACTCATTGCTCATATTTAAATTGCTCATGGTCGTTATGTAAGTACCATCAGCTCTGTGTTGAGGCTTTCTACACATGGTGTTTTATGAAAAGACAGCTCTTTGGATTACACTTTGCCATTTGTGTTTGTGTGTCTTTTGTAAGGTCACACTTGGTGGCCTCACTCTTCTTCTTGTAAAGACATAAACTTGCCCTTGTCATATAGACAGGCATCCCCACTTGCTGTAAATTGAATCTGGGTGAAAGCACAGTAAGCGCCTCAATATTTGGCCCCTATGACCTAATAATTATTTTCATCAGAAGTGCAAGTGTAGTACATCACTTTAAACCTAATAATGTGTAGAATACAGAATTATGCTTGTCTAATAAATCAAGACAGGTATTTGCTGGGCTGCTATGAACTGCATTATGAAAGTTCCATGAAAATCTAGGTTTTTCTGCTGAAATGTACCATTGGCTTTTCGGCAGTTTTCGCAGATGTGATATGGACAGTTTGCATGAACTGTGACCAATTAAATTTTTGAGCCTTGTCAGCATTCACTAAAATAATCCAAATTTTTCACTAAACATGGTATCCCTGCTTTATTCATGACATACCAGACCTCCAAATATCAGTCCCCAGACTAATTTGAACATTTTTGTGGACGTAATGGACGGACATTTACACTTTTTAGCCTGGTGTCCAGTGTTTAAGTTAAATTCATTATGTTTTTTAAATTTTCAGTTGCATACATAGTTAGAGAGAGATAGACATGCATTTCCATCTCAGTTGAAATGTTAGCTGGTCTTTAATTCATTTAAATTACCAAAAAATCAGTTGTGGACGTAATGGACGGACATCCATTTTAGCCATTAAAGCTTCTTGTATCTTACAATCATCATTGGCCATTGGAAATTTTTTGCTTAAATTCATTAAACCAATATCATATCTAGGCAAAAGCACCAAATTCGGCTAATTATTACATAAAAATACCCTCCAGCCAGCCTTTTGAACCCCTGACTGTAAATTTGCAAAAATATGGTTACAAGCAGACCTTTTCTTTGGACGTCATGACTGCCATAATCATCATATTGAAAAATCAGCCAATGGTCCCTACAGAAGGCCAGGGAGGTACAGCAAACAGATAATGCCATCGGCAGAATGTCAACTAGATATTAGGCTACAACATTGCTGCAATCAGATGGTGCTTCGGAAAAAGGGCCACTGGTTACATGGTAAAATTACCAAATTACACCCACTTTAAAGGTCTGCCCAGAGCATGGTTTTAATTTTATGCTCATGAAAAATGCCTAAATTTCTCAGATTTACTTGTTGATCAAGCTTAGATACTGCACTGTTTCTTCTTTATGTCAGAAATTGGTTTATAGGACCCTAAATTTACTTTTAACTGATCAAAACGCAATTGAGGCCTTTACTGTGCTTTCACCCATCTACCCTTGTGCATGTATTGGCGGAGAGGTTTGATATATGCATGCACACTGCACAGCCTCCGGGTTGCGTGACGGTTGCTTTAAACTTTGGATTTAATACATGAGCATTTGAAGAAAAAAGAAACTCAACAAAATTCACCTGGTCAGCAGTAATAATCGTGAGCTGGTGATTGTTGAGAAGGGCGGATTAATTGTACACAGGCTTTTAAACCTGACACACAAGTGTAGTAATGAATGTGGTTGAGTTAAATTTTTGCATGGCGTTGGTTTAATTAAGATTATCCTCAGGATATTAAGCTGCACACTGTACAAAAGCCCATTAAGGTTTACCTTGCATTTATATATATTATTCAATCTGAAATACAGGAAGTGAAACACCACTCATGATTGCATATATTAAGTTTGAAACAGTTGTTAAAATGGTTTATTTAGCCATTTAGTTATGATACAACCTGAATTTGTCTTGTGTGATATTTGATATTGCTCGGATGAGCTGAGTATGAGATGACGACACAGTGTATGGATTTGCTGCAAGCAATGTCTATCTCTCTCATCCATGCAGATAAAACATTGCCTGTACTAGTGTACTTGGCAAGCAATGAACAACATAATTTAGTACAGAGAGTTAAACATGTATATCATGATTTATCAGTATAAATTTGCCTTGTAAAAAAGAAAGCAACGGAGAAAAGCTTATATAGGTTTGCGAAATGTCATGAATGATGTTGTGTACGGCATTACAAGACACAGAATGATGCTTCTATAAGATGATGATTAATAACATCCAGCTTTTTGAAGCATATCGTATAAAGATCATCATGAAAACAGATCTTTGCAATTAATGAGGCACACATATCATTTACACTGAATTGCTGGGTTATGACATTGGCATATTTCATATTCCTTTGAAGGCATTATATCTTTAGATATGTGCCTAGATGAGAAAAGAACATCTTTGTAGCCTACTTTTATCATCCTCACAAGCAAAGGATTATGAGTGTCACCTTTGACACCTGTCTCACCCCTCCTAAGTATCACACACTGTGACACACAAACAGATTGTCGGCCAGTTTCTGCCTTTCTGTCTGTCAAATTTCCAAGCCTTTCGGGGTGTGGGGAAAGCCACCCATCATAATCTCCCTTCACCATGTCGCTATCATCAGTATAGAATATACTTTAATACGTCCATTCATAGTTATACAAACAGAAACATTTAGTAGGCAATCCTATAATTGTTAAATCTTCTATCTCTTGCTCTTTTCCACATCCTTAAGAAATGTATTTATAATTGTTTTATTCTGAAATTATGTTTCTTTAGAATTCAGTTCATTTTCAATCAGGTCTGAACTCTTGCTTTTTGGGTGTACATACAATTGCTAGTGTTTTAAAGGAAGATAAATCTATAATGTAAGTTGGCAGCACTTTTGTTGGCAATTTGTCTTTTGCAAGATCGCATTTGTGATTTTTTGTCTGCGATGTAGTGTATGTTGTGTCATGCATCTCAAAGTTTGCAACCTGAAGCCACCTCAGATTAAAAGCCTTACTTTGCATGCACAAGAAATGCATAGCCACTCTGAGTCAAATGGCATTTAGAATAAAAGAGAAATGTGCAGAACTCAACTTAAAAAGAACCACAAGCTGGTTTTCAGCAGTGCTTCTTTCTATGACTGTATATAATATATGAGCTTGACACAGAACCAAAAAGAAAGACTCGACATACTTATTGGACTCGTTTATAATACGTTGACGGATAATTTGTGACATTCGGAATCATTCCAGGTACGCATTATGCATTATGAATCATTCACGAATTAAGCAAACTGGATAAAGAATATGATGGTGTTTTGATGGAGACAAGTAAACATTATACCTTGATATCTTTATTTTTACATAAGATCATCCTTCGCCTCATTGCCGTGTCCTCCTCCTGTCCTAATTAGCCTACCAAGTGCATAGATACAGGACGTAAAGCCCCAATCATCCATCCATCAATTATTTTTACATATGCATTAACATGCATGTAAAGGGACTTAACTGGTGTTATGATATAAAATAACATGACCAGAATTGACGTTTTGTTGGAGATGATGATAGCTGCTACTTTGAATGTGGACAGGTGATGTTGGGGCAGAAGTGCATAGGCGTACGGCGTGCGCAATTTTTGGGGGGGGGGGCCAGCGACATTTGCCCGAATTTCAAATCTAAATTTATATAAACATCAAGTTAAATTGCCTGGAAATCATTAATTTTCAGTAGTTTTTATTTAATCATCTGCCCGAAATTTTTAGCCTTTTTGCCCGAATCTCACTGTTTCCCAAACTTTTGGGGGGGCAGTCGCCCCCCCCTGCCCCCCCCCTCCGATACGCCTATGCAGAAGTGCTACAGCTAGTCAAAATTAATTGGAGCAAGCACTTTCTGATGACAGGACTTTGATACATAGGTCTTGTACTAGATACAAAGCCTGTATTATTGTATTTCAAAAAACTTGTGGCTATTTGCTCTGTCAAAAAAACTTGCAACATAGTATTGTAGCCTTCATTCTTCAACCTGACAAACGAAGCATACAATGAATGTCAACTTCTTCAAAATCCAAGGCACATGCATGATCTGGCACATCAATGTACATGTTATCACGTTTACACAAAAAATAAGGACAGCATTTATTAGGTTGGAGCCCTGGAAGAATCAAGTGCATGTAATTAATGAGCATGTTAATTGTACATGAGCGGTTGAACAAGACACAAATGCCAATGATTAATGACACATAATGAATACGTAATCCGGGTAAATGAGTACATGGGTGCTCCACAAGAATTGAAGGGTTAGCACTAAGCAATCGATTCAATAGATTTATCATGAAGTATACTGGTAAATCTGATGGCACAAAGTGTTTAGTTGGTTATTAGTTTTTTATAACCAGGTTGTATGTAACATCTAATATTGTATAGAGGAATATATTGAAGAAGCTGATGCACTGACACAGTACAATATTGTTGCTCGCCATATTTTTCCCTTTGACCTAAGAAGCTTAAAGGATGTGTGATGCATTGTGTTTATCACAGATTGGTAAACACCTCTGGATTGAAATGGTCAAGAGACAGGAGGAAATACAACCCCAGGGGCAGGGTTATACAGAGCTGATAATTGAAAAGTAAAATTACCAAGGGACAAACATTTGAAGCCAAAAAACCTGGATGAATTGAAATATTTTTCTTCTTACACTGTCTGCTATTTTGGTAAGATCTTTGTTTTTGCCTGATTCTGTGCTTACTGTAAAATTGCTCATGGTCCTTATGTCATAACCACCAGCTCTATGTTGTGGCTTATTGTATGGTATTTTACAAAAAAACAGCTAATTTACATAGGCCTACAACTTGCTTCTGGTCCAATATCGTGAGTTGGTAAAATTTCAGTTTTGGCCCAACATAGACATGCATTTCGGGTCATATCTCAGCTTTCGTATAGAATTTATGCATGTGAAATGCGATGATGTCCCCTTTGATGTAAATAGCATCAAATGTATCCTCTTCTCATATCTTTTGATATATTAAATGGTAAATGATTGCATATGGGATCATTTTTTGGCGTCACGCTGGACACTGCATGTAAAAAATTCAAGTAAAACTTTAAAATACAAGCAAGTAAATGCAATCAGAATAAAATTTAAAATTTGGTGTTATGCCCTGGTTAGCTGAGCATCTTATGAATACAGAAAAAAGGCCATGATATGTTTCTGTATTTCAAAATGACACGTTTTGCAGTATAAGGTTGTCATGTCACACGCAAAGCCAAAATGGACAATGTTATTTTTGATGCATCAAATATACCATTCGCTGATTGATTTTTAAAATTGTTTTTACCTCAATATTTTGCTCATGACCTGGTCTGTCAGGAAAAATTAACAAAACTTTGCAGCAACTCTTATACTGGAAGCAGTGAGGGCTAAAGTGAGACTGACGAAAAATTGACACACTCTTTTTTTTGAGAATTATGTTGGTCCTCTAATGTTGAGATGCTGTCTGATTATGGCCCATAGTGGAAATTTTATTTTTCTGGACAGTTCCTAATTGCTCATGAGCTTGGCTTTCTATCGATCCCTGTATGTAAAATAGTTGTAACACTACTCTATCATGGTTTTACAGCCCTGTTTTTGAGACTGACGAAAAATTGACATTCTCAAATTTTGTGAAACTTATGTCACACCTCTCTTGTATAGGAGCTTATTGTTCAAGGTGTGTTCTGGAATGCTCATTATCTTGATATTTTCTTGTTGCTCATGTGTCTGGCTATTCATTCATGTATAATATGTGGTTGTAAGTCAAACCTATCATGTATTTGAGCCCTGTCTTTGAGACTGACAACAAAATCAACATTCTTACAGATAGCGAAATGTTATGTCTTGACTGCTTTTGTTCAGATGCTTCTGGAAAAAGGATTGATGCTAGAATGGCCATTATCTTCATATCATTTTGTTGCTTGGGACCATGGCTTTCCATTTCTATACACAATATGGTTGTATGTGGAACCTATCTTTGTATTAGAGCCTGCCATTGAGACTGATAATAGATGCAACACGTTCCAGTTCTGCAATACCTGCCAACTGCCTAACAATAGGTCAAATAAGGGGAAATATTTTAAATCATAAAAGTTTTGGATTTAGGATATCATTTTCTGGAATTTGTGTAAATTTCATGGTGATATCTTTAAAACTTTAACCTACAAGTCCATTTGAATGAAGTAAGAACAGTTTCGCAAAAACTGCATTTCAAGTTTATAAATCCTTCATATTTATGTTTTAAAAACATAATGGCATTATCTAGCCTTGTCAGCTTAAAAATGGATTTATAACCTAACACTTTTGCATTTTGAAATCTACTAATATAGGGAACATATCTGTGATTATCCATTTTTTGTCCTGAATGACCAAAAATCCCAATTTTACCAACTTGTGCCATTGGACCTTCTGTGTGTAACATTGTGTGTGTGCCTTTTGTAAGGTTACACTTTGTCGCCTAATTGCTCTGTTTGCAATTACATTTGCATATGTCTTGACAGGCATCCAAAATGCTGTTAAGTTGAAGCTACATTTGGCAGGAGGGTTTGATATGCAATTGATAAAGTGTGCGGCATTACAACACACAGAACAATGGTTTCTGTAAGATGATGATTAATAACATTGTGCTTTTTGATGTACATATTGCAAAGATCATCATAAAAACAGATATTTTTAATTAATGAAACACACATATAATTTACACTCAATTGCTAGGTTATGCCATTGGCATATATTCCTTTGAATGCATCATTTAAAAGTGTGGCTATCACAGTCTACCCAGATGAGGAAAGGACATCTTTGTGGCCCACTTTTATCATCTTTACTGGTAAAGGAAAATGAGTGTCATCCGTGTCACCCCCTCCTGAGTATCACACACAAACAGATTGTCGACCAGTTTCTGCCTCTCTGCCTGTCAAATTTCCAAGCCTTTCAGGGTCTTGGGAGAGCCCGGGGTCATAATCTTCCTTCAACATCTCACTATCATATCATGATCAGCAGTATTGGCAATAGCATTTTCAACATTCTCAGCAGCATCAGCACTATATGAATTGAATAATTCACTCAGAACAATGCAATAACTATGTCAGTCTATAGTTTTGTTAGGAGGCAATCTTATGCTTGTTGTTCTGTTCCATATCCTCAGAAACTCTATAATTATTTTATTCTGAAATAATGTTTTTTGATAGAGCTTATTGCAACATGGCAGTATTTCTCTGTTATTGTATTACTTTCAGCTCTGTATATCACTGCTTTTTGTGTACATATAAAAGTGCTAGTGTTTTACAGAAAGAGAGCTACGTAAGTTGTAGCACCTTTGTGAGCTTATTGGTCTTTTGTAAGGTCACATTTGTGATCTAACTGCTCTTTTTGCTTGAAATGCGGTGTATGTTGTGTCATTCATCTCAAAGTTCGCAACCTGAAGCTTCCTTAGATTAAAAGCCTTACTTTGCATGCACAGGCAACTGTGTAGCCAATCTGAGTCAAGTGGCATTTAGAATAACAGAGAAATGTACAGAACACAACTTAAAAAACTTAAAAAGAGTCATAAGTAGGTTTTCAGCAGGACTATATATGCTTGATGCTAAACCTGGTTGAAAGATTGAAAGACCAAAGATACGCTTGAGTATACTTCTTAAACAATATTTTGACTGGATGATACTGTCAATTTGTGCAATGAAAAGCAGGTAAAGGAATTATTTTGCAGGGTATCAAGTGAAGTTATGAAGTAAAATAACATGACAAGATTTAATGTTTTCGTGGGGATGGTGAATCAATGGTGATAATAATTCAAATGTAAACATAATATTGTGGGCAGAAGACAGTATTACAGCTAGTCAAAATCAAATGAAGCAGACATTTTCTGATATTATGGTTTTGATTCATGAGGTAGGTCTTGTGATAGATACCAAGCCAGCGTTTTTGTATTTTTAAATGCATGCATGCGTCTATGTTCTCTGTCAAAAAAAGATTGAAATAAATTGTAGCCTTCATTCTTCAATCTGACAAACGAAGTATACAATGAATGTCAACTTTGTCAAAATACAAGGCATATACATGATCAGGCACGCCGATGTTCATGTAATCACATTTACACTGGAGCAACAAAAATAAGTACATCAATTATTTGGTTGGAGCCCTGGAAGAATCAAGAGCTTGTAATTAATGTGCAAGTTAATTGTACACGAGTGGTTGAACAAGACACAAATGCCAATGATTAGTGATGACACGATGAATACATAATCTTGTAGACAGGGAAGATGCTCAACAAGAATTAAAGGGTTAGCACTCACACATAGCAAACAATTAATTGAATTTATCATTTAGTGCTGATAAATCTGATGGCAGACAGTGTTTTGTTGGTTATTAACATATTGTATGTTCCAACATCTGATATTGTATTGAGGAATTCACTTGGTCAAAATGCAAGGCAGACTGGTAATCACCACTTGATTATTGCAACTCTGCATTGTAACATGTATGAAATCAAAACTTGATAAGGAGACCCACTGAAAAAAAGGATTGTCTGATAACAGACAATTATTGTCTAATATGTGTCTGATCAAGCGATTGTCTTATCCAGACTATTGAATTGTTCAAAATGTCGAAGAACTTGTTTGTTCATTCAATTGATTGTTTGAACCAAGACAAGAAAAGGAAAAGTTTGTTAATGTGTCAACCTCACAAGCAAAGGATGATGAGTGTAGAATTTGACACTTACTTCATCTTATCCCAAAAAATACCTGCAAACAGATTGATGGCCAGTTTCTGCCTCTCAGCCTGTAAAGTTTCCATGCCCTTGTCAGTGTTTGGAACAGCTTTGAGGAGTTCAATTGCAAAAAAGATGTTTCAATAACCATGGAATGAGAATACCAGTATCAATAGCATTGACAATAGTACCATTACCCTATAAAGGAACATGTTTTTCATATATACTGTGTTTGTTTCCAACTTATCTCATCAGAGACCTCTTTGTGTCTCTTTGCTCTTTCTGCCCCATCAAAAGTTTTTCAGTGCTTTCATCTTGCAATATGTATTTCTTATTCAGCTTATACAAAGCTTTAGCTATTGCTCTTCGTTGCGCTGATGTTGTTTTATCAGTTTCTGTTCTGTTTTGTAGCTTTTTATGTATCAATGCTGGCATTTAAAAAAAAGCTATGCTATGTGAGTAGCAGCTCTTTTGTGTGCATATATTGCATCTTTTGGTAAGGTCACATTTTGTGGCCTAACTGTTCTTTTTGCCAACTTAGTGTCATGCATCTCAGAGTTTGTAAGTTGAAGCAACCTTTGATTGAAAGGCTTGGTACATGCATGCTCAGGAATTGCAGGAAATTGCAGGACCACACTGATGTTACGTTGTGAGCAGAATAACAGAGAAAAGGGCACAATGTTGTTTTCACGTGCAGGAAAGAAATGCGCGTTGATTATTCACGAACGAAGTTTAATTGCACCTGTGGTGAATATGACAAACTAATTCTTATTACCTGCTGGAGACGCACGTTTATCAGGATATTATCCATGCACCTACATTCATTCAAACGAGATATGAAATGCAGAAGCAAGTAATTACCTGGGACCAGAGTAAAACCATACTACTAGATATTACGCAAGCAATGATTTTGTCAGCTGTTTCAAACTTTGTAAGTTGTAAGCTGGCTATTTTGTATATAGGGCCTATGGGCCTATATTTATTTATGTGTACAGGCTGACTTTGTCTTTGACCACTGAAACAATGGTCAGGTCAATGTACAAGTAGTACACACTTCAGTCTTCCTATGTTGTGATTAGTATTTTTGGATGTATCGACATTTGTATCGCTACATTGTACCTAGGAAAAACAGCAAATCTGTGGCCTGATTTTGCCAACCTTGCGAGAGGATGATGCATGTCACCTTTGACACCTTCCTCACCCCTCCTAAGTATCACGCACAAACAGATTGCTGGCCAGTGTCTGCCTCTCTGCCTGTCAAATTTGCGCACCCTTTGCGGCTTTGGAGAGAGCCGTGGGCCTTAGTCTCATTTTAATTCACCATCTCACTGTCAGCAGCTATGACAGCATCAGCATTTTATTGTATAGATTGTAGGGAATCTTATGATACCAATTCAATTATCTTCTTATTTTAAATATTATGATGATTTGATTTCATTTGTTTATTCAAAAGAACATATATGAACAATACCAAAAAAATGGGAGTTTAAGTAAAAATTACAATGTAACTCCCACTAACTGGCATATTACTTATTAAATTCTTGATTGAAACTGAATTAATAGTACTTTCAATTAAATTATTCCAATTATTTACAATGTTTTAGTAAATGTATATTGAAAACGAATCAGTGCTATAGACTTTAAAATAACCAGGTCAAATGTTCTTGGCTGGATTCTCCTCTGCAGACTCATTCAAAGGCAACCCCCGCAGCACGGTATCTCTGCTACCCATTAAATATCCCACTGATGTAATAATCCCCAGACGTCTCCCTCTTAATCAAATTAGATGTCATTCAAGATTAAACAAAAATGTTACTGCACTCCATATAAAGAAAATTTAATGGGAAGATTGGAGTTGATGTCAGAAGAGTGCTTTTCGATTATTGATATCATACCAGAATGCACATACATGTAGAAGTTGTGTTGTAACATGTTTCAGTCAAGCACGGGGAGACAGGAAATTCTCCACTTAAACAATGATTCAATCCATCTAAAACATTGAACACCGCATTCCAATTTACCAAATGGACATTCAAGCTAACACAGGTTACATTTTGTAAAAATACCTGCAAACAATTTGATGGCCAGTTTCTGTCTCTCTGCCTGTAGAATTCCCATACCCTTGTCAGTGTTTGGAACAGCTTTGGGGAGTTCAATTGAAAAAAGATGTTTCAATAACCATGGAATGGAAATACTAGTATCAATAGCATTGACAGTAGTACATGTACTGTTACTCTATAAAGGAACATCTTTGTCATATATACTGTGTTATATATACTGTGTTTATTTCCAACTTATCTCATCAGAGACCTCTTTGTGTCTTTTTGCTCTTTCTGCCCCGTCAGTGCTTTTATCTTGCAATATGTATTTCTTATTTAGCTTATAGAAATCTTCAGATATTGCTCTTTCATTGTGCTGATGTTGTTCTATCAGCTTCTGTTCTGTTTTTTGGCTTTTTATGTATAAATGCTAGCGTTTAAAAGAAAGCTACGCTATGTGAGTAGCAGCTCTTTTGCATGCATATATTGCATCTTTTCGTAAGGTCACATTTTGTGGCCTAACTGTTCTTTTTGCCAATGTTGTGTCATGCATCTCAGAGTTTGTAAGTTGAAGCAACCTTTGATTAAAAGGCTTGGTACATGTATGTGCAGAAAATTGCAGGACAACACTGATGTTGCATTGTGTGCAGAATAACAGAGAAAAGGGAACAACGCCGTTTTCTCTTCCAGGAAGTAAATGCACGTTGATTATTCACGAACAAAGTTTAATTGCACCTGCAGTGAATGACAAACTTATTCTTATTACCTGCTGGATGTATGTTCGTCAGGATATTATCCACCTGCTTCATTCAAATGAGACATGAAATGCAGAAGCAAGTAATTACCCTTCACCTGGGACTGGAGTAAAACCATACTACTAGATGTTATGCAAGAAATGATTTTGTCTGCAATTTCAAACTTTGTAAATTCTAGACTGCTGATTTTGTAAATTTGTATATATATATGTATATATATTTATATGTACAGGCTGACTCTGTTTTTGACCACTGAAACAATGATCAGGTCAATTTACATGTAGTGCACACTTCAGTCTTCCTATGTTGTGGTTAGTATTTTTGGCTATATCGACATTTGTATCGCTACATTGTACCTAGGAAAAACAGCAAATTTGTGGCCTGATTTTGCCAACCTTGTGAGAGAATGATTAGAGTCACCTTTAACACCTTCCTCACCCCTCCTAAGTATCACACACAAACAGATTGCTTGCCAGTTTCTGCCTCTCTGTGTGTCAAATTTGCACGCCCTTTGTGGCTTTGGAGAGAGCCGTGGGCCTTAATCTCATTTCACCATCTCACTGTCAGCAGCTATGAGAGCATCAGAATTTCATTACATAATTCTAGGGAATCATATGATACCAATTCAATAATTTTCTTACGTTAAATACTATGATAATGAATCAGTGCTGTAGACTTTAAAATAACCAGGTCAAATGTTCATGCTGGATTCTCCTCTACAGACTCATTCAAAGGCAACCCCCGCAGCACGGTATCTCTGCTACCCATCAAATATCCCACTGATGTAATAATCCCCAGATGTCACCCGCTTAATCAAATTAGATGTCATTCAAGATTAAACAAAATGTTACCGCACTCCATATAAAGAAAATTTAATGAGATGATTTGAGTTGATGTCAGAAGAGTGTTGCCTCGATGACAATGCCTTGTGCTTTTCGGTTCTTGATATCATACCAGAATACACATGTAGAAGTTGTGTTGTCACATGTTTCAGTCAAGCACAGGGAGACAGGACACTCACCACTTAAACAAAGATTCAATCCGTCTAAAACATTGAACACCGCATTCCAATTTACCAAATGAACATTCAAGCTAACACATGCAGGTTACATTTTGTATTCCTTCATATTTACTTGTTTACACTAAAATTTGATATAATATACACACCTAGAAGTCCTCCGGTTAATAAGGACAGCACCTGCAGTTACGAAATGTTCAAATTAATAGCAATAAATATATTCATTATTTTAATTTAATTAGGAGTCATATCTTTTCGTAAGGTCACATTTTGTGGCCTAACTGTTCTTTTTGCCAATGTTGTGTCATGCATCTCAGAGTTTGTAAGTTGAAGCAACCTTTGATTAAAAGGCTTGGTACATGTATGTGCAGAAAATTGCAGGACAACACTGATGTTGCATTGTGTGCAGAATAACAGAGAAAAGGGAACAACGCCGTTTTCTCTTCCAGGAAGTAAATGCACGTTGATTATTCACGAACAAAGTTTAATTGCACCTGCAGTGAATGACAAACTTATTCTTATTACCTGCTGGATGTATGTTCGTCAGGATATTATCCACCTGCTTCATTCAAATGAGACATGAAATGCAGAAGCAAGTAATTACCCTTCACCTGGGACTGGAGTAAAACCATACTACTAGATGTTATGCAAGAAATGATTTTGTCTGCAATTTCAAACTTTGTAAATTCTAGACTGCTGATTTTGTAAATTTGTATATATATATGTATATATATTTATATGTACAGGCTGACTCTGTTTTTGACCACTGAAACAATGATCAGGTCAATTTACATGTAGTGCACACTTCAGTCTTCCTATGTTGTGGTTAGTATTTTTGGCTATATCGACATTTGTATCGCTACATTGTACCTAGGAAAAACAGCAAATTTGTGGCCTGATTTTGCCAACCTTGTGAGAGAATGATTAGAGTCACCTTTAACACCTTCCTCACCCCTCCTAAGTATCACACACAAACAGATTGCTTGCCAGTTTCTGCCTCTCTGTGTGTCAAATTTGCACGCCCTTTGTGGCTTTGGAGAGAGCCGTGGGCCTTAATCTCATTTCACCATCTCACTGTCAGCAGCTATGAGAGCATCAGAATTTCATTACATAATTCTAGGGAATCATATGATACCAATTCAATAATTTTCTTACGTTAAATACTATGATAATGAATCAGTGCTGTAGACTTTAAAATAACCAGGTCAAATGTTCATGCTGGATTCTCCTCTACAGACTCATTCAAAGGCAACCCCCGCAGCACGGTATCTCTGCTACCCATCAAATATCCCACTGATGTAATAATCCCCAGATGTCACCCGCTTAATCAAATTAGATGTCATTCAAGATTAAACAAAATGTTACCGCACTCCATATAAAGAAAATTTAATGAGATGATTTGAGTTGATATCAGAAGAGTGTTGCCTCGACGACAATGCCTTGTGCTTTTCGGTTCTTGATATCATACCAGAATACACATGTAGAAGTTGTGTTGTCACATGTTTCAGTCAAGCACAGGGAGACAGGACACTCACCACTTAAACAAAGATTCAATCCGTCTAAAACATTGAACACCGCATTCCAATTTACCAAATGAACATTCAAGCTAACACATGCAGGTTACATTTTGTATTCCTTCATATTTACTTGTTTACACTAAAATTTGATATAATATACACACCTAGAAGTCCTCCGGTTAATAAGGACAGCACCTGCAGTTACGAAATGTTCAAATTAATAGCAATAAATATATTCATTATTTTAATTTAATTAGGAGTCATATATGAGTAACAGCTTGGACAAGAGCTTTCGTATGCACAATAACAGTATCACAGTATCAAAAGGTAAATAAAAATTCCAAGGAGAACTGACGCAGAAATCAACCAACTAAACAATCATACATTTTGGTTATGATTGTAAATATACACAATATTGACTCATCACCTTTAAGGGTGACACAAAGTCAAGAGGTATCTGCTATATTTTGTAATGAGTGCCAATGCCTCTTTAAGTGCAGATAATAGTGAAACGGTCCTTTCTTGTCCCATGTCAAGCACTAATAAAAGTGCTGCTGTGCTTGGTCTCGCCATTACTTGAAACCTGCTACATATAACACAATGAATAAAGGAATAAAAGAGAGGATTTTGGGGGGGGGATTCTCATAAATAACCATTAACAGCTATTGCTTAAACAGCACATAACGGGGGACATCTGTGGATATATTGGAGAATATTCAGCAGAGGAAGGGGAGCTATTGTTATGCATAACAGTAAGGATGAAACTGGTGATGTTGCTGCTCATATATATTACTGATGCTTTATGGTCCCACTAATATGAGGTTTGCCTGATGTTGTGAGCAGAGAAATGAACCAAATGTGTAATAGATTCATCAATAGAGGTAAATAGTTTGAGTTTAGAGGTGATGAATCAGTTTTTAAAATATTTACCATCACAATATATGTTGGAGTTGGTTGCATTACTTTTCTTTGGAATTTTTATTTACCTTTTGATCCTTTGATACCGTTACTGTGCATACGAAAGACCTTGTTGATATTGTTACTGATATAAATGCTAATTTTCAAATTAAGGTATGTAACGGAATCCTATTTCTGGTGAACTTGTTCTCAAGGGTCAAGACTGTTGAAAACCCATCATGTAAAATAATATAACTATGATCATGGGTTTTTTCAGACTATGGATGAAAATGGACACCATATTGCAACCTGAAACATTCACTGACTGTAGCAAGAAGTAGGCCAGGAGCACCAGTGTATTATTGGTTTTACTTTATTTGGCATGGTCACTCTAACAATTTGCAAATGCCTGAATCCAGTGGCAAAGGTGATGCCCTTTAATTTATTTTGGACCATGAGGTCAGACCTTGTGTTCATTTGCCGAATACATCTGCCAATCACCACATCCGCTAATCCTGCAGTTGCGGTCTGCATCTAGGCCAACCTATTCTTAGAGCCACTAAGAAGCTGGCCCTTGCGGCAATTCTGCCCTATACAGCTTAATATCGCTTTTACCTCGACTCTGCCGTATATGCGCATTCACAGTTTATTGGAATATGTTCCCTATAGCTTTACAGCCTTTTCCCATATCCATGATTAAATTCTTCACACTATCTGGAAGGGGGGAAAGCATTAATTTTTTTTGTCTCGCCTATGAATTTATCAATTCAGTATCAGTTAAATTTGTTCATGATAAGACTTTTGATTTGAAATTGACGTCCAAATACGTTATGGCATCACGTCGATTGAAAAAAGGATTGAAAGTATACTTATTTTGATATAGGGCTACAATTATTATAAAGACAGGGAATCTTTTATAGTATACTCTTACTGGTAGAAGCTTACGGGCAGTTGCAGAACTTTGTATTGCAGCCAAGCAGTTGATTAAGTACCATAGAGTCGTTTCAGAGTTCATCTGTTTCTTTGTTAGGCAAGGCTCTGTACATCATGGGTGCCTCTGTACACATCTGTCTGATGGAAGGTGAAGAGTCAGAGACATTTGTCTTTTTTAACCATAGGGTTGAAGCAGGAGGCTTGCAAAAGTTGAAGACTCAAGTAATTGCTTCAGGCTGGTCTTGAAAGGACCGTATATTGCTAAGATCAGCAGTCTTTCCAAGTGGTCTTTGCTAGACTTGGCTAGGGTCCTTATAAGCACTCCGCCTTCTCTATGAGATGAAAAAGGTCTGGGAGACGTTTGCCTGGCTTTAGCGAGACTCGGCTAGGCTGCTTCCGTTGCTATCTTTCGCGCTTCACACATGTGGCCTCTCAATGCTGATTTACGCCAAATAAAGCTGTTTGCTGTCGTGGCCTTCTCACACATCTATTTGACGTCTCTATATCTCCTTCGCCTGTCAGCAGATTGCTACATTTGAAGACATTGCTCTTGAGGCAAAGCACCAGATTAGACTAGGAGCAAAATGTTGTCCCAGAGATGTGATTCACAAAAAGCAAGCTAGCTCTATCTGATTAAATATATTGTAGGCAGAGATTATGTAAAGGATTACATAAATATCTGCAGGCATAAAGCTATATATGAAATGAGTCGTATATCATCTAAGATGATTTCATCACGCTTTCAGCCATACTATATAGGCGAATAGAAGACAAATTTATGAATCTGATGCGATTTAAAGAATTGAATTAGACGAGCATTGTGTTTTGGATTGCTGAGAATGCCATTGAAATGTCTGAATGCTATTGTGATATATGAGTCGTGTTTTTTCCTCAGCTGGCCTGGCTTGTATTAATCATGTTTTCTTCTGTTGCAGCCATGAAGATTATTGGACCCAGCTCGGAGACGGATGAGGGAGCAAAGCAGAAAAGCAGGACATGTCCGGCCGTGGTCACTCCTTCCGATTGAAGGACGCAGCCGCAAGGGCAAGATGACAAACCGTCACAAATATAGACGGCCTCGGAAGTGCTACACTAACTATAATGCTATCCAGAATGGCTGCCTGCATTTCCTGACAGCGGCCATTTTGGTTGGGCTGACCAGTGCTTTGGTGCCCTCTTGCCCTGCCAACCTGGTCTGTGATTGCAGACTGACTGGCCCCGATGATGACGTTGCCCTTGACATCAACTGTCGCCACAAAAACCTCACACAACTGCCTGACTTCGGAGGTCTGGCCCACCAGCCCGTCCACTCCATCGACCTCTCCTGGAACAGGATTACTGTGCTTCCGGGCAGGGCCTTCAGAGGCATTCACTTCACCCAGGGTAGATACTCCCCTGCCAAAGTGGTCATGAACGCCAATCCCTTAACCCATGTCCTTGATGACGCCTTTTATGACGTCACAGCTGATAACCTCAACCTCTTTCTTAAATACACTCGCTTGGTGGCCTACCCATTCAATGCTATTCGGCCGCTGGTCAACATGACTGCCCTCAATTTCTGGTATAGTCAGATTGTAGACCTGCCAGATGGGGCATTCACAGGACTGCACAGCCTCAACACCCTGGATCTAACGGGCAACCAGATTGGCCTGCTGCGGCCCTCCATCTTCCGTGGCTTAGAGGAAGTGGTCGAGACGTTGTATTTACGTGCCATGGGCTTAACCGCATTCCCCACTGACGCCATAGCAAACCTGCGCCGATTAAACCGCCTTGTTTTGGATGAGAACAAAATCCATGTTCTTTATGGAGACATTTTCTTTGGGTCTGTACACAAGCCTCGTGGCCTGTCCATCTCTATGCAAAAGAATGGAATGGAATTCATAGCTCCCGATGCATTCCGTTCCAGCGCTGATGTAAAGATCAGTGACCTTGACCTGACCTCAAACAATCTGACTGATTTTACCTTCCTGTCCGCCCCCTGTGCCCTTGCCTTTACCCTCCAGAACCGCGTCTTGGCTTACAACAACCCCATAGACTGTGACTGTGTTCTCTACAGTGTTCTTAGTACTGGATTTTACACTTTCGACGGCCGATGCCATGCGCCAAGCAACATGTCGGGCCTGTATGTTCAAGCGCAATACGGCGCTATATCCAAAGTTTTTGATCACTTGGCCAAACAGTCATGCCGGGTGATCACCACTTGGGACCTTTCATGCACTGTCATATCAGGCTCTCTTTCATCACTACATCCACACAACGTTGTCTTATTGACATTTTTATATTTGGCTGCTGCTGCTGTACATATTGCCTTTTTATGAATAAAAACGACCATTTTTTATTGAAACACAATATTTATTCAACAACAAAATACCCAATAATTTCCCTATCGGTTTGATTGACCCTTAAATCAATTTAATGAAATTCGGACAGATGTTTCATTCTCTCTTTGTTGGATTTCAAGTCTTTGCAAATGTATGCATGGTTGCTGACACGTCCAGCATATCTGAGGACAAGTGGCCTTTTCATTCCAGTCTTTTCAATTCTCTAATTAGGTCCTCGAAATTTAATCCTTTGATTATTGCACTTCCTTTATATTTGAACTTGCAGGATGGTCTTAGTAACATTCATCCAATAGATCTTTACAAACTCAACATGTATTCATTGACTCATTGTACCTAAAATTGACCACTGGTCTCAAACTCCTTTTCACAACAACAGAACTGGCTCACAAAAACAGGCAGCCGACTGCTATCGCTTTCACTAAACATATAGACCAAGCTAGTAGCTACCACTTACAACATGTTGCTTTGCCATTATAGGCCCTTAACACACAACTTGGTGACGTTAGAAGTGGCTAATCTCGTGTTGAAGGGCCATTCAATCTAGTGGCCCATCTGGACTTTTCAGAACTTCAAAAGCCATCCTGGCTGTCCTGCCATTGGCATGCGAGCAGACCTTGCATGGTCATTAGGATCAGGAAAAGTAAACACTCGGTACAGACTTCTACCTAAAATACAATCATTTCAAAAGATGACAGGAATTAGTAAAGTAAATTCCCAGAATTTGCACTGTTCATCATGGCAACTTCAAATCAGCATCTTCACAACCATACAATGGCTCGCTGGGTCAGAATTTTACTTTGGTTGGTAAATAATGTAACACAGGAAGGGGAAATTTCACTTGAACAGAAAAAAATCCCTTACATACCTCCCTATTTAAGTATTATAAATGGTAAACGGATGCACTCTACAAATTGGTAAGACAATATTTTTACTTTACCACTTTAATTGAGCGGTTAAGATATCAGACCATGGACAATCTCTGATTCAGGGATTGTGCCATTGTGGCTCCAAATATGCAGATTCTTACTACAGATCGAGATTGGATTCACTCATATAATTTAATATGCCACAGGCCCTACAGTTAAGGACAAAATTATAAGCCCATTCTGGATACCCCCTTTAATTCCATTCTCTCCAAAATGGGATGACAAAGATCAACCATCTTTTAACAAAAAAGAATTTCTATGATATTTCTGTTGTGCGAGATCAGTTTTTCCAAAAATGCCAAAATCAATTGAGATAAGTCAATAAAACAAAATTTATTTGGGAAATAATTCACACCCTGAGGCTTGCCATCTCTTGGTGTGGTGTGACCTGCCTGCTTTTAAATGCTTTATAACACTCCCAAGATATTAAAGAGAGCTTTCAACATATCTCAGACACTGTATTTGGTGTCCTTTCTTCCTTGAAATTTATTGACGGCCCCCAAAATTGATGGCCTCCTGGTATACACCATGGCCGTATACAAAAACTCACTTTTTTCAAAAAGTATAAGAAGTCGGCAGCCGAGACTAGTTCAAAAGGTTCAACTGACCTATTTAGTTACCCTCCAGTGTAAAAGCACAAGTATTTGGATTATTATGGATTTAGAAGACATAATCATGAACCACGCAAACTGCTCTTCTGAGTGAATTCTGCTAGTTTTCTCGCACAATATTTGATGTCAATTTGATGAAATAAATTTTTTTCCGAGTTATTTTCACATCTGACAGGATTTTGTGTAGCTTGAGCACCAATATATGCTGAACCGCATAAGTTGTCTCTATAGAATCTATTGAAAATCACAGGGCCCCACTCAGTAGCCAGTGGGCTTCTCACTCAATGCAGAAAATTCTGTGAATGTCGAAAGGTCCTGTGACACCTTCTGAGACCATTTCAGCATGGCCAAAGATAACTAGAGCTCACACCGCAAAGCGGAATGAAAGGAAGTGGCAGATATTATTGAATGCAGCAAAAAAGCGAGACAAAAAATGGTACCTAAACCAATTAATAGCCAAATATCACAGACACTGTCAGATAGGTTGTGTGGCAAAACAAGCAATTAAAATGAAATTCACACACCATTTTAATTTAAACATCTAAATATCAAGCAATTTTGATGAATAAAATGAAAAGCTATGTAGCCTAGAGAGACCGAAACGTTGAAATAAAAAATTAGCTGAAACACAAGTTATTTTGAAATTGCACTGCTATCCACTGGTTTTGAAAGCTGCAACCACCAAAAAATAAAAAGGGAAACAAAAATTGGTTTGAAAACTATTGGACTTTAGTACGGCTGAAGATCGATAAAATGATGAGGTGACATCCAAAATAGTAGGCCTACTACATAACAACTGAATATCATGAAAACGTTAGGCCTATAAAGAAATGTTGACCTGCTCTTAGATATTAAAACCCGCTGGCAGTTTGCAAATAAATGTGCCAAAATATTTACAGAAAATGCAAGAGGATTCAGAGGAGAATTTTCTTTCAAATTCTGAAACCTCTAACATTCCATCTGCTAGTAGGGATTTTTCTCGAAAGGACTAAACATTAGGGAGTGTCCCTTAAGAGGTACTAAGCTAAGGATTCCCTTAACTTAGTACCTCTTAATCTATCTATCTATCTATCTATCTATCTATCTATCTATCTATCTATCTATCAATCTATCAAAATATCTATCTATCTATCTATCTGTCTATCTATTATATCTATCTATCTATCTATCTATCTATCTATCTATCTATCTATCTATCTATCTATCTATCTATCTATCTATATATATATTTATCTATCTATCGACATAAACTGATAAATAATATAAGCCCATAAGCAGCAGGGCCCTCCACAATGTCATGTCCCAAATTAGGATATTTTCACTTGTACTGGTCACAGTTTTACAATTGAAAAAGTGTCATGTTATATTTTTGGTGAATTTCTTAGTTCTGAACCTTATATTTATCACAACTTAAAAATGAACAAAATTGATTTCTCAGTCACAATAGCACCTGAACATAATTGCCTAATTACAGTTAATTGCCCCTGTTTGTTGCCCCAGATTAAATGCAATTAGTGGGGATAGCTTCAATGGCCATGAAATGACAAAGGTGTGATTTAAAGTGCAATCTGACAAACAAGTCTTTATTTGGCAGGTTCTTGATCAAGTTGGCAGGTTCTTGTAATGAATTGATCACAGGTAGTGTCATTCACTGTTTGTTTCACAGTTGGTCTGCATTTTACGCGACCGCGTCCCGCGATCAGGTCCCGCGATTTAGCTTGTCCTGACAGCGCGAATTTCAATGCAAAAATGAATCTGTAGAGTCCTTTTTGTTGAAATTTGCAAGCAAGAATTCTCAAGTTAGAGAGCAAGGACGACATTGTGAGTACCCACATGTGACTTTTAATTAGATAAAAGGCCATTGCCGACAGTTTGTGGAGGTTAAATCGGCCCAGAAAAAACAAAACACTAAGCCAAAGTTCAGACCCTCTAAGTCCAGCATTTTTACAACTCGTACAATTCCAAAGAGGAAGTGGGAACCACTTCCTCAATAATTACCTCGCCACCATTAGCATGGGCCCTGTCATATTCCAGGGAAAAGACACAAATTTGGCTCAGCAAAACATGTATTAGTAGAGCAGCTGCAGACCGATTTCCAGGATGAACCCCGCACGGAAGTACAACAGCAAGTTTCATATACCAAAATGTGCGGAAAATTCTCTAGTTTTGGGTAATGCTACTAAAAAATGCTGAAATCCTGTGCGAACTTGGCAGTACAGGTTTCCATGGCAACGGTTTCATTTAAATTTACGGCAATACTTGTTTCACTAAATACTGCATAAAACAGAGACAATTAGTGATAAATGCAATCTGACTTCACATTATGGTAAATCGGAGAATGGGTGAGCAGACTGAGAAAATCATTGACACCCATTGTTTATATGGTTGCCATGACAACCGGGAATTCTTAAAAACAGTTAATTTTTTTCTGAAAGTCAATGATAACTTCTCTAAAACTAAGGAAATTTACATATTTTTAGAATTTCAATTAAATGCACCTGAAAGCCCTTTTTCTCGGCTTTCTGGTGATGTCTTTCTTTTCTCTGTCGGTTTAATACCCTTGACACAAAGTGTTACCAAAGTAACCCAAGTAAACAAATTCGAATCCACCAGTAAGCTCACAATTTCCGCAGTATAGAAGAACAAGCAATTCAATTCAAACTTTTTGTCATCAGAGGGTGGTCCATGTGTGAGGGATACTTTAAGAATGTTAAAATTATTAACTGATGATCAAATTGGTTGCCATGGAAACAATCAAATCAGCTAAAATACACCATTTTGAGAAAAGAACCTCATGATTCTGAGTTTGTGTTTCATTTTGCACGAAGAAGTATTGAAAACTTTGTGTATGGAAAATTTATCATTAAAACATTTGAATTTCACTTGGTTACCAAGGCTCAGCATTTGTTTATTACCTTAGCAACTGATAAATAGTTACGTTTTGGTGGTATTGGCATGCCTCAGTCTGGACAGCTCAGACATATTTCTTATCACATTTGATCAGAGATTTACTGTTTGGTGTTCTGTATCACCACCACATCATTTTTGAAGAGAGATTCACCTCCAGTTGGGTTATCCAACATTTTTAGAACAAGGAACTCAATTAAATTTTTGTCATCAGAGGGTGGTCCATGTACTCCAAGAATATCAAAATGGTTATAGGATCAAACTGTTTGCCATGGAGACCACCAAATCAACAAAAGTATGCAATTTTGAGGAAAACATCTGATGATTCTGAATTTTAGTCTCTGTTTGCATGGGGGAATATTTAGAAATTTGAGTGTGGAAAATGCCATTCAAGTTTCATCATCAAAATATTTGAATTTTAGTTGATTACCAAGGTTTAGCATTTGTTTATTAACCTGGCAACTAACATATTTGAAGAAATTATGCCACAAATTCACCACTACATCATTTTTGAAGAGAGATTCACCTCCAATTGGGTTATTTTTAGTGGACCTTGATGAGCAAAATCCTCGCTGGATGTCGTGTAGATGAAATGCTAAATAGGTGGCCCCTTGAATCAGTGCATGTCTGTGCTGGGTTATCAAAAGATCCCTAACACCGGGTAAATGTGTAAGATGTTGAGGACTCCTACACTCTCTCAACCATCTGGTCAAGCAGCCCTCGTGGACTTAGAGGGCTGCACTTAGGGCACTATATCTATCTACATGTATCTATCTATCAGTTTACATTCCACATAGTCATAATACTCTCACAAGTGAATGTGTAGTCTCACTATCATTCAAGCTGCAACTACCAATGAACTGCGCAGCCTAAAAGTGTCTGCCTGTACAGTAACCGTTTTTCGCATCTTCTTTGATTCAATTTCAAGGGAGTTCAATCTTGGGAGATGTACACAACATGAACAATGTGTGCAGTCACTGTTGCAAGTTGTTGTCCTATACTACAGGCCTCAGATTCTGGTTTCTAAAGAGAGTCAGTGTCCAATGTCCATCAGTATAATGCCGGTGATGGCAAGTTCTCGACAGTAACAGTACTATTATGCTAGTAAACATTAATATATTGAAGATTCAATCAATGGACAGCAGCCCGACTGCGTTAGAAGTTTTGGACCAGGGATCATCTAACAAGCGTTGGTTGAGAATTAATTGGGTTTTCTCAGGATTTTGCAGCTACCCAGAGAGTTAGCTACTGCTGACCTAGGCCCAAGCCCTATATGGGGAGACTGATTGGAAGTACAGGCCTAGTATAAGTAGGGTTCAAAGGGGAAAAAAGGGACCAGAGAAAGGAAGGATAAGGAAATAAGGCTAAGAATACATTTGTGTTGGGCAATAAGGAATGGAAGTGAAATAGGTGATGGGAGCAGAGGGGATGGTTTAAGGCTAGAAAGAAGGACAGAGACAGTGGAGAATGAAGAAAGGGAGGGTGCAGACAATGACATTTGGAGGACACCCTAGTAAGTAGGAGGGAGAAGGCTAAGATTTACACCTCTTCCTTGCCGCTTGGTCACTCAGACCTATGTTACAGCCGTCGAACGACAAGTACTTACATTTGGCTGTTAGTGGACATCAATGACCTCACACCAGGCCCTAGCTATCCATGGCATTGAAATAAGCTGTTGACGTGTCATTGAGTAACTTAACCTCATTGACACTTAGTTGGTCTCTAGAATTGATAACATTGCAAGTATAGACTATGACTTCATAAATTCCTTATGACTCATAAGAATAACATGGCATGTATAGGGCTCTGGCCTCACAAGGAATCTGTAAGCACTTGATGTTCGTCTACTGTAATGGTCAATCATCTTTTGCCTCATGGCTGTCTCTTTGTTCTATCCCAATTATTTCAAATGTAAAGTACCAATCACAGATCATCTCCCCCCTCTGCCTCTCCCTATACACCTTCCTGATCTCACACAGCCTGATTCTTCTCTTATCTGCTTCCTCCCTCCACAACTCATTCTTCAAATCTTCAAAAAAGTTCACTAGCCACAGCCCTCCTTGTTGTCCCCGCCCCTGTTATTCCCCTCCTTCCTAACATTGAGGTGGTGAATGGATTAATAGCTGTTAATGGAGGAGGCATGCCGACATGGAGGAAGTACATCATGCATATAAATGTGTACCTGAAACAATGCAGGGGGATGGAGGAGGGAAGCAACCTTGGAGCAGAGAAGAAGATAAAAAGGAGACTATGGAGGAGGGAGAGGGGGACAAATGCAAAGATGCTGGGACAGGGGAAGGAGGGGGGCAATTGCAAGGTTGCCCTTTTGATCTCAAATGAAAAGAATTATTAAGCCTTAATTCATTGTGAATTGAGGCAAAAAAAACTGTTTTTGCCCCTGCAATAAATTTTTATCCTTTCTCGACCGTCGCCCCTGCACCCTCGTTTCCTTCCAGCACCCTCGTTTCCTTCCAGCACCCCTACAACATTTCATTGGTTGTGGTGCCAGTAAGGACTGCCCTTACATGTGTTTTTGGGCTATTCCTGCACTGTTCTGCTGGGCGCATTCCTGATAGGTAACTGGTCTAATGCCCTAGATTCAAATTTGAGACCCAGTCAGACCATGAGAGAGGAGACTGAAAGGAAGAGACAAAGGAGTGGGAATTGATAGACTATGAGGGGCAGACTAAGAGGGACGTAATAAGATTGAGAGATGGACAAGGAGGGACACTATGGAGATGGATACTAAGACAAATTAGAATTGAGAGTAGGAAGGAGAGACTGAGAGGGGGGAGTCGTGGAAAGAGGAGACTAGGGACCAGTGAAACAGGAGACTAATGTAGAACAGTGACTTTGTAAGGGGAGGGGGCATGGAGAGTTGAGAGCAGGAGGGAATGGAAAGACAAGCATTGGTAGGGTAGGGAAGGAAGAGATAGTGTACAGTGAGACCAAAAAAGGACAGACAAGGAGAAAGTGAAGCAAAAAGTTGAACAGAGACAAGTTTTTTGCTATGAGTTTCTGCTCGAATCAATTACTTAATCATATTACAGGTATGTCACTGCAGTAAAGTAGCCAGTGGTTGTGCAAATGGAGTGAGCAGGCCGCAACATTTCATTGATGGTGCTGTATTTGAAGTCAATGAACACATACATGAAGCATAGTGCTTGCTCCGTCCGGCCTAATTTGGACTGCTGTTTCAATCATCCTTTGCCTCGTTTCTATGTCCTCCTCCTGTTCTAATTAGCCTACCAAGTGAATAAATATAGGAAGTAAATCCCCAATCATCCATCCATCTTGCTCTGTTCTGCAAGGCATGTACCTGAGCAGCAGTATCTGAGCATTCTGGATTCCCATTCGATAGACTCAGTCTACAGCTTTGCTGCTGCTGAAAACAGCAATGTCATGGTAGTAAAAAACTGATTGATATTGCAAAGCAATAGAGTGCCATGTATCAACAGTAGTCATCAGTATGTTATACCGCTGATTACGAGCATGCATGTCTATGAGCTTGAACTGTAGAGTCAAGTATGGTAAATCCGTCCAGGAGGGTAAATCCGTCCACCTCCTAATATAGAGATAGAAATATATATCTGTTACAATTGTATGAGTTTTAGAAACAAGGGGAACTCGTTTTTAACTAAATTTGCCGTTTTTCTTGTATTCAGAGCTTTTTAAATTGTATTTCAGGTCCATTTTAAATCATTGGATAAAACACAATCAAATTCTGTGACGTCATCACAGCCATATTGATAATTGCAGTAGTGAACTTAATGATATTTTTAGGCCTTTTCTTGTCAACAAACAAATGCGTAAAAGGCAAAAATCATTTAATAACATGCGAAATTAAATTATTCTTCCAGGATTTCTAAAATTGTGACACCTTGAAATGAAATTTAATGGAAATAAAGGTGGACGGAATTACCATCCATATTTTAAAAGTGTCTTGATTAGGGGTTTGTAAATCCGTCCACCCACATAAAATGAACTTTTAAAGTACTTTTGTGACTTAAAATATTTATAAATGGCATACCCTCATTGCAGAAATTGGATAGGAACAGTAATACCACTTTTATTGGGTTAAAAGGATCTTTAATTGGAATTGAGGCGGTCAATTGAAATTATTCAGAGTAAACTTAACCTCTATTGTTTAATTCATCTATTATAAGTGTAATCAGTGAATGATAATTCTAAAATCGACACATAAACATTTGTCAGACTTAATAAATTGCAAAACATTAAACAAATAACAAGATATGATTGTTAGGAGCTGCATTATGCCTTGTGGGCGGATTTACCATCCTTGCTGGACGGATTTACCAGCAGGGTGGACGGATTTAGGTGCCCTGACCTTAAATTTTTGTTGCTATGGTTTCAGCAGCAGTTATTTGAATATTTTACTTTTTTGACTGCTGGTGACAGTACGGAATATGCCCCTTCCAGTGGGCTAATTTTTATTTCTGTATCTATTACCATTGTCCTGGAAATCCAGTTTTAGCCAAAAGTGGACGGATTTACCATCCTTGACTCTACCTGTAAATTATGCTTTACCACGATACAGACAACTATCTTTACCCTAAACATGTCAACCACATAGGCCTATACATTGGGCCTGTCAGCTGCTTCTACCATGTAACTGTCAGGTTCTAGTTCTTGTGACTGAGCCTGGCAATCAAGTATTGGTTTGTTGGCAATCTGAATTGTAGACTTGCAATGAATCACAATGCTTGTCTTCTTTTTCTACTTTAGCTGACCTGGAAATATGTGTAGTTCCTTTTATATTGTTGCCACTCACCTTGGAACATACTTATTGAGGACCATTCCATCAGAAGGTGGTTCAAATCCATAAAGATATGAGGTCCAGTCAAAGATGTCAATGTGGCATTGCAGTGAGAATTTGTGGCATAATTTCTTCAAATATGTTAGTTGCCAGGTTAATAAACGAATGCTAAACCTTGGTAATCAACTAAAATTCAAATATTTTGATGATGAAACTTGAATGGCATTTTCCACACTCAAATTTCTAAATATTCCCCCATGCAAACAGAGACTAAAATTCAGAATCATCAGATGTTTTCCTCAAAATTGCATACTTTTGTTGATTTGGTGGTCTCCATGGCAAACAGTTTGATCCTATAACCATTTTGATATTCTTGGAGTACATGGACCACCCTCTGATGACAAAAATTTAACTGAGTTCCTTGTTCTAAAAATGTTGGATAACCCAACTGGAGGTGAATCTCTCTTCAAAAATGATGTGGTGGTGATACAGAACGCCAAACAGTAAATCTCTGATCAAATGTGATAAGAAATATGTCTGAGCTGTCCAGACTGAGGCATGCCAATACCACCAAAACGTAACTATTTATCAGTTGCTAAGGTAATAAACAAATGCTGAGCCTTGGTAACCAAGTGAAATTCAAATGTTTTAATGATAAATTTTCCATACACAAATTTTTCAATACTTCTTCGTGCAAAATGAAACACAAACTCAGAATCATGAGGTTCTTTTCTCAAAATGGTGTATTTTAGCTGATTTGATTGTTTCCATGGCAACCAATTTGATCATCAGTTAATAATTTTAACATTTTTAGAGTATCCCTCACACATGGACCACCCTCTGACGACAAAAAGTTTGAATTGAATTGCTTGTTCTTCTATACTGCGGAAATTGTGAGCTTATTGGTGGATTCGAATTTGTTTACTTGGGTTACTTTGGTAACACTTTGTGTCAAGGGTATTAGACCGACAGAGAAAAGAAAGACATCACCAGAAAGGCGAGAAAAAGGGCTTTCAGGTGCATTTAATTGAAATCCTAAAAATATGTAAATTTCCTTATTTTTAGAGAAGTTATCATTGACTTTCAGAAAAAAATTAACTGTTTTTAAGAATTCCCGGTTGTCATGGCAACCATATAAACAATGGGTGTCAATGATTTTCTCAGTCTGCTCACCCATTCTCCAGTTTACCATAATGTGAAGTAAGATTGCATTTATCACTAATTGTCTCTGTTTTATGCAGTATTTAGTGAAACAAGTATTGCGGTAAATTTAAATGAAACCGTTGCCATGGAAACCTGTACTGCCAAGTTCGCACAGAATTTCAGCATTTTTTAGTAGCATTACCCGAAACTAGAGAATTTTCCGCACATTTTGGTATACGAAACTTGATGTTGTACTTCCGTGCGGGGTATCTTCTTAAATATTGTACTTTTTGGCCCCCAGCTGCTCTACTATATCCAGTTTTTCACCATCTAAAAAGTATCCAGCGTTAATGAAATAAGTTTAAAATATAGGCCAATATGAATATTTCAGATATAAATTTAGGTTTATTTTACTTTTCTTTGGTGAAACCCCACACAGAGCTATGCTACCCTGCCCTCGGTATCCTGCAACTTGTCTGATCCTAGAAGTATAGCTGGTTTCATTGCTGTTTATATCAACCTAAATTGCATCTTTGTTGTTCCCTGGTGAGCCTGGAAATTGCTATCTAATGCAAGAAAATTCCTTAAACAGGCACTTGTCAGCATTTTGCATTAATATTGACAACAGAGGCATCTGCAATTCTAGAATATAATGTCATGTTGGATGTTAACCATTTCCCTTTGATTTGAAATGCTGAAACATCTGCAGCGATATAGTGAGGAAATATACAGGCTGACAAAATGGCCTCAATTAATGCCAAAGATTTATAGCTCAAGAAGTTTTGACCCTCCCCTACATAAGTTTTTTCATGACTAAGAATAATTCCCGCAAGTTGTATTCCGGAAATATCAGGTAACTAACTAACCTTTCATGTGAATATAATTCACAATCAAAGACATATTTTTAAAACAAATAAATCAGTCAGCTGTTTCTTAGGATTTGATAATCAGAAAATTTAAAAATGTTTATCCATTTGCAATTAGTCATTAGGCTATCATGACTTTATTGCTTCTATCCGATAAGAAAAAGCACAAGGGAGTTTCAAGTCTTATACTGAGTTCCATTTGCTTGATCATTTTGCAACATCACTACCACCAGGTGGCTTGCTGTCTGACAGTATCCAGTAAGTAAGTGAAACACATGAAATGGTGCCATTGCATCAATGCTAAAATCCTCTACTAAACTGATTGTGGAGGGGTGAATTCTCATCCGATGAGAGGGAAACATGTTGGGTCATAAAGGCCGATATGTGAGGCATGTGGGATGACAATGGCAGCAAATTTTCTCTGCTGTAGTCGGAGTTAGGTATGGGTCAGAATCTTTGATAAGAAAGTGAACCACCCTTCCCTATCAAATAACATTGCCCCTGTGTTTCACTTACTTATCAAAGATTTTGACCCATACCTAACTCCAACTACAGCAAAGAAAATTGGCTGCCATTGTTATCCCACATGCATCACATATCAGCCTTTATGACCCAATATGTTTTCCTCTCATCAGATGAGAATTCATGCTTCCACAAGCAGTTTTGCTGAGGATGTTTCCATTTCATGTGTTTCACTTACTTACAGGTGGCGCTGTAAAAGTATTACAAAGCAAACAAACTGACCACTCTGCCACTGAGACACAATAAGACACATGACACTGCATTAAGGAAACAATCTTCATAACGACGTAGATCATAACAATTATTGAATCTTCAATAGAATTTTTAAAAGGGCAATTGCTAAGCAACCAATCGGAGACTTAATTTCTGTAAAATTAGGTTTTCAGTTGCAGGTCAGCACATATATATAAATGCCCAGAAAACTCAAGTAGTTCATTTCCGCCGGGGCCCTAGTGTGCAACGTACAAGCTTCAGGTTCTCATGTGGAGAGGAAACTATATCTGTGGTGGATAAATATCGCTATTTGGGACTTATATTTTCAGAATTTTTGGATTTTGATATAATGGTAAAAGCTGTGGCCCAAGCTGCTCATCGTGCTTTGGGATTACTAATTGCAAAGGACAAGGCACAAGGAGGTATGCCATTTACCTGTTTCAGTAAACTGTACGATCAGTTAGTGCAACCAATAATAGACTATGGAGCAGGTGTATGGGGCTACAAGTCATTCTCTTGCATAAATTCCGTGCAATTCCGAGCATCGAGATACTACCTAGGCGTTGCTCCCAAAACTCCCCTGGCAGTGCTTTATGGTGAGACCGGTTGGAGACAGCCCCAACATCGAATATGGCTATGTGTTATTCGGCTGTGGAGAAGATTATCTAACATGGACACCAGGAGGCTAAACAGAAAAGTTTTTGTGTGGGCAAGGTCCCAGAGGTCTTATTTATCGAATATCTCATCTCATCTGAATGGCCTTGATGTTGGAGAGCTGCTTGACACAGTGAGTGGAGTTAGTCCCGGCTTTGCAGTGAGAACTTTGGATAATGTGCTAACCATTTTCTATGAAGATCAGTGGAAGTGTGAGGTAGACCGGGAAGAAGCGGCCCAAGGTCCAGGCAGAAATAAGTTGAGAACTTATCGTCTATTTAAAAGGCAACCCCACTGTGAAAAGTACGTTTCAGCTATAATGCCTAAAAAATTTCGTTCTGCCTTGGCAAAAATTCGTTCTGGAACAGCCCCGATCAGGTTGGAGACTGGCCGTTTTGAGAGACCCCCGATACCCGAAGAAGCGAGGACCTGTGTATTTTGTGAAGCCAATGAAATAGAGACAGAAGAACATTTTGTTATTCGATGTGAACAATATGCAGACATCAGACAAGTACTTTTTCAGTCTGCAAGTATCCATGATGTTAATTTTATGTTAAAACCTGATATTGAGAAACTGATTTTTGTTTTGAGCCAACCAGAGATTATGTATGAATGTGCCAAAGCCATATGTGATATGCTTAGAAGACGAAGATGCCTCATGTATTAATATTATAATTGTTTTACTGGTTTTTACGTGCTTTTAACTTAACTTATTATTTTATCTGTTTTTAACTGTTGATTTGAAAGATATGATTTTACTACTTAATTATTCTGTGATATGCTATAAACTAGTCTCTCGTAAGTCAATATGACTGGCTCAATATTTTTATATACATGTGTTTTATTATGTTGATGTAAATATTGAGGTGAGACTTTAATAAAATATTATTCTATTCTATTCTATAAATCCAAAGATTGCTGTCCTGCTACTCAGATTCATGTTTTTTTGCCAGCTTTTTCCAGAAGTCAGAGCTCAAGTAAATTATTGCTTTACAAATTTATGACATTAATGTATGTGCAGCAAGAGCTTATTAAGAAGTTTTGCAGAGGTCAATAAAGCTACAATTAAATAAACAATGATCACTTCTGACAATATTTGAAGAAAGCCAAGTTGGGTAATATCAGAGTGACATTCAAACTCTTGCAAAATCCAGTTTATTGGACTTTTAAAGAAAGACAAGAAGACAAAAGACTCAGGTTTCAAAGAATTATATCAAAATGAATGAGTTTCTTTGTGACGTGCTTTGCATAATGTAAATGTTCAAAAGGTGTACCAAGGGAAGATTAACCGGCATGATGGATGATTACAGAGCTCTGTTTTAGAGTAATTATTATTTAGTAAAAGCTGTTTAAATGTTTTTGTTCACATGGATTTGTAACGAGGAATAACCTGCACAATTTGAAATTAATGGTTGTGGATATTTTTTTTCAAGGATGTGCACTGAGAGCCTTGGATTTGATAATAATTAATTGTTAATTGGACGTTTTGGTAAATTGGATATTTTCTCTTGCTTAAAAATTAACTACTCTGCCTGCCTTTACGAGTTGATTTCTATGCCTTCAGACTTTGAAGTTTATTATTCCCCTTTCCATGGTTTGAATTACAAAGAATGTTGCGGTAAATGCATTAATTCAGAAACAATTAAGGGTCATTCTCTAATTTCGGGACAATTTGCGTCACTCCAGTTCCCTGACATTAATTTGAATGCAATTGATATCTGAAGCGTCACTCTACATCTGTTATTCATATTTCTATTAGAACCACTGCACTGCATTTGGAACAAAAAGTCATTTCTTAGACCTTTTTGTGGTGCATTGTGGCCAGTAATCCGTGCCAAATCAGTGGTTTTTCCCTGTCACCGCATGGTCCTGACATGACAAAATCAAGTGTTAATTTTTCTCCTAAAGTACCACCATTTCCAAAGTTTCTATGCACGATTTATGAGAATATAGACTTGAATAAATATATACATCATTTTTAAGTTTTTTCTTGTCTCATTTCATTGAATTAATTGATGTAAAAGATGTGTCACTAGTTTGTTAATTTTTTTGTCCACTCCGTTACCAGGCATAGCTCGGCTCGCTATTGTTTTTAATGAGCAATTTCCACTCAATGTCATAAGATGCACATGCGCCATACTACTACAACTTTGCAAATGTTCATTGACAGGTATTCAACAAGTTAGGGCGTAATTTTCATTGGAAAATTTTTTGGTCCCACTAAAATGTCCACTCCGTTACCTCCAATTCCGAGCTTACCAGTGATACTTTTTCAAAGAAATTTGATGAATACAGTTGCTCTCGAAAGTAAGTACACCCCATGCTATTTTTCAAACTTTCGTCACTCAAGGGTACAAATTATTATATATTCACACGCTAACAATGATATAGTGTCAACCTAATATATGTGCATACAATTATATTATTAATTCACAAATTCAGTCACCCATTAAATTAATACAGTTAAGTATGGAAAAAGCAGTCATTGCAAAAGTAAGTACACCCTTCTAATTTCAGACAGTCAACACCTTGTGTATGCGAAACTGGTGGCTAAAATTGCTTGAAGATGCTTCGTGTACCCTTGAATAAGGTTCTAACATCTTTGCACAGGAATTTTCAGCCATGCCTCCATGTAAAACTGTCTCACCATTGAAAGTACAGAGGATTACCTACATTTGCCCGATTTTTGAGGTCAAACCACAACATCTCGATGGGATTCACTTCTGGGATTTGGCTGGGTCATTCCAAAAGCTTGTATTTATTTTAATTTATTTAGAATTTAGTTGATACACTTGTGTGTTTGGGATTGTCGTCCTGCTGGAAAACCCAAGAGCACTTTAAACTAAGCTACCTCACCAATGGGACAATATTATCTCCTAGGATTTCATAATAAAGCTTTGGATTCATGATTCCTTCTACATGAACCAGTTTGCCAGTTTCTGATGAGGCAAAAAACCACTCTGCATGATATTCCCACCTTCATGCTTCACTATAGGCACCAGGTTCTTCTCTTGGAAAGCCGAGTTCACATTGCAGCAAATGTATCGGTTGTTCGTGTGACCTTAGAATTCAATTTTAGGTTCATCTGTCCAAATAATATTAGCCAAAAGGGTCTTCTGGTTTATCAAAATGTTTCTGGGCAAAGTTTAAGCCTGGTTTCTAGTTTTTTTCATCAGCAGGAGCTTGTTTCTGGGCATTCTGGCAGTGAGGCCTTCTTCATTCAAATGCATCCATATTTTGGATGTGTGGACATGTATTTCAGATGATGCCAGTTGCTCTTGTAATTATGTGGATGTAACCTTAGGGTATTTTACTGGTTTCATTTAATAATTTCTTGGATGTTCTGCAAGACATCATTGTTGGTATTCCCATCCTGCTTGATAAGTTTACATTTTTGTGTTCCTTTCATTTGAATAAAAATTCCTGACAGTTGATATATGAACTCCAAGTTGTTCATAAATGTACTTATATATCCAAATCCGTCATTGCAGGTGTAAATAATAGCATATCTAAGCCTTTTAGACAGTTCCTAAGTTCTAGGCATGGTGACTGACCAATCACTCACACCATTATGGCTTGATTAGGCGTATTTAAGGATCAATTTTTAAGTGCCGCTGAGGAGGACAGAAATTAAACTGAAGGTCCGAAAATCAACCATGCAGAACTACAAACATTTTAATGTTGCAGGGCAAAAGCAGATTGACTGAAACCGAGAGAATAATGCGATAAAAAGGTAAACTATTGTGAGGGTGTACTTACTTTTGCAATGGGCTATCTTTTCATTTGAGGTCAAAGGTCAAAATGATATTGATATTTCAAGAAATCCAAATTACATATTATGTAAGACTTCAAAGAGATACACTTTATTGCAAAAATGGGATAATAATCATGACCTGATATTAATTAACGAACCAAATGCAATAATCCTGCAGGGGTGTACTTACTTTCGAGAGCAACTGTATATTGCTGAGGGTGGCAGGATTCAATAGAATGCAATCAAAACTTTGTATCTCCCGAATAGAATGTTTGACACCTACTTGAGCATTCATGGTCAAACATAAAAGATCTCTTTTCATGTCATCGGAACAATCTCTGAGGCAACACATTTGTTATTTGGAGTGAAAAGTAGGACCAGGTCAGACTCCTGGGTAGATTTGGGTTTCTCAGATAAATTGGCTCGAGGGCTCAGCTGCTCAACTGCTCAACTTATTGGACCAGATAGACAACCAAAGAAAAGGCACATCAAAAGGCTGTTATAGAAGGGCTAACTTCCCGTTAAGCTATTAAGCTACAAATTTTGTAATATATTGAAGATATTGTTTCACAAAAAAGGTGTGAATTGTTTTGATGTCAACTGTCGACCACCCTTTGATTTGAAAATAATATCTATTTGTTATATACAAATGATCGCTGAGAAAAACTGCACAATGCACAAGTAGAGTAAAATAAAACCTCCTTACCAGTATTTAAAGCATTGGTACGCTCATCACATCTTCATTCTTCTGCAAAAAGCGATTTCATCTGGAGGGGGGGTGGGCATGTAGTTGGAGTTTCTTTCCTGCCAGTCTTGCAGTAAATAATTTCTGTGTGGGGTGAATATCTTAACTTTGTAAATATATTTTAATACAGAAACAAATATTTCAGGATGCCGCAATCTGGTTGATCAGCATTTTTTGGACTTATAAACAAGGAATAACCAGCTCAACTCAAATTGAAATGAATGGTTGTGGATTTTTTTCAAGGATGTGCAATGAGAGCCATAGAACTGAAAATTCCACATCATATAGATAGGACAACATGTGGCAACTATTCCTTTAGATGCGTTTATCATTATTAATACGACAAAAAAAAACAGTAATTTTAAGAAGTGTACTGTTGTATTGAATCACATAATAGGCAACAACTTCTTTGAATGATCATTTCTAATCCTTATTAATGTATGCTGACTAATGTTTTTCAAAGTGATGGGCCTGCAGTGGACGTAATTTTAACTTTTCTGTTCACTGGACCAAGATCTTCAATCCCAGATCTTCTTATAGTTGCTTGCAGATTGGCATTCCAAACAGTTTTAAAATTAACTTTCAACTCGGTCATGTAATGTCATCGGCTTAAAAATGTTTCATTTGTGTCAGTTACAGTTTACCTGTTGATTCAATGCTTATCATATCTAGCAGCATAGGTGAAAAAAAAAACAGTTTAATTGAATGACTTGAGGTACTTCATAAAATAAGAAGATCAGGAGACCAATAGAAAACTGTCGATGACGTGGCAAAGCCAGTTTGCAAATTGAAAATAAGAAATTTAACCTTTTCTGTGGACCCCCGATCTGCAAAGAGTTAATAATACCATGGACCTGGTGAAATGTGTAGCAACAGTGGTTTTGGAAGAGTCAGTTTATGTAACTCAGAACTAATAAGGCTACTCCATGAAACAATGGACCAATGTTATTTGCGTCCTACAATTGATATTATGTAACATTATACCTGAAGAGGCTTCTGAGATCTCCTTGGGAGCCCTCATCCTGCAAAGACGTCACTGCATAAGAGTTGACCCATCATGACTGAGACCTGTTGCTAGACCTCTTGAAGAGGTCCCTGAGACGTGTAATAATGCCACACTAAGGGGCATATAGCTCTGATCTGGGCCTGAAATGCGCATCGGTTCAAGATACATCACACCCCACCACACCTAACATTCTGCTCATTGCAAGTTTAATTTCATGAAAACAATTTTTAAAAAAACAACATGGAATGTAAAAATCACTGATATCTTACTTATTTCGTTGCATATATCCTATTTACGGAGTGCACTATAAAAACGGTCCTGGCAAAATTTAGTTGCGGATTTGAGTTTTCTTTGGCCAGCAGCACACTTAGGATTTTGGAATGGGGTGTAAGGCCTTGGTTTTATTGTTTTATTTGCTGGGTGCATCATTGCTCCAAAGAAATGTTGCCCATACAATAATCCTTTGATAAATTTTACACCATGAGAGAATCGGGGCAATGCATCAACACAAAAAAGGTTTAGTTTTCATTTCCTTTGTGTTAAATTGTGGTTTATTGGGCCAAATAAAAGCTGGAAAGGATGAAACCAAAATTAGACAGTGTTTACACATAACATATACATGTATTTGCTTCAGATCTTCCTTTGAGAATTTCCAAATGCATTTGTCTGATTCTAATATATTCGAAAAGCATATTGCCCTGTCAGAAAACACATTCACGGTTTCTGAAAAACGCAATATCTTTTATGAAACAAAGTTTTTTTAATATATGTTTTTCTGAAGATTGTGAAATGTTTGATACAAACTTCAGCATTCATGGTCAAACATGAAAGATCTCTTTTCATGTCATCGGAACAATCTCTGAGGCAACACATTTGTTATTTGGAGTGAAAAATAGGACCAGGTCAGACTCCTGGGTAGATTAGGGTTTCTCAGATAAATTGGCTTGAGGGCTCAGCTGCTAAACTACTTAGTCTACTTAGCTGACTGCACTAGCTCTAGAACACAAAAAAGCAGAACTTACTGCCGGCCACCTCAAAAGGCAGTTTTGAAAGGCTAACTTCTAGTTCAAAGATTTTGATAGCGCACCAATGCCAAATATTTCTTTGATATTTTACTAAGCTTCGCAAAGCAAAATATTTGTCATAAAGCTTGGCACTTTCTGATATTGAGGATGTTCTTTCTAAAAAAGGTGCAACCTGTTTTGATGGGATAGTGTCTCTCCTTTGATTTGAAAATGTGCTATTATCTCTTTATCGTCATGATCACAAAGACAAATCTCACTTGAGCAGTGAAATAGAACCTCCCTATCAGAATGTGAAACATTGATAGACCTAATCACTTTGCATATTCATTTAGCTGGGTGTCCTAGGGGGATGAGATTTGATTTCTCTTTAAAAAAATATTTTTTTACTGAAAAATAAATAATTTCTTTGTGGAGTGGATCTCTTATCTCAGTAAATATAATCAATAATCCATTACTTCATATGCCTCCAATTCTCGCCTTGCTCTTAAATCTTGATTAAAGATTCCACAATGTTATGATGCACATTGGTGTGAAGATTTTTTCCCCAATGAAATGCCATGTGTCTTGGTGGTTTGACGCTATCCGTGTAATTTTGAGGTCCAGGTTTCGTTCCACTGCATGGCAATACTTGACTGCTAAATTGAGATACTGAGAGGGAGCCATCTGATGATAGACATGCTGCAAAGTGCCAAGCAAATGGAACTCAGTTAGGCTTGAAACTCCTGCCTCATATCTTTCCATGTGCTTCATGCTCTCAGCCAATGAATCGAATTTGAAGGATACATTGGCCTAGCTATTGGATTGACAGTAATGTACATGTCGAAATGAGTATTTTAGTCTGTCGTATGCTTAAAAAAAGATTACGTCTGACATTTCCGTGAAATGCTGAGGAAAAATGCAAAATGCCCAACTACCCTACCCTCTCTATTGAAAATATAATGGTTGCCTAAACCTGAAATTATCCTTTGAGTTTTGATTACATTGGCCACTGTATGCAGTGATCTCTGTATTGTTAGACAGTGCTCATGAAGGAGTCTTTTATCGGCGTGTATAATCATGCAGAGTTTGGTCTAAAAATGGTGATTAGGAAGTGCCTGACATAAATTTCCATAAGCAAAAGTAGACTGCTAATTAAGCACCAACTAATTTTATTTATATGCTTTGCTTGCCTAGTAATGGTGTGACAAACAATAAAGCCTCTTCTTGATTTTATTGCGAGAAAACATTAAATAGCTGTTAAGAGCTGTTAAGCTTGCCTAATGTCTACGGTCGTCCTTTTTCAAATTAACAGGTTTTCGATCGCTAAATAGTAAACTCATTAGAAGCAGTATTCGATTAGTTATAACACCAAATTACTTTTACTGATTTACGGACGTTAATTAGTTATCCATTGGAACTAAATGCAAATGGTCTTGGTACAGTCCCTCATTAAATCATGCTCCACATGCCAAAAAAAAAGATGTCCATTGACGTCTGCATTCAAATCTTCATTTCTCAATTGTGCTCATAGAAAAAAGAAGGAGATGATTTTGTCCAAAAGTGAAAATATCTCAACCACGATATCCTTCACTCTTGGGACATGGTACTTAGGACTACAGGAACCATGCAATGATTGTCTTCTGGAACAATTAATTTTTTGATGACTCATGTGTACAGTATGCTTCAACTGACCTCTGTCTCCTCACTGTTTACTTTTGTGTTTTCTTGCATGGACAATTGTACATGGTACAACTTTGAAAGAATAAAAGCAAATTTGCAGGTAAATTGTGTCTTTCAAGTGCTTGCTTAATGAACCAATCAGGTCAAAAATGTATTTAAGGTATGTTTTGCAAAGTTCTTACCATTGCCAACAATTTCACAGGGTAAGTCCATTTTGTATTTCGTTCACAAAATATTTTTTCATGAACTTCTGAAATAGTGACTGCCTTGTTCAGTGATTGGTATGGAAAGGACAGTCCTGTGATCTAGTTGTGGGCCATGTAGGCCCTAAATGAGGCCCAAATTTTGAACCTGAGGCCGAATTTCTTTAATTGCTGCTTATACAGTGATGGAGTGACATTACAATAAAAAATGAGTAATGAGTACGGCATTCCATGAGGGCTGATAAAACTGGCGTATGTCAACGTAAGCTGAAAAAAAGCAGTATTTGAAAGAAGACTGTGTTGAGTTAATCAGACTTCTTGGTGAAGGCAGCAAAGTTACTACGCGAGTATGAGTTGCAAGGTGTTCGAGTTTGTCATTTATGGGATTATGGTAGGATTAACAAGCTTAATTGGATTAATTGGAAATTCAATGTCATTTATTGTTATATCAATTATTCCTCCGAATGCAACATTGATGCTGTTGCAATGTACGTGCATCAGTGATAATTTATACCTTCTCATAATTTTTTTAGTTCGGACTTTGCCATACTACGCTGGTGAAGGCTTTGACTGTAAAGCATTTCCATACATGGATAAGTGGCTGTGGCCATTCGCTACATTTGGTGTATATTGCACCGCTTGGTTAACCGTCCTTGTCAGCATTTACAGATGTATTGCAGTGAACCATCCGTTTCAAGCAAGATTTGTCATGACAACCCGAAGGACTTACCTTATGGTTGTCGTCATTTGTTTGTGCACTGCGGTCTCCGTCACACCCAGCTTCTTTGATACGTCAATAAACAGTGTTGAAAACTCCTCGTGTTTAGAAAATGAGTACGCTGATCTGTACAAAAACACAGTGTATCAAGTTCTGTACAAATTGATTTTCATTCTCTTACTTTATGGCATATTTCCTGCACTTATATGTTTGATTGCTACCATAAGACTGGCGATTGGATTGCATCGAGCATTGCAGAAACGCAAACAATTCAGGCTCATGATGACTACCAGAGAAGTGGCCATCATTTACATTGTGGGGCAAATTCCCAGTGTTGTTGAAGTCGTCTGGAGGGTGTCCCTGGGTGAGTATGATGACAGTCAAAAATGTTCGGCATACAATAACTTTAGTTACATCACAGAGTTTCTTCTCTTATTCAACAGTTCAGTGAATTTCTTTGTGTACATATTCAGCTCTCGTGTATTTAGAAAAACATTTTTCAAGCTACTCAAATGCACTTTCTGTAGCTGTGAATGCAAGTGCTCTTACCATGAAAACATGAACAGCATTACATGCAACGGAGGAACAACGCATACAGCCGATGTCCCAGAAAACCTGTATATATCTGAATACCTGTAATTCTATTTTAGCCTTGTTTTATTTGCAGTTACAATGGCGGTTAATTTAAAAGCAGGAAAGCATTTAAACTCCTTAACCGAATTTTGTCTCTTACAATATAACTTCTAAACCATCTATTATACTGTCTGTCAAGTAAATGATCCAACATAAAAAGGGGTAATGTGTTGTTGTCCTTTCTTACTATATTTCTTGATGTTTTGTTTGGACAGCTTTTTGTGGTGTATCATACTAATATTAAAATAATTAAAATAACAGTGTCCGGCATTTATCTCAGTTGCTACTTAATGCTCAGTCTTCTAAATTTCCCCATGTTTTCCTCATACTCAGAAGGTTCCACTGTCACATTTTCATCCAAATTGATTTCCTCTAAAGGTCCTAATTAATGGTAATTATTTTGAAGCTGTTTCATATACAATACACAAGCGGGAATCACCTGCAAGATCTCTACAACCTTTCTTTGACCACCAGGTTGTAATAATATACTTCATTCTGACAGATGATATTCCCATACATGGGCCTAAAATGTCACACCTTTCCCTCTTAAATCAATTTACACGGGCATTTATTGCTATAATATATAAATTGCATGAGGCTTCATCAATTGATGATGAATTTCTGAAAGAAGATCGGACAAAAGTCATGTGCTATCTTTGGAGGAAGGGGGTAGACTACTTTTGCCAACCACTGTACATACATAGAACATCTTCAACACTAATAGTTCACATCTTATGGGAATCAAACTGTCATCTTTGGAAAATTTATTTTATTTTCATAACTTTTCATTAATTTCTCACTTTTGTAAAATGTATTTGCTGATTCCCTATCTTCTGCAAAATACATCACCATGAAAACCAAGAGAAGAATTGGCCAGACCTGTATGAAATTGTGTGCAAACTGGAAAATCATAGAGACAGAGTATTTAAAAGGAAACTGGTAGATCCTGACTGTCATTACCAAACTTAGAAATGCCATTTGCAGGGGAGACCAAGGTAAGTTGTGACGCCCACTCTTGGGGGAAATGAAAAACCCCAGTAAAAAAGGCAATGTCACCCATGCATAAATCCTTGCCGACCACATTATCCAGAGTGAGAAATACTGTACTACAAAAATGTATAATACGGTGAAAGGCTGCACTCAGAAGTTTGATTCCTTTTTGGTTGATTTTTTATGACAGTTTTTCTCGAGAAAAAAAAAATCATTCTTGGGTAAGTTTGCCATTTTGACTGAGGTAAGTTGGCCAATGGTATGATATAAGATTATATTTTTTACAAATATTTTTCTCTATTTTATGCCCTGTCTAGGCATGTTGTGTAGGCCTAATAACTGGGATGAATAAGAACATATAATAACCACTTTCGAAACAACGGATAATCCCGACACTTCCAGAATTTTGAAATGTTACTTTAAATGAGTCATCTATGTTTGAGTTTCATGTAATGCACCAGCCCTAGATACCAAAAACATGGAAGAAATTATTAATCTCAAGAAACTTTCCTGGCCAAGGGGAAAGTTGTGCCACTTCACCTACTTTTTAAAAATTACTGCCATCTTCCTGACCTTGACAGGGAACACAGTGAATCAATGCTGGAGACAAAGTGAATTACTGCCATTTATTTAGTGAAAAATGTAAATGATAGATATCTTAACAGTTTGTGAGCAAAGAGATAGCAAACAACTGAGGGATACACATTTAACAAGTTCAAAATGTATGTCACAAACTGAAATAGAATATTCTGAAAAATCTATGTTTGCACACACAAAATCATATTTCACTTCATAGTGCTTAAATAATATACACTCATGAGCAAAAAACACTTGATTTTAGCTTATATTTTGCAAACAAAACTGAATTAATGACATTGATTCATTGGTCGACAAGCATAATCATACCAAAAGTCATTCAACAGCGACTTTTTCCTGTCTTCTCTGGTCTATTTTATCAAACTTGATTAATAATGTAGATGTGAATATTTTGGTCTGTCGCATGCTTAAATATAAAAAAATTTGTCTGCCATATCCTTGAAATGCTGAGGAAAAATACCAAGTATCCAACCCACCCCAATTGAAAATCTAACGCTTCTTATACCTGAAATTATCCTTTGAATTTCTATTACATTGGCCACTGTATACAGTAACCCCTAAACTGTGCTCATGAAGCAGTCTTTCGCCGGGGTATGAACGTGCAGAGTTTGGTCTGAAAATGGTGATTATGAAATGCCCAGCATAAATTTCCACATTGAAGCATCAGTGGACTGCTAATAAAGCACCATCTAATTTTATTTATATGCTCCCCCGTCTGGTAAGTGTGTGTGACAAACAATGAAACTCTCTACCTCTTGACTTTATAGCATGAAAACATGAAATAGCTGTTAAGCTTGCCTATTATATGATCGTCCTATTTCAAATGAACAAGTTGTCGATTGCTAAATAGTAAACTCATTAAATGAATTAGAATTTGGAAGCATTATGATTTATTAAACACCAAATTACTTTCAACAAGGACGCTAATTAGTAATGCACAACTGCCAAATGCAAATTGTCTTGATACAACCACTCATTAAATCCTGCCCCACAAAATGACAAAAAATAATGATGTCTATTGACGTCTACATTGAAATCATCATTTCTATACCTAAATTATGCTCATAGAAAATGAGAGGAAATGATTCTGTCGAGAAGACAAAAATGTTCCAACCAATATCTCCATCATTCTAGGGACCTGAGGAAATATATTTTAAACACTGGTAGTTAGGATTCTCAGGAAACAATGATTGTATAATAGTCTTAATGGATTACTATAAGCTTTAAATGACCTTTGTTGTCTCACTGTTTACTTACTTGCTACGTGCATTGTACAACTTTGAAAAAAAAAGCAAACTTGTTTGCTTCATGAACCAATCAGAATGTTACTTGGCAACTCATGCTTTATGGCATTGCTTATTTGAAACTGCTGTAAAAAATACACATGCAGGTGACAAATTGGTCACACACATGATGTGCAAGTTTTATTTGGGGTACGTTTTACAACTTAACTTAGCAAACTATTTCATTGTGCATTTTCATTTTATTTTGTTAAAAATGAAAGGTTTCATGAATTGTTGAAATGGTGACAGCCTTGTACAGTGATTGGTATGGAATGGACTGTCCTGGGATGTAACTTTGGGCCATATACATAAGCCCTGTGAGTTCCGATTTTTGAACTTTAGAACCTGAGGCCGCATTTCTTGTGTTGCTGCTCGAACAGTGATGGAGTGACATAACAATAATAGATGAGTAACAAGTAATTAGAAATTCTCTGAGGGCTGATAAGACTGGCGTATGTCAACGTAAGCTGATAAAGCAGTATATGAAAGAAGATTGCGTTGAGTTAATCAGAATTCTTGGAGAAGACAGCAAAGTCACCACGCAAGTATGAGTTGCAAGGTGTTTGAGTTTGTCATTTATGGGATTATGCTAGGATTAACCAGCTTAATTGGATTAATTGGAAATTCAGTATCATTTGTTGTGATATCGATAATTCCTCCGAATGCAACATTAATGCTGTTGCAATGTGTATGCATAAGTGATAATTTATACCTTATCATAAATTTTTTAATTCGGACATTGCCATATTATGTTGGTGATGGTTTTGACTGTAGAGCATCTGCATATATGAACACGTGGTTGTGGCCATTCGCTACATTTGGTGTATATTGCACAGCTTGGTTAACGGTCCTTGTTAGCATTTACAGATGTATTGCTGTGAACCATCCATTTCAAGCCAGGATTGTTATAACAACCCAAAGAACTTATGTACTGGTGGCCGTCATTTGTTTGTGCACTGCTATCTCCGTCACACCCCGCTTCTTCGAAATGTCCATAAGAAATGTTGAAAACTCTTCATGCTTAGAATATGAGTACAGCGGTTTGTACAAAAACATGGTTTATCAAGTGGTGTACAAACTGGTTTTCATTCTCTTACTATATGGAATAGTACCTGCACTGATATGTCTGGTTGCAACTATAAAGCTTGCAATTGGATTGCATCGGGCATTACAAAAACGCAAACAGTTCCGGCTTGTGATGACAACCAGGGAAGTGAACATTACAAAAGTATCTCTGGTTGTGGCCATCATTTACATTGTGGGGCAAATACCCAGTGCATTCGAGGTTTTCTTGAGGGTATTCCTGGATGACTATGACAGTAGTGAATGTTCGGCATACAGCAACTTTGTTTACGTCACAGAGTTTCTTCTTATGTTCAACAGTTCTGTAAATTTCTTTGTGTACATGTTCAGCTCCCGTGTATTTAGAAAAACTTTTTTCAAGCTACTCAAATGCATCTTCTGTAGCTGTGGATGCAAGTGCTCTTACCACGAAAACAAGAACAGTGTTACGTACAATGGAGGAACAACGCATACAGCTGATGGCCCTGAAAACCGATATATCTGTGAATACCTGTAGGCCTTATTCCAGGTCTATTTGCAGTTAAAATGACAGTTCATTTCAGGCTGCATCTGCACTGACCAGCAGAATGACTCACCAGGTATTTTGATTCCTCAACTTTTGGGATTAAGAGCTGCTCCGTTTCGGTTCTAAGGAATGCATTTACTTCTCAGCCAAAGTACACTCGCTCATGACTTTTCATTGTCTCTTACAATATAAGTTCGAAAATCGAAATCATTGAATATACTGTCTGGCAAGTAAATGTTTCAACATAAAACGGGTAAGGTGTTGGCTGTGTTGCTGTCCTTTCACACTCTGTGTTACTGATGTTATTTAATGTTTTATGGATTACATTTTATGGAATACATGTATATAAGTTGCATGAGACATCATTGATAGATTTTGCATTTCTGAAGGAAGATAGGACAATGAAATATGCCACGATTAAACTGGCTTAATTGGATTAATTAAAAATTCAATATCACATCATGAACAATAAAAAGATCAACTATTCAAACACTCTACATAACCTGTGGATTATTTTCATAAGATGTTCCTCAGAACATTTTTAAAATATTGCTATTAATTTAACTAAGTTCATTGATTAACTGTGCAATGTGATTAATGTGTCCCCGCTCCTCCCAGAACTGTAGAAATAAAGATTCTTATTGCAACTCATCATTTCCTATTTGAGCCTTGACAACAAATTGCAAGTGTCCAACAATCAGCTATCATCATGAAAGATGTCAATGGACGTTTAAGAATTCTCTTGAACAAATCCAAGGCTGCTATTGTATCCTTGAAATAATAGAGCAACAACTTATTTCAATTAAGCCGTTGTCTACTCCTTGCTTATCCTCATGTGCAATAACATTTAATAACATCTTCTGCATGTTGCTAAGCAGGCATGATATTTGTGTAACATTTGAATAAATCTTTCCTTCACATTGTGGATGTTTTATAGGCTCCTACAGAAACTTGGTGAAACTGAAAGATGATGAACCAAATCCCCCTTGATGATAAAACTATTTTTCAAAATCCTAAGGCATGTACATGTAGATTCTTGATCCAAATACAAAAATAATGTGGATGGTTGTCAAAGTGTCAGTACTTCAATATTTTAACATGGCCATTTAATGTATGGAATTGCAAAGATTTGTTCAAGACGCTAGATTTAGGTATAGATAATATCATCATGAGTCATTATTTGTGGCTTCGCATTATTTTGGGCCTTTCTTTGTGAGGCCCAAAGAATTGATCATTTTTATTGAAAAATCATCCTGGCATCATGGCACAACAAGATAGACACACAATATCAACATAATGCAAATAATGTCAACTTCATCTTGATGTATGTAACCAAAAAAGCCACTATATCATGTTGAATGCAACATGCTTTGATCACAGCCTTCACTTGTCTTGACATAGATTCTTGGAACTTGTTTTTATGTCCCTGTGAACTCCAACGTAACAGTCCCTTGGATTATTTTTCATCTGAACTCTGCTAAAGATTAGCTTCTGGGCAGTCAGAAACTATTGTCACCCCAAACAAGAGTAGAGCGTAGCCTCTGATCTCTTTAGTCTCCAGACAGAATCATGGGACAACAATGACTGGTGGGAGTTCTCATTTCCTGTGTGTCAAACAGTGATGTAGGATGAAAGGGCAAACCATCTGCGATGCCGTGTGTGATACTCACTAATACAATACAGTAGGATAGTTTCAACTTAATATTGGATAAGATACCATAACCTACATTTGGGTTAAATTGTCTAGCATTTGCCTGCTTTAGAGTTTCTTGAATGTCGGAAAGAAAAACAAGCAATTATCTTTTTGTGATAATTTGGACTCCATTAAAAATGATAGGATCTTTTTCTTAACTGAGCCTATTTGCGAGGTTTAAAATCTGCATAATTATATAGAACTAATACATGGTTATAATATTTATATCTTCACATTTTAAGAATGCATATATCTACAGGGCGAAAAGAGAAAACTCAACAGACATTCTTTGATGAGGCACGACTAAAAGATTTCTTATTCAACCAGTCTTATATTTATATGAGATAAAGGCAGAACTCGTGTTCCTCACAGCGAGCTTGAACAAAATTTGGGGTTAAAAAAATTTACCAGACAACATTTTCATGTATCAAACGAAAAAATCTGTTGGGAATTTTTTGAGATATTTGAGTTTTAGATTTTTTATTTATCACACCCAATTCTTAGCACATAAGCTCCATGAAAAAGTGATAAAAAGTGTCAATTTTTCCTGTTAAGTAATATCCAAGATAAAAGTCATTATTCAGAAGTAAAAATATGCTGTCATTGTCTCTGCAGAAGGTATGTACCACTTCATCCAGACTGACATGGTGTGATGAACTTATAACAGCTAACATTTCTGGCTAAAGGCCTGAGAAAATGTTTGCAATACCAGGTTGTGTTAGTTACATAATTCTGGTAAATAATTTTAGCAAATTTGGTCTCATCATCTGACTGTAACAGGCTTTGTTAAAATTTTTGTGCATTTTATCACAAATTATGCCACCGTGAAACAAGCATTTCATAACAATGTAAAAGGATAGACAAAGTTGAGTAAATTATCAGACAAAACATGCAAGAATGTTTGTAAGTATCTGCTTCACTATGACGTTGAATCCCCTGATATTACATGAAAAGTCTTTGCAATAGGACAAAAAGACAAAAATAAGATTAAAAGCTATAAATAAACAGTAATATTCATGCTTAATGTATTTTGAGAGCTTAAAATGGATGTTGGATGTTTAATGTTGATGTAGGTTATCTGGCATCCAAAATCAACCAATCTTTAATTGCATAGAACAACAAAAATCGCATAAATTCGGTAAATTATGTGAAAATGTAGTTAATACAACATGTACAACTATTGCCCATTAAGACTGCAATGTCAAAGTATTTTACTACATACTTAACTTAATGCTTCCAAACATTCTATCTATGCGTTTTCTGATGATTCACTCAACGTTGGCTACACTTTACATAGTTGCAAAAGTACTAGTTTCACAGTGGTGAAATTTCTTTAAAAACACATAAAAACCTCAATAATACACCATAGAGTTCAAAAGTGAGGTAATTCTACTACAATTACTCACCAGAATGATGAAACTGAGGACAAGTTGGCAAATAAACATGTTTTATACATTTTCTGAGAAATGTTTACTGTCATAGGTTTGTCACACTCTGTCAGTCTGAATGAGGTGGTATATAATTGCTCTTGTGGCAATTACTGCATATCTTTACTTCTGAATAATGACTTTTATCTTAGATATTACTTAACAGGAAAAATGGGCAGTTTTGATCATTTGTAGATGGAGATTCCATGCTAACAACAGGGTGTGATAAATAAAAAGTTTAAAACTCAATTATCTTAAAAAATTCCCAACAGATTTTTTCGTTTGATGCATCAAAATGTTCGCTTGATCTTCCTCTACATCACTGGGCTAATCGTTTTCTTGGTCAATTTTTTACCCCAAAGTTTGTTCAAGCTCGCTGTGTCCTACTATTGATTTAAAGTTCTGATAAGTTGTCACGGCAGAAAGCACATTGGTATTTTGCACTTACTGCCAACTTTTTCCTCTTATCTTTCAAGCTCCCCAGGAGACTTTCAATCCAATGGAAGCTGACTCCTGAGATATAACACACATAAAATATTCTTATTATGAAACAGAGCTCAAGAATAGCAATCATATCATAGGAAGACAAAATGCAGATAATATGTTTGCCAAGACTATCCTCTTTATAGTTAGAACCTTTCGATAGGCCTACTGATAACAGGCAAATTTATAGAACCATGCGAGAGTCTAGTTTTTTCTTGTCCAACCTGCATTTGCTCAATGATAACATTGGACCAGAGGTAAAACAGAGTGACATTTCTTCTTCCTCATGAACACTCATGCTGTCACAATGTTGACGATTATGCGGTGTGGCGATCGCCATATGATACATATGAGAGATGGTAAGTCTGGTACATACCCTATTAATTCAGGGATGTTCAGGTCTTTTAGTTGTCCAGTATAGAACACTGGATACAAATCGCATCCATTTAACGTTCCGTAGACTCGGACAAGTCAGAGGCTATTTATAGTACATAGAGGCTCATAGAGATCGAGGCTGACCCTGCCCGGGCTCGAACCCACGCAGGCCCAGCACTTGACAAGGTGCCTGTTTTTCTTCAAGCTTTATTAGTTTATAATACATATGTATATATGATGATAGACTACGGCATATGCATGCATATCTGTCTGATGATTTCTACAAAAAAGGAAGTTAAGTGGTTAAGTTGACTTACAAACACTCCAATTAAATTAATTTAGTCAGATCAAAACTACTTTATCCCACAATAACATTCTAGAATGTTAGAATTTTGACACACTGTTCAAAGGAAAAATGACTTCTATTCAACAAAATAAAGAAAGGGGATTTCTTGGCAATGGATATTGAGGGCTCTACTCATGTTTTGATGACAATATATCTCAGAGCTGTGAGGCAATTCTTCTACCAGAATCTGATCTTGGAGTCCACAATTTGCTCAATAAACCAGCAAGGGACTGGGATCAGATAATGAGGCATGCAGAATAAGTTGCAGAGCAGCTGCTATGTACGAAGCTATTACTTACAACATATATGAGCCCAGAAATAAATGGAAACTAAGATTAAGCCATAAGCCAGTGTCTCCTGTGTATAATAAATATGGTATATATGGAATAACACCCAATGCTCAGAAGAAGACCTCTTAAAAACACATTAGTTGGCTCTGCGACAAATCCCACTGCATCGAAAACTGCACAGATGTGAGTTTGAAATATATATATATGGTAAATAATCAGAGTATACAGTATTCACATTACATAAACCATCTTAAAACCACATGTTTTAGCACCTTGGTTAATTTCGTCTTCAAAAATATTGTCTATAATTCTGTACATGCCAATTTTGCATAATCACGGCATTTAAAAAAATCAATTAAGGACTGCCTGTAGAAAGCTACAACCAAGGATAAAGAGAATGAAGAAAAATATTCTGTATCATCTGAGTGAATTCTAGATGCTTCCTGCAAATATTATTATTATCCATTACATTTCCCAGTGATCTTGGACAACTGAATTACCAATAATAAAACCATGTTTGCAATATGAAATAAATCATGATGGCTTTTGTCATAATCTTCATAAACATACCTGAGAGCTCATTTAATTTAAGAATATTCTCTATTTTAAGATGTAAGATATAGGATATAAGATGTTTATTGCCTCATAAACATGAGAGTACATAGTTATGATGAAACAAATAATATTAAACATTAACCCACGTCTTTGAATGCAATGAAAATAGACAGTGTCTATCTATCTATCTATCTATCTATCTATCTATCTATCTATCTATCTATCTATCTGTCTTTCTGTCTGTCTTTCTATCTATTTATCTTTCTATCTATTTATCTTTCTATCTATCTATTTATATATATCTATAGAGGGGAGCTGAAGTACAATTGACAGATTTTTCTCCTGGCAAGAATCTTTAGAGAGGAGTTTCATTTGAGATTCTTTTTCATTACTGCAGGCACAGTAGAGGAGCAAAGCTAAGCTTTCTTGTTCATCACAACTCACCCAGATGACAAATGCATCAATTACTGCTGCCATAATCATTCCAAAATTTGGTGAGCAACACTAATGACATGGTTTAGCTTTTTCAAGGAGTTGCATGGGTCTGTTCTGTAATGAAGCTGAACAAGGTGAGGCGTTCAGGTAAGCTTGGATTTCTTCACATAATTAGTGGCGACACTGGAGAGACTTCGAGGAACTGGTTTGCAAAATAACCCCGCAACAACCTCTCAGTTGTCACAGGCTCACCAACTGATGTGATGAAGCTTCCTTCTATTGCATATATTGGAATAGTTCTTTCCTCAGCAAAATGAATATGTGTCTGGCAAAAATTTGTTGTGCATATGTTACAGTATAGCTTGACAGGAAATAAGGAGGATTGAAGAAATTTTATTTTTGAGTCCTATCACCAGAGTCTCCTTGCCAAAAGCACATGAGGCTATTGCTATTTCAAAAGTTAGTTATGATCAATGTATTACATTATGTCCTTTTCAACATTTTGCTGAAAGTGGGGTTGCTTGAGGGCTAAAATGAATCTGTTCTAAAATGATGCAGTTCTGTTTATTTTAAATCATGATTCATGAGGTTCTTCAAGATGTTGGAAACAGTTTTGCACAATGATCTTATTGACATTCATTTATCACCAAAGCTTCTGGCTGCTGGGATAGGAAATGTTGAAAAGGTTTGAATCACAGGATTAACTGAAATAATGTTAGAAAAATGGCAGCAGATTTAGATTAATGTGGCAGGCAGCAGCACTGCCAGACACTAGCAAAATGTGCCATCTAGTGTGTCATCATCATGCATCAGTGATTCTGGGTCATGCAACAGTGATTCTGGGTCATGCAACAGTGGCTCAGTGCATTCTGGAACAGACCACCGAAGAGTACACATGTCCTGCTTGTAAGTGCCATCCTGACCCCACACCCAGCGCGCTACAACATTGACGTCAGAGTTTGATTTCTACAAGAAAATGATCTTCTAGACAAGGAAGAAGCCTCTACAAGCCGGTATTTGTGGAATTGTTCTTAGGGCCGCTCACCTTAGATGGCAGAAAATAGTGCTGGCCTGAGCTGAGCTGTCAGCCGTTGGCAACCTTGAAACCTAATCCAAGTCAATCCTCCAAGATAAACAAAGATACTAACCAAACTCATTGATAATCAGAAAAACTACTACCTATATTTCATTTCTGCCTCATTATTTTGTGTTGTCATCTCGTAAATTTTCATAGTTTTCCATTCCAATCTCAACCTGTCCTTCATTATCACCCAATCAAAACATGGTCATTCAGCCCATTTATTTTTTGAAGGCCTCTCATCCAATTTTTAATCATCAACAACCCTCACCATCCCTATCTAATCATCCAAACTTCATCTAGTTTTTTCCTAAAAAAAAGAAAATTATTTTTTTAATTCAAATAGTAAAACACCATTGAGTGCAGCAGAAAAGCTGATTGATTTATATAGTTTCCTCACACCCTGGTAGTGTTACTCATTTTTACCCACTGTGTTTTTGCATAATTTATAAACAAAAAGTTGTAAAAAAAAAAAATCTCATATACACCCAAATACCAAAAATATTTTATTACTCTCATTTTTCCTACTCCATTGTTTATAGTATCCCCATTCAACATTTCTACTAATTTTACTGACTTGGTAATTTTGTTGCACAATTAGTGGGATATATCAAACAGTTATGGTTGTTAATCTAGACCTTGCCACTGAGCAGGAACTGATGATGCTTCGTAGTGTAGACCCAGTCTCTGCCAAAGCCATAATAGACTAATATACTTGGGAAAAATTACAGCACTGTGCGCCTAATTTGGCGAAAAGAGACATTTTGGCTTGGCACCAGAGAGGGGTAGTGACTTCGCAGATTCGTGACTTCCAGAACTTGACTGTTGATAACGGTCTACATGTTGTGACTACGTTTGATCCCCTAATTGAAAGCCAGCTCAATAACTTAAGCCGATTTGGTGCGTGCAATAAAGTTATGTCCAGGGCAGGCAGGCGCATACCAGCCCATGAAAATTGACCCCAATGTAGTTGACCCCTCATCCATGGGTGATGCAGGCCTCCCCCTTGACCTTGATTACTCCATGCTTGGTGCATGCCAAGCACCCCCAAATACCCCCTCTTCTTGGGAGTCAAGTCGCACACCAATTAAAGGCCAGTACGGGGGCGGCCCCGGGAACATCAACCATGCTAACATCAGATATGGAGAGTCGAAACCCCCAAAGGAAGAAACAGCCTTCAGAGAAAAGAAACGAAGATCGAGATCCCGACACCACCGACATGACTCTTCATCAAGCAGTGACTCTACCCATTGTGGTCTGCTTGCCATTGTTGAAGGACTGCACAAGCTCAGTGAGACACTTTGTATGACTGCTCGTGAGCAACAGATAAGCCAAGACAGGTTCTTCCAAAGCCAAGAGCGCTTATTGAACAATTTAGAAAGTAACTACAGAAGACATGAAGAGATTTTAACTGAGCGCAATGAAACCTTCTTTAAACAAATGAAGGAGGTGGTGTGTGACGTGAGGTCCGCAAATTCTGGGGAAGTCATCGCAAAGCATGTGGCATCTACATTGAAGGAATTCCATACAGCATTAGCCATTAATGTTTGTCCCATCCAGGAATCTAAAGCTACTGTCCTTCCTAAGACTGTGTGTGATGGTGGTCCGGACCAAGATGACCATGAGGACGTGGACCCGTCGACGCCAAGAAAACAACCAAGGAGATGTGAACACCACAAGAAGATCAAACATGTGTTTCCCTGTGATGGTGCCTGCAGATCTCAACAATGCAAGGAAAAGAAGGATGTGAACTTAAATTGTGGTAGCAGTTAGTCGCCTCGACAGTCATTTGTCAGTGAGACAAACGTGTCATCACCTGGTGCTCTACGTAAATTGGAAGCCAACTTGATTGAGAATTTTCAGGGCAGTCCGCAGCTTTGGGAGGGATGGAAGAAGAATTTCCTATTTGTAGCAAAGGCAGTGAATTGGAATGACCAGGAGAGATTACTGATGCTACGGACTCATCTTCGTGAACCAGCCATTAATGCAGTGCTGAATCTTCCAGAGGCAACACTGAATGACTACCATGCAATCCTCAACTCCCTTGATGCTAGGTATGGAGCTGGCAGAGAATCTACAAAGCAACGGCTTCGTACTGAACTTGGCAGAGTGAAGCAACTGCAGAATGAAGACCTTGATGTGTTTGCTGATAGGGTTTACGCAATGAGCATCAGCGCCCATCAAAGTGACTTGAATGAGGCACACCTCCAACGTTATGCTGTCGACACCTTATTGGGAGGCTGCAGGGACTCAAATGCTGCCTTCCTTGCTGCATCACCTTTCCGCTGTTACGAATGCCAGGACCGTGGATACTTTGTAACTGAAAGTGCAAATAGGCAGCAACGGCCGAAAGCCGAAGTTCTGGAGCTTCTGGTTCTGAGAATAAGGGCTCCAGCAAAGAAAGAGGGTGAGAGAGGAAGAAGCAATTCCACCAGAGATCATCGCACAGAGATCATCATTCACACAGTTCATCACTAGCAAGAGACTCATTGTATCACTCACCTGTGGAAAGTGAAAACTATATTCATCACCATTCGTCATCACATTTAAACTCCCGGCGGCAGACCTGTCTGGCCAATGGTATACTGCAAGTATTGAGGGCCAAGTGAAGTTTAGTCATCCCAATGATGTCTCCTGCAGGGTGTATGTCTCCACTCCTGGGACAAGTGATGAATTGCATCGTGGCTTATTGGATGTGCTATTGAAGAAAGAAGAACATCTGATTTATTCTCCTGAAGCGAAAGAAGATTTGTGCTCATTTGAGAAAAAGCTGACTCCTGGTGGAGGTGTAGGCCTCCCTTTCCCCAAGACTGGTATTGGTGGAGCCTAATGGAAAATGTCGCCAAGGTCCTTCATTGCATACATTTCAAGTTCTGTCCACCGGAGATGTAGGTCTCCATGATATCCAAAGGAGTTGCACGACTCCTAGCTACTCTTTTCTTTTCATGTTACGATATTTGTCCTTTTGGTGATGCATGTCACCGGTTTTTCCTATGGAGCTGCATTGCTCCTTTTGCCCATGTTATGTAGTTTTTCCTGTGAAAGCACCCTTTTCCCTTTTCCGATAGGAGTTGTATGGCTCTGGTCCCTTTTTTCCTTTTTTTGGTTGTCCAGCGGAATTGCATGACTCCGCGCTATTTGTTCCACCTTGGTAGGCTGCCTGAAAAACAAACCTGGGTGGAAGGTGGAAGCGAAATAATCGATGCCAAGAAGTTGGAAGAGAGGCGAGTGGTGATCGGCAGAAGGACCTAAAAACAAACCTGGGTGGAGTGTGGCAGGTGGCAGCACTGCCAGACACTAGCAGAAAGTGCCATCTAGTGTGTCATCATCATGCATCAGTGATTCTGGGTCATGCATCAGTGATTCTGGGTCATGCAACAGTGATTCTGGGTCATGCAACAGTGGCTCAGTGCATTCTGGAACAGACCACCAAAGAGTACACATGTCCTGCTTGTAAGTGCCATCCTGACCCCACGCCCAGCGCGCTACAACATTAATTTGTATTTGGCAAAAGTTGTTCACGTTTTATTGTCCTGTATCTTTAATTTATACCACTCGACACCTCTGTCAGCCAATCAAGAGCCAGTATTTCACTGCAATAAAACCCATATTCTTTGTTGTCCAGTTATCCTCCCATGGGAGAATAATAAGTGAAGCTGTGAAAAAAGCACAGCAAAAAATGACAAGTTTCAGTTTTGTCTTATGGTATAAGCCAGTTATTCACCGCGGGATCAGCAATATGTGTTTATCACAGCTCGGGCTGACGCCCTCGCTGGATAAATCACATATTGCCTCTCCCTAGGTGAATAACCTATACTTGTAATAAGGGACAGTTCAGAATTTATGACTGGGTGGGTGGAAGTATTGCTGGAACTTCCCGTCAAAAATTGATACCCCCTTGAGTTTCATGCGAATTTTTAGTACCCCACCCTCAGGTTTCACGTGTATTTTTAGTACCCCCCCCCCTTGACATACAAAGCAATACACACATTTATACTATTATACACGGCCACGCATTCAGATTCACGTCATTTCGTGGACTTTTGTGTGTAAAGAAGTCCAAATAAAATGAATTTATGCGTGTTTTTTAGCATTTTTTCTAGGTTAAAATTTCTTACCCCCCTTGGAAGTGTTGTCAAAAATTAATATCCCCCCTTGAAACACGTGTGAAAAGTTAGTACCCCCTTGGCTAAAACTGACCAACCCAGTCATAAATTCTGAACGGTCCCTAAATGTACACACAAACTAAAATGAATGGTTGTAGATTTTTTGGCCATTATTTTCAATGATGTATTGTTGTTGGCACTGGGTTTATTGAAGTTATCGATCAACTTTAATTCAGTGTTAATGCTAATTGATCATCTGAACATTTAAATAAATGAAGAAAATGTTAATGATGACCGATGTCATTCAAAGTAAAAGGTCATGGATTGTTTATTAGTACACCTTTCGAGTTTTCTTATGTATGAGCAAAGCATTGTATTTTCGTATGTATGAGCGAAGCATTGTATTATATAGTGGTACCTGCATTGTAAGACCCTCTGTTGTCAGACAGACTTGCCTTATGTAACCGCTTTCCTCCCGCTCTAAGTGGATTTTGCACCCCCACGAGAGCCAGAGCATTTTTTAAAGGACTTTTGACTGGGAGACCGAGGGAACTTCGTAGCATGCAGCTTCACTCTGGCCATTGAGATTTTTCTTGTGTACTATGGCCTATAGCGGATCTTTACCGAAACCACATGATGATAATGGTGAACCTTCTGATTCTGGGAAATACGATCTAGGTGTATGATGCACCACATCACAAGACAGCACAGGACAGGACAGAACTTCTAACTTAAAGATTATCTGTAAATGGCATGACGTATTACCTGTTGCATGACAAACGAAATACAGAACCTGGTGTGCTGGAGAATGCCTGAGAAACTTATCATGGGATGTGGATGTAGGGATGGATGGATGATTGGAGCTTTACATCCTGTATGCTGTGGAGATATTACTAATAACTATTTTGTTAAATTACAGAAAATTGCTGTTTATACATATGAAATTGCATTATTTACACTTATTATATAATAATTTGTTGTTTTTTTCCAAAAAAAAAAGATTAATTAACTTTGAAGGTTAGATAATGATGATCCCGATTCATGTCCATTTGTCATAGTGATTTGTCCCATAAGTCACAGCAGAAAATCACAGATTTCTGACAAAAGAGGGATGCATGCCCAGCAAACTAAATGTTGCCCACACTCAACAGCAAGTTAAGGTACATTTGAACATAGTTAAGCGACCACACTGAAAAAGGTGGGTCCAAAAAGATCACAGGGGTACATTTCGCCTCATATTTGAAATTGGAATTGCGTCTCCAGAGGCGATTTCTTCATTTATATATAACGTCCTTAAGAGACACAGAATAACATGGACCACACCACAACAAAAACTTTCGTCTTTTTTAAACAGCCTTGCATAATGATCATAATAATATTAACATTCATTTATCACCCCAAAACTCGAAGGTGGCAGCAAAGGTAACTGAAATGATATGCAGTGGCAGCAGATTAAGATTAATTTGTATTCGGCAAAACTGCTCATATATTATTCCCCTGTTATGTATCTTTAATTTGCAATAAATTTATACACAAGTATATCATTCAGATAGGGAAAAAATTGGCTGATAAGATACCACAAACTAACAAAAACCCGGTGGATTACATAAAAGTCTCCAATCCTAATTCAATAGTGATAAACCCAGTAGATCACAGAGAGGTTAAAAATATTATAAAGTCGCTTAAAGAAGGAAGCCCGGGCTGGGATGGCATACATTCTAAAGTCCTGAAGTGTACCTTTAAGGACTACCTGAAACCAATCACCTACATCTCGAATCTGTGTTTAACACAAGGCTCTTTCCCAGACAGCATGAAAATAGCTAAAGTTGTCCCCTTGTATAAAAGTAATGATAGCAAACAAATTTCCAACTACCGCCCCGTGTCAATATTGCCTGTCTTATCAAAAATTCTGGAAAGACTTATGTATAATAGGCTTCTCGCTTTTCTCATCAAGCATGATACGCCATACCGATATCAGTTTGGCTTTCGAAAGTATCACAGCACTAATATGGCTTTAATAATATTGATAGATAATATTATGTCGACAATAGATGATGGAGAAATTGTTGTAGGGGTCTTCCTAGACTTTAGGAAGGCCTTCGACACTGTAAACCATGAAATTTTATTAGACAAGCTGCATAAACTAGGTATAAGAGGTATTGCGCATGATTGGTTGAAAGATTACTTACATTCAAGACAACAATATGTCTCATTCAACAACATAGACTCAGCAAAAGAAACAATAACTTGCGGCGTACCGCAAGGTTCTATTTTAGGTCCACTCCTGTTCTTAATTTATATTAATGATATTGTTAATGTCTCAGATATTCTTTTGCCAATAATTTTTGCTGATGATACAAATTTATTTTTAAAAGGAAAATCAGTTGATGAGACTATTAAAAGAATGAATATAGAAATTGCTAAGGTAGCAGAATGGCTCAACACTAACAAACTTTCTTTGAACATAGAGAAAACTCACTTCATGATTTTAGTTCCCCAAGACGACCCATAATAAGAACAGAAGATATCAAAATTAATCAGAAACCTATAATTTGCTGTGAGCAAACTAAGTTTATTGGTGTTATACTTGATTCTAAACTCAAATGGGACAGGCATATAATGATGTTAAAAACAAAAATAGCAAGAGGAGTTGGAATCTTAATTAAAGCTCGCAAAACCTTAAACCATTGCCTGTTGCTGACATTATATTACAGTTTTATATATCCTCATTATACATACTGTATAGAAGTCTGGGGTAAAGCTGCTGAGATTTATACAAATTCATTAGCAAAATTACAGAAAAAGATTGTACGGATAATAACATCAAGCCCATTTCAAGCAGAATCATCTCCCCTGTTTAAACAGCTGAAGGTCTTGAACTTACCAAATGTATATAGATACAAAATTAATTTATTTATGTTTAAATTTATGAAAGACATGCTCCCAGTTATATTCAACACAATGTTTCATCGCAATATTGCATTAACAACACGGATCACGAGACAAAAATATAAACTTAAGGTACCAACTTGTAAATTAGCAGGATATCAGAAAACAATCCGATTTCAAGGGGTAAAAGAGTGGAATAATACCGATGATACCCTATCTCATAAATGCAGTTTTCACACATTCAAAACTAGACTAAAGGCTTATTTACTTGACAGTATGTGAGTCAGTTGGGCACCCTCTTGCTTGGCCGTGGATCCCCCAGTTCTCCCGCATCTGGGGGGACAAAGTGGTTCATGGTCCAGCACGGGGCGTCAGCCAATTTTTTGATATTGAGCATAAAATAAGAACAGATACTACATGGTTTGCTATTTATAGAAATGAGAGGAGGGATTGTCTCCAATCTCATATTTGTATTTTTACACACACAGGGAGGTAAGCAGTAGTCATCGTTTCATTCCTCATTTCATCTCTCTCTTAAACGCTAGATATTGTTAAAATAACCTTTAGTATTAATTGTATTGTCTTATTTGAATGTGTTAACCGTGGACATGTAGTGAACTTTTAAGTTCTGGTGCAAGTAGCAAATTCACCACCTGGAGTCAGCCAGCCAAATTTAATTTTTAATATTCTTTGGTCCAAATAAATTGAATTGAATTGAATTGAATTGAAGTTGAAATGAATGGTGTAAATTTTTTGGCCATTATGTTACATGAAGCATATTGTTGGCCTTGGATTTTTATTAAAGTTATCAATCAACTTTAATTAAGCGTTACAGGTGATTTCATTACCATGCGATTCTTGTCATTCACACATGGCTGTTAGGAATCAATGCTAAAGCAGTACTTACTGCGTTTGATAAATCAAATGTGTGACGTTCTGTTGCTTCTAAACCAATCAGATTAACTAAAACTGTCATGTATTTGGCGGGTCTAGAACCTAAAAATCGCGTACTAATGAAATCACCTGTAATGCTAATTGATTGTCTGGACAGTTTAAATGAGATAATGGACTACAATATCATTCAAAATAAAAGAATTGTTCAATTTATATAATTAATTTTATCTGAGTTTATTCGTATACCCTTCAAATTTTCAACTTTATTATCACCTATCTTATGTATAGGCAAAGCAAAGCACTATATACACATATTTTTTTGGCCATTCACATGATGGTAATAAAACCTCAAGTTGTCACAACTGCTACATCTAGCACATGAAGATTTTTCTGGTGTATTATGGCCTATAGGAATTTCTTTGCTGAAACCGTATGGTGATAATGGTGAAGCTTCTATGAAGCAAGATTTATTATATTAGATGTATGATGTACAACATCACAAGACAGTACAGGACAGGACAGGACTTCTCACTTAAAGATTATCTGTAAATGGCATGACGTATTACCTGTGGCGTGACAAACGAAATACGAACCTGGTGTGCTGGAGAATGCCTGAGAAACTTATCATGGGTTGTGGATGTATGGATGGATGGATGATTGGGGCTCTACGTCCTGTACGGGCCGTGGATGTAGGGAGCCATGAAGATATCATAATTTTGTTAATTTTACAGAAAATTGCTGCTTTACCTATACAACTGCACTATTTACAATTGTTATAATGGTTTGGGGGTGTTTTTTTCACTTCAGGATTCACTTTGAATACTTTTGAGATGTGTCCCATAAGTCACCTTGGAAAATCACAGACTTCCAACAAACAAGGGATGCAGCAAAATAAATGTTGCCCACACAGACCAGCAAGTTAAAGGTTTTGAACATAGTTTAGCAACCACACTAAAGAAGGTGGTCCAAAAATGTTTCTTGAGTCACAGGAGAATATTTAGCCTCATGTTGGAAACAGGAATTGGGTCTCCAGAGGTGATTACTTAATTTATAATTTTATATCATCCTTAAAACACCGACAATAATACGGAACACACCACTAAAAACAACTTTTGCCTTTTTTAATCTAATTGCGCCAAACATATGGCCAGTAAATGCAACAAATGTCCAAAAGTCATGGTAGAAAGGACCAGTACAGGCTGCTGCTATACACGGTGTTATTTGATCCAGCTCTGAAGGGGAATAGTTTATTAAGCCAATTTTAGAAACATTCAATTCTTCACATGGAAGAAGTATAAGGACACTTATTTAGAGTAAACAGTCCAACGTCAATACGATATGATACAATAATAATATCTGTCTGCCTTATCTTGAATAGTGAAATGCGTCAAGACAACGCATTACTTTTTGAATTAGTCTGTTTCAAATATATTTCATCTTGAATATAATATCGGATTATGCAACAATCAGTCAAAATAATGCAAAAAGCAAAGTAAACCATTGTTTTGTGCAGTTCCCTTGGCAGAAGTCTTTATGGATGTATGGAAAGAGCAAAGGCTTTCTTGTTTATCACATTTTCTCATCACCACTACTGGGAAACCTGCATCAGTATGAATGAAACCCTAGTTAAGTCCTAATGATGTTGTGCTGCTTCTTCAAGGAAGGCATCACATTCCTCTGTGCATCAACACATAAATGTAGAGCAGGCCTTATCTTAAGTAGTGAAGTGAATTATTTTAAAGTATTGCAGCTTTAAATATTCTAGTTCTTGTAATATAAATGTTGCAATGTAACAAGGCAATGAGACTTCATCTATACCTTACTGGTTTTCATAATGTAGAAATGCCAAATGATAGCCATAAGTTGGTGATACATTGCAAATCGATAAGTCATTAAAGCAATGCATGAAGAAGAGAGCTGCCTGTGGAAGGTTATTCCTTACAACATTAAGTCCAGAAATTAACAAAAAGAAAGATGAAGCCTTTTGCTGAAGTTCTCGTGCAGTAAGATATGTAGGGGAGAGGCAGGTTAGTTGAGACGTTTTTCAGAAAAGCTCGCCTCCAAGTTAAACGGACAATGATATTGGAATGACGAATAGTCATGTGCATGGGGAAATACATTGTTCAAATATATGGGGAAACTTGACTTTCTCTGTTGGATAGTTTTTACCCCAGATGGCGTCAAAGTAGGTCATGTCAAACATATCAACTAACCCACCTGGTAAGGTTAGTTGATACACCCAGGCAGGTTAGTTGATACACCAAACCCTGATGGACAATGCAAAGAAAAAGTCACATAATTCCGACTTGGTAGGATACTATAAAACCATACGCCTTCACCGATCTGCTTTCTGTTCCTATGGATGCATATCTGCCACCATTGTGAGTCGGATCTGATGGTCGACCTGTTCGGAGGGGGAGATCTCATGATTATTTCAACCAAAGATTCATCTATAGAGCTTTTTCATGTAAACTACTGAGTAACACCTAGCATTATGATTGTACTAATAGGTCAGGGTTTTTATTTTGACCAGGCCAGCCAACAAAACCAAACCAATCTGCTGTATCAACAAACCCATCCACTCAATTATGTCAGAAAACAGCCGGTCTCTGGACCACAGGTTAACCTAGGTCATCTTTGATGGCTCATAAATAACCCTTTTCATACATCTTATCAATATACTAAGGTACTCTGAATCATCCTTGACTATAGGGAAAGAAAAAAAAATGCAAGATTTCAGCACAAATTTGCTCGGAACAGTGATTTTTGAATTTTTTGACTTTTCTCCTAAATCTTGATTCTGATTCTACATTGACCAAGATGAGAAGATGTGTTTTTTTATTCTGCTTCTTACAAATGCCAACTCTTTCTCAAATGATCATTTCTATGACCAGGAGATGGGGCGTATCAACTAACCTTGCGTATCAACTAACCTGCCTCTCCCCTACCATGATGTTCATTTATGAGCCATAAATTAAGGACATTCCTCTTACAGTTTAAGAGATAATATCCCATCGCTTAATCTCTCCTTCAAGAGACATGTTAATGACTTATTGATTTCCAATTTATCAAAGATTATTGCCCTCATTTGGTACTCCTGCATCACAGAAAACCATATGCATTGTAAAAATATATCCAAGAATAATGCTGTGCTGTGAAATAAAATGCCGGATCTATTTTTCTTTATAAGAGCATTAAATCACCTGACATGATGCATTTATTATAAAACAATGCAAATGAAATTATTTTCTATAACTAACTTTTGAAAACATTTATGACTGCAATTGAGAGCTTATCGACCTCATTGATGACATGCAATTTCCTTCCAATACAACATGTGAAGATCTCAACTTGTGAAGATCTCACGTTAAATGCTATTATATCAGAGCTGGATCAGATAACACTGTGTAACAGCTGCTTGTACAGCAATTGCTGACCACATCCGGAACAGGAGACTGACAAGTTTACTTAACCATGGTAATACTATGCTATTTGCTGCTTCAAACACTTCCAAGTTCAGAGACCATGATACCACAAACGTTTTTGAAGCTTTTAGCACCTACAGTGAGGAAAATAAGTATTTGACCCCTACCATATTTTCTGGTTTGGGCACTTGCGCTTGCGCCAAAAATCTGAAATTTCTCAGGTAGATCTGGTCCACCATTAGAAGACAGGTAATGCACAAAAATTAAGTGAAAGAAGCATTGTGCAACATATTTGCACAAGAATCCAAATAGTCTTCGGAAATATGTATTTGACCCCTTTGTTTGCAAAGGGTTTATCACCATACTCTACAAAACAAAACATTTTCAAGAATTTCCGACTTGCCAAATTTTACCTTTCTACAGAGTGTGGCTTTCAAAAGAGTCCAACATTTAGTCTTCTTTACCCCTAGTTAATAGAAAATAGATCCTTGAAGTCTCTCAACTAATCATGTGGAAGAAATCCAAGCCAACCTGAACGTCTCATCTTGTTCCACTTCATTGCAGAACAGACTGATGCAACAGCTTGGAAAAGCCACATCATACAATTGGGGTTGCTAACCAAATTGTGGAATGATAATGGTGACAGTAATTAATGCAGTCGTCACATAGAGCTACATAGGGAGAAGTGAAGAACAAGAAAAAATTGAAGATAACAACAAAAGATATCCTGATATATTTTACAATACAAACATAGTTTCATTGCAGGTAATTTAGTTGTCAGAGATGACAGAGAAATGTAACGCACAAGAATAGTATTTCGTGCTGGAAGCATCTCAAATAGTATTCACTCAGACAATACAGGAAATTTTCTTAATTCTTCTCTGTATCCTTGGTTGTGGCTTTCTTCTGGCAGTGCTTTAAAAATTCTCTTTTACAAAGATGTCATGATCATGCAAAATTGGCATGTACAAAATTATAGACAATATTTTTGAAGATTAAATTAACAAAACTACTAAAAATGTCATTTAACAGCATGATAGACCTGTGTAATATGTGCACTGTCTGTAGTTCTATCATGCATATACATTTGAAACTCCCATCTGTGCAGTTTTTGGTGCACCAGGATTTATCGCCGAGCTAACTAATGTGTTTTGTAGAGGTCTTCTTCCGAGCATTTGGTGTTATTCCATATTTACCATATTTATTATACACAGGAGACACAGGCTTATGGCTTAATCTTAGCTTCCATTTATTTCTGGGCTCATATGTTGTAAGTAATAGCTTCGTACACAGCAGCTGCTCTGCAACTTATTCTGCATGCCCGGTTATCTGATCCAAGCTCCTTGTTGGTTTATTGAGCAAATTTTGGAGATCAGATTCTGGCAGATGATTTGTCTCACAGCACTGAGATATTCCGCAATCAAAGCTGAGCACAGCCATCAATATATAAAACGCCAAGAATTAAATTACTTTATTTTTTGTTTAATTGCATATACTTTTGAGAATGGATGAGTAAAATATAACTTGGTCATGCCTCGTCAAATAATTACTGTAGAGTTTCCTCTTGACCACTATTATCGATCCATCCATTCTAAAAATGTAAACCTTGGTCAAAATATTATAACCAATAGGTTCTTCAGAATGCAGATTCTAAACCTTGCAAATAGGTCTTGTCATAAAAAAGATTGTCTTGTGATTTTTAATAGACTCCAAACAATAAAAACACGTAATTGTTTCTTTCTCTTCGTGACATGCAAAAAATTTTGAAAGTAGGTAAATACTAGAAAATTTAAGCCAAGTGCAGGTTATGGTATCTTATCAAATATTAAATTGAAACTATCATACTGTATTGTATTGTTGAGGATCACACAGGGCATCCCAGATGGCTTGCCCTTTCATCCAATGTCACTGTTTGACACACAGGAAATGAGAACTCCCACCAGTCATTGCTGTCCCATGATTCTTTCTGGATACTAAAGAGATCAGAGGTCATTATCTACTTTTGTTTGGTGAGACAATTGTTTGCGACTGCCTAGAAGTTGATCTCTAGATGACAGGGATGGGGCGATTAAATTATTTTTTTAATCAATTAGATTAGATTAAAAGGAGACTTTGCTTGATTAGATTAGATTAGATTAAGCCCATTTTACAATCTTAATCAATTAAATCAGATTAAACACAAAATTTAATCAGATTAAATTTGATTAAATTTGATTAAAATGAAAAAAGGTAATTAGGTATTATACGAAAAAAGATTTCTCAATTACCATGTTGTTCAAATATATTCTCAATGAATGACTAATTTGCTGTAAGTCTAAGTTTTAAAGAGACAATTTCTTGAGATTTTACCAGAATATATATCAAATATCTGAAATGTATTTAATATAGTTCTATATGAAATTAGTCAACAACCTCTAAGGTGAGGCCTGCGATGTCCAAAATGTAAACAATAGACCACTGCATATTGTTATTTTCTTGTTCTTTTTTGGAAAAATTTTAAATTGGTTAAACAGGTTATTCAGAAAACATTCATGTATTCTATGCATTGTAATAAAATGGACACTAGCAATAGCAACATGATAAAATTGAGCGTATAAAATTCAATAATGTCCCAATTTCTTTAGATCACTTTAAACAATGTTTCACTGATCTAATTTGATGGAAATCTGGCATCCTTGTGAAGTATCTGATTTTTCCATTTAACTAACTAATTATGAAACCTAATTGTTGTGTCATTCGTTTTCCCTCAAGATAGGTATCTTATAATTTATGTATTGCATAAGACTGAGATAAGGGCTCTCAAAATCACCTGCACATTGTGCTTCAGTATTGTCTCTGTATGTTGCACAGATCTAATTTTGTGAGATAAGTGTAATGATCTTACATAATCATGGAACTCCATACTCCACACTAATTGGTTATTTGTATATTTTCAACACATCATTTCATTTGGTATCAATACCTTGCTTACTGATGAAACATATGGTCACAGGTGAAGTTAATATTTAATTGGATTATGTTTTAAATCTGATTAAATGGTTTAATTTGATTAAAATATTTAATCCGATTAAATCATTTGTGACCTGCTCCACCAAAATGGGTTCAAAGTCGGCCTCCTATCATATTTAGTTATGAAAATGACTTTATTTTACTGGAATTGAGCTTTAAAATGATGTTTAGTATGTTTTGATATCTCCATCCAATCCAAAGATATGGCACCTCAACCATTGATGATAAGAAACATCGAACTCTAAGAAAACGGAATTTGAAATTCCCGCCATTGCAATGAAAGAACTAAGAAAATCAAGAAGGATGCCCAATTGAGATCATTTTAAATCAGTTTTTAGTTAAATTGGTCTTAAATAATCAAAGCAAATTACTTTTGCTAAAACATGGTACCAACAGCTAGAAATCATCAAAATGTGACCTTTTGACACATTTTGCACATTTCTGAGAAATATAGAATGCCTACTTTGAACTCAATTTGGTGGAGCAGGTCACATTTAATCAACATTTAATCATGATTAAATGCTGATTAAATGGAGAATTAGATTAGATTAGATTAGATTAAATGAATTTGAAAATTTTAATCGATTAAATCAGATTAAGTAATCTAATCAAATTTAATCATTTAATCATGATTAAGATTAAATTAGCCCCAACCCTGCTAGATGAAGAATAATCCAAGGGACAAGAAGTTTATTTAATCATTGTGCGGATTCATTGGAAACACTTGTCATGACCACCAGGACCTACGGTGGACTGCAGTTTTTTTGGCTCATTGCTGTGTCATCCTTCTGTCCCAATAAGTGTGATTATGTTTTTAAAATTGCTCTCAAGAAGCTTTGCAAAATTCAAATTATTGATGATAATATTCACTAAATAAGCTTATAAATTTGAAGATGTTGCACAATTCTGTTGACCATGCCCAATGACAAGAGTGGGATGTATTGTACGTGAGGTTGTGTATAATTAAGACAAAATAATAGCATCTGAAATAGATGCCTTAGGTTTTAAAAATTGTTTTATTGTCAATGAGGGCTTCATTCCGAGAATTGAAAGCAGCTGTTTCATGTTTGTTTTACGTTTAACTTCCTGTGGGAGCCTTAAATGATCAAAATGTGAGGAATAGATCTGTTCAAATGATACACAAATATCATGCCTGTTTAGCAATTGGTGGAAGCTGTTAAAACGTCATTCAACATGAGGCTTAGCAAGAAGGAGTAGACGGTGGCTAAATTGAAATCAGTTGTTGCCCCATTATTTCAAGGAAGCAATGGCTGGCTTGGATTTGTTCAAGAGAATCCTATAACATCCTTCATGATGATAACTGATTGTTGGGCACTTGCATAAATTGTTGCCGGGCCTTTGTGGGGCGGCATTTCCATTATCTTAAATAGTAAATAATGAGTTGCAATAATAATTTTTATTTCTACTGTTTTTCCTTGCAAGTTTAACATCAGGAGGTGTGGGGACGCAGTGGATCACGGGGCACATACAGTGAATCCATGAATTAATTTGTTTGATGTCTTTTCGATTAGGACTCAACTGTCGATAGAATTGTCTTTTATGACTCTTCAAAGCATACTTGTGAAAATGTATAGATCGATTTTGATTTACATACTGCAATTGAAACATGTGTGAGGCACATCTTATCCACAGGCAGAATGTTTGACTGTTCTATTTTTATAGTTACAGAAGAAATACAACAGTATTATATCCATATAAAATTATCCCAACCATTTTCAACTCCTCAAAAGCAATAACTTTGATTTGAAAAAAGGTTTCGTCTTTTCAAAACAATGGAGTCAGAACATATTTTGCAAGGTTCCAATATTTGACTTTGAAAAAGAAATTGCTTTATGAGCTCAATATGCATGGCAAATATACTTTTTGTTTAAGTTCTATATCGGTCCATCAATCAAATCAGCTGTTCATAAAATCCTAAGAAACGTCTCTTTGCTTAGAAGCCAACATCATACTTCACTCACTACGGACTGCTCTACAAGTGTTGATACACAAGGGAATGTGATGCCTTCCTTGAAGAAGCAACAGAACATCATTAGGACTTACTAGGGTTTCATTCACACTGATGCAGTTTTCTCAGTAGTGATGATGAGAAAATGTGATAAACAAGAAAGCCTTTGCTCTTTTCATACACCCACAAAGACTTCTGCCAAGGGAACTGCACAAAACAATGGTTTACTTTGCTTTTTGCATTATTTTGACTGATTGTTGCATAATCCGAGATTATATTCAAGATGACATATATTTGAGACAAACTAATTTAAAAAATAATGCATCTTGACACTTTTCACTATTTAAGATAAGGCAGACAGATATTATTATTGTATCGTATTGTATTGATGTTGGACTGTTTACTCTTAATAAGTGTCCCTAATTATACTTATTCCATGTGAAGAATTGAATGTTAGGCTACTATACACTGTACCAGAATCAGATATCTTCAAATTGGCTCAATAAACTATGCCCCTTCAGAGCTGGATCAGATAAGTATAGGTTATACAACAAATTTGAGGTGTATAACTAACATTTCAGGTGGTTATTTACCGAGGGCTTTAGCTTGGTTTTTGGGCTTTTTACTTAATTTTTTTGCTTTTTTTTTTTTAGATAGATAAATGCAAAGTTTTAACTGGTGGTAACCATATTGCACCAAAATTGCCAAAGTAAATGAAAAGTCCTGCCAGAAATTTATATGAATTCGAACGAAATTCGTACGAAAATGTACGTACGTACTACGGATCGGCTCTTTTTTGTGAGTTTCGCGCGTAGAATCTACGTACGTAATTCGTACGCTGCACAATTGCCAGTGTATACAGTCGACAGGAGAAGTGACGACACAGGACATTTTTGAGGAGGACCTGGAAAAATTAAAGAACACTGCAAGGAAAATAGAGAAAATAATGGAACAGAACGAGTGCTGCTCCCCTGAAAGGGTCGAGCAACCCGGCAGATTTGGGCAAGCACACAACTGAACTGAACTGAACTGAACTTGACTTTTGGGACATTCGTTACATTTACTGGCCATGTGATGGGTACTACAATTAGATTAAAAAAGGCAAAAGTTGTTTTTAGTGGTGTGTTCTGTATTATCATCTGTGTCTTAAGGATGATATACAAATGAAGTAATCTCCTCTGGAGACCAAATTCCTGTTTCCAACATGAGGCTAAATATTCCCCTGTGACTCAAGAAACATTTTGGACCACCTTTTTTAGTCTGGTTGCTAAACTATGTTCAAAACCTTTAACTTGCTGGTCTGTGTGAGCAACATTTGTTTGCTGCATCCCTTGTTTGTTGGAAGTCTGATTTTCCCAGGTGACTAATGGGACACATCTCAAAAATATTCAAAGTGAATCCTGAAGTGAAAAAAAAAAAAACACAAATCATTATAACAAGTGTAAATAATGCAATTGTATGGGTAAAGCAGCAATTTTCTGTAAAATTAACAAAATTATTATATCCTCATGGCTCCCTACATCCACAGCCCATACAGGACGTAGAGCCCCAATCATCCATCCATCCATACACCCGTAGCCCATGATAAGTTTCTCACTCAAATTCTCAGGCATTCTCCAGCACACCAGCTTCTATATTTCGTTTGTCACACAACAGGTAATACGTCATGCCATTTACTGATAATCTTTAAGTGAGAAGTCCTGTCCTATGCTGTCTTGTGATGCTGTACATCATACATCTAATATAAATCTTGCTTCATAGAAGCTTCACCATTATCATCATGTGGTTTCAGCAAAGAAATTCCTATAGGACATAATACACCAGAAAAATCTTGATGTGCTAGATGTAGCAGTTGTGACAACTTGAGGTTTTATTACCATCATGTGAATGGCCAAAAAATATGTGTATATATAGGCCTAATGCTATGCTTTGCCTATACATAAGATAGGTGATAATAAAGTTGAAAATCTGAAGGGTAGAGTAGGTCGGGGCATGCAGCCCCCCTTAACTTCGAGGTGCGATTTGACCTACTTTTTATGGGCGATTATTTGAATGCTTATGCTGTCAGGAAGGGATCACTTGACTCTACTAATAACTAGTGAAACAAATGTCTACCAACTTTAATAAAGTAGTTACGGCCATTTTTGTAAAAAAATTAAAATTGCCTTCTTACCCCACCCATCGGGTAAGAAGCCCCCCTATTATAATCCTATGGAAATTTTTTTTACGAACGCATTCAGCCTAAAAGTTATTTCTTAGAGTTCTTCTGTCATTTTTAAGGCATTCTATTAACTTTTTCTGAATTTCAGAATTTTTCTGTTCATACTTTTATTTTTTAATATTTTTTGCCCTGCTTCGATGTCGGGTCAATTTTTTTTTCTATTTTAATTAGCTATTCTATCAAGATTTAAGGTAAAGTACACATTAACAATGGTTCCTGAAGGAGCTTTGAACCCCCAGTGAAGGGGGCCTCATGCCCCATATCATGTGGGGCCTCTCGCCCCAAACCCACATATTTTAATTTGACCTCTATATTTTGAACTAAAATGCAAAAAACATGATCCAAATCATATTTATGTGATAGTCATAAAGTGAAGCAATGCAGATATCCATTATACTTTTAAAAATTTCCAAAGTTAATTCTGACAACCCCTTTCAAAGAATTAGTCAAAGTTACAAAAACCATGCACATTATTATGTTTCTTTAATTTCTACTATGGTTTGGTGCTGTTTGCCCTGAAAATTTGTGACGTCACCTAAAACGCCTCTAGCTTCAATCCTATCAATAGATAAACGCACCAAAAATGTAAGTTGGGATATAAGCCTGGGGGGGCCTCTCACCTAACCCGGGCTTCTTGCCCCGACCCACTCTATATAAATAAACTCAGATAAAATTGATTATATATATTGAACAATTCATGACCTTTTATTTTGAATGATATTGGTGGTCCATTAAAAATAATCTCATTTATTTAACTGTCCAGACGATCAATTAGCATTAACGCTGAATTACAGTTGATTGATAACTTTAATAAAGCAGGGCCAACAATATGCTTCATTGAAAATAATGGCCAAACAATTTACAACCATTCATTTCAGCTTGAGCATAAATTTATTGCAAATTAAAGATACATAACAGGGGAATAATATGTGAGCAGCTTTGCCAAATACAAATTAATCCTAATCGGCTGCCGTTGCACATCATTTCAGTTAATCCTGTGATTCAGACCTTTTCAACATTTCCTACCTCCTGCAGCCACCTTGGAGTTTTGGGGTGATAAATGAATGTTTAAAGATCACCATGCAAAGCTGCTTCCAACATCTTAAACAGCCTCATTAATTATGATTTAATTCTCAGAATCTTTAATCATTCTATTCAGTATTCAGTTCTTTCTGTTATAAATAGATGAAACTAGATCATTGGCATTTTAGAAGAGATTTACTTTAGCCTCAAAGCAACCCAACTTTAATCAAAATGTTTAACAAAATCAAAGACATCTTTTGCCAGATACATATTGTTCTTGGTGAAGAAAGAACCATTCCAATAAATGCAATACAAGGAAATGTCATCACTTGGTGTGCTAATGACAACTGATTGGCCACTGCTGTTGTTATTTTCCAGACCTTTTCCTCGAGGTCACTCTACAAATTATGTGAAAGAAATGCAAGCCAACCTGAACGTCTCACCTTTTTCAGCTTCATTACAGAACAGACCCGTGCAACACCTTGGAAAAGCCCCCCCATATCATTAGTGTGGCTCACCAAATTGTGAAATGATAACGGTTACAGTAAAGAATGCAATTATCTCATGGAGAGTTGTGATGAACAAGAAAACCTATGCTCCTCTACTGTAATAAAAAGAACCTCAAATGAGACTCTGTGCTGATGATTCTTAAGAAGGAATTCTGTATTTCTAGTTTCCTGTATGCTTAGTAGTGTAGATCATCTGAAAAAAAAAGTTCAATCAGTTTTTAAGAGGTCTTTTTGCTTGATACTGCCATGAACCAGCAGCTTTTCTGCAACTTATTCAGACTAGATAATTAATAAGAAAAAATCACTTCTTCAGTCACGGGAGAAAATTAAACACTTATTCCACTAGCCTATTTGGCATGAAATAAGTTGCGGTCAGTGGCAAAAATCGCATACTTTTGGCCTTATGATTTTCCAATGGGAGGATTCCTGACCCCTGTCCCAGGTGGTCAGGGCAAGAGAAAACTAGGAAATGGGCGAAGAGGTAGACACAAATCTGTGAGATGAAATATTCATTTTATTCCATGATCAAAATGTTTTTGGCCTAACTGGAGAGCACTTAAAATATGCAGCCGCTGAAATTCTCCCCATTTTAACTAAAATTGTGAACAACTCCTACAAGAATGGTGCAATACCGGAACAATTCAAGCAAGGAGCGATTGTCCCCTGCCATAAGAAAAAAAAGGCCACAGAGGGCACCTGATAGCTACCGACGGATTACAGTCGCATCGACAGTGGGCAAGATAGTAGAAAAGGACATGCTGGTGAGGACGAAGACCATGGTTGCAAAAGGACAGAGCAGCATGCAATATGGATTTACAGAACACTGCTCCCCCTCCATCTGCTCCCTACTTGTCACTGAAGCAATGGCGGAAGCAAAGGACAACAAGAGCTGCCTCTACCTGACCTTCCTAGACTCGTCAAAGGCTTTTGACATGGTAGACCATACCGTCCTCCTAAACTCCCTCTACAACTTAAATATAGACCCACATCTATGGACGCTCTACAAGGACATGTACGACTCAGTAACAACAAGAGTAAGACTGCAGGGAAACCTCTCCAGAATAATCAAGGAAGAGCGTGGAATAAGACAGGGCGGCGAAACCTCGACAGAAGCCTTCAAAGACAACAGCTTCCTGAGTAAAATTCACAACCACCCTGCATCGCTGAGAATTGGATCCACTGGAGTAGGAATCCCCACAGTCGCCGATGACAATTGCCTCCTGGCCGATTCATACATCAATGCCCAGATTTTACTACTGATGGCCCAAGACAATGCAGCGAGGGACCGCTATGTATTCAGCAGCTCCAAATCAAAAGTCGTCAAGTTATCAACAGGACCAAGAGGCAGTGACATACATGTAGATCTAATTTTCAACAACACAATAATAGATTACTCGAATGAAGAAACACACCTGGGACTGGCAAGAACAGCACGGGAGAAATGCAGCAGCAGTAACAAGAAGAATAACAACGGGTCATAGAACAGCCTACCAACTCATGGCAGCAGGTCTGCACGGAGTGAACGGCATGTCACCCACAATCATCTGGTCACTCGTACAAGTCTACGTACAGCCAGCTATGACCTATGGTCTAGAAGCCCTGCGACTTACCACAAAGGAGCTGGATGAACTTGAATCATATTACCGTAGCCTGCTTAGAATGCTCCAAGCATTACCTACGTCAACAGCCAAGCCTGCAATTTACCTCCTTATGGGTTGTCTGCCTGTAACAGCTATAATCCACCGGAAAATATTAACCCTCTTCGCTACGATTATCACAAGATGTGGCACCCCGGAGATGGAAGTCATCGTTAGACAGCTTGCTGTGAAGGACCTGAACTCGCACAGTTGGACTATCCAGGTCCGTGAGCTACTCCATCAATACAGTCTCCCAATGGCATTGGAGCTCGCCAATAATCCCCCGGACGTGGGAAAGTGGAAGAAGCAGGTGAAGAAGAAGGTCGAGTCCTACTGGCAGAACAAGCTGGAAAAAGAAGCAGAAAATATGAAGACGTTGCAATATCTCAACCTGAGAATGTGTAACCTCGAAGATGGGCACCCGGTCTGGGCGACAGGCTATGATCCACGACAAGTACCGATGGCGGCAGTGAGAGCACAGATCCTGACTGGCAGATATGCACTTACTGGCCATTCTTGCTCAGGGAAAAGACAAGTACGAAAGTGTCCCTATTGCGAAATTGATGAACCGGAGACCATGCCACACTTTATCCTGAGATGTCACCTACATCAAGACACCAGAAGTAAATATATAGACCAGTTGGAGACCAAAGCGGAGAAGAACATAATATAAAGAACTTAAACGATGACATCAAGTTAGCAGTATTGATTGACCCATCCCGGCTGACAACTTCCAGGCAACTAGCAGAAGAGATGGAGGCTATAGCACGATCATCACACTTCAAAATGCACCACAAGAGAGCAGTAGCAGATGGCAGAGGCTCGATGCAGACCTGGGCAACAAGAAGGGCAGCCGGCAACATAATAGCAAAGAGGGCACCAAAAGAAGTCGGGAAAACAAGGGCACCGAGAGAAGTAGACGCATTGAGGGCAACAAAAGGCAGACAGACGAACGAGGGCGCGCCGAAGGAAGCAGGACGAGCTGGATGCAGAGAACCAAACTCAAACCCCCCAAACCCCAACAACCCACCTGGAATTGGACCAGGGTTCTCCTAAAAGAAGAGGAGGAATCTACAAAACAAGTATGCAAGTAAGTAAGATCACCTGATTTTAAGGCTCAAAACCACCAACAAACAGGTTATGAATAGAAGAAGGTTATATGGTCAAATATTGCATTTTCAGTTTCACGTCATGCATTAGTTTTTATTCACATTTATCTAGCCCTGGCCAGATTTCCCTGACTTTTCACAAAATTACAGATCCGTCTCCCTGACTAACTTCAAATGCCCCAGAACAGGCTCAAAAGAAGTTATCCGGATGATCGGAAAGTGTCACCTAATTAATTTGTGCATCTCATTTTATTGCTGATCATCATCAAATAGGTAACAAAATATAACGTAATTATTGTGAATTCACAATAGCAATCATATTATAGCCTTTTTCACTCTTCACCATTTAAAATTGAAAGAATAAAGAAATTTGTTCTCCCAAATATAAGTCCATGTCATGCATTGAAAACAATGTTAAATGTAAGTTTAATTACACTTCGCTTTAAATATATTCTATCTGGCATATAACCTCAAATGGTGCAACAATCAGTCACAACATTGCAAAAAGCAAATAAACCAATTGTATTGTGCTGCTCTCTTGGCAGTATTTTTTGTGGGTATATGAAAAGAGCAAAGGCTTTCTTGTTTATCACATTTTCTCATCAGCACTACTGAGAAAACGGCATCAGTGTGAATGAAACTCTAGTAAGTCCTAATGATGTTATGCTGCTTCTTCATGGAAGGCATCACATTCCCTTGTGTATCAACACATAGCAGTCTTCAGTGGGTATGATTATGGCCGACTTCTTGGTGAAGACAAGTTTCTTAGGACGATATGAACAAATGATTCGATTCAATTGATGGACAGATATATTTAGCTCAGAAAGCAATTTCTTTTTCCAAAGCCAAGTACTGCAAACTTTGCAAAAAGTGTTTTGACTCCATTGTCTTGAAACGAAAAAATCTTTTCTAAATCAAAGCTATTGCTTTGGAGGAGTTACTGTTTAGATAATAATGCATTGTGGTTTTGAATGAAGCTCCAAACTGAATCTATTATGAAGATGAAAATTAATAAGAACCAGGATTTTATTATACTTTCAGAGAGACGGATGGATGATTGGGGCTTTATTTCTGGTATTTACGTACTTGGAAGGCTACTTAAGCCAGGAGGACAGAGCAATGAGGCAAAGATGATTGAAAGATCAGTCCAACATAGACCCAGTTGGCCCGGCAAGAAGTAGATTCGAACCCTGGACAAAGTGATTAGCAGTCCAGCACGCCATCATGACTTTCAGAGAGAACATAAGAGGCTTTAACCATTAAGCCACATTTGAAACAAATTGTAATGTCGAAATATGTTGAAAGATAATTCAAATTTTTGTAATTTGCATTAATTATATAATTAAACATTAGCAGTGTCAGTGTGTAGCTTTGTACAAAATTTATTATGTATAATAAAAAACATTTTCATACAAATCAAATTAATGCACCATTTGGGAACACCAGCTTGCATTAACTTTATCAATACCTGGTAAGCTGAGTGTCATTTAATTTGTTAAATTAGATTAAATAATCATTCTCAGTCATTATCAAAGATTTTACAATCTGAACTTCAGATGGTATTCATGATTTTATATCTTACAGTTTGCAATACAGACGTGGCATCTTTAAAATATCAACAAATACCTATATCATCAGATAATTATCAATTAGGGAGCAGAAACAACAACTTGATGCTCCCTAGCATTTTAACGAAGTTCGACATATTTTGGCAATATAATAACATGCAGGTTTATCCTGGCTGCAACATCGAAATATCTCGTTGCAAAACATTATCCAAAATGAAAAGAGAAAAAAATCTGTTATGACTTATGACACATGCTTTGAAAACAATCGTATATCAATTTAACCGAACAAATATCTAATTGAAGTTCAATTTAACAAAACATCAAATTTGAGTATCAGTATTTATATGGAATGGGATACAATCAAATCACAGATCAAAGCAAATGCATCAGTCATTCTGCATAATCAAGATGCCAGTTGATGTTTATCGTTTTTCTTTTTTGACGTAGAAATACATGTATATAACTAAGTTATAACAATGGTGTACAACACATGTCCTTTTTTTCAAAGATATAAAGCATTCATATAAAGCATCACTTCATTATATGAAAAAAATGACCAGTAAAAATTATTCCTTTTTGTCAGACATGGAATGAAGTATATTCAAATTAATTGCAATTGCACAAGGTCAATCAAAACTTTCTCAAAAATTACCATACAAAGTAAATAATAAATTGAAATGGTATCACAACATATATATTGAAAATAATTAAGTCAATATAAAATATTCGGGGGTCAAACGTGTATAAAAATATTGTTGGTATCCATAAACGCACAATTAAAATTGAACATAACTTTCCAAACCATGAATAAATTGCATACAAGTATCATGATTAATACATCCCTGTTTTCACATAGTTATAGCACAAATATTTTAATTGAAAAGGACCACCAGGAGACATGCCTGCACGCCCCCTACTGTCTTAATTCAACATAATTAGCTGGAAACAATCCTGTCGCTCCCCGACATGTCCCTCTCCACCAACCCTGGTCAATCTGAAACACGAAAGACACAAACTGGAAGATTAACTTTTAAGTTTGAGGGCAAGAGGACCTGTGATGAGTTTAAGACTGCCCAGGATAACACAGTGACTACATGCATGTACTTATAACTTAGTCACATGGCCAAGGGAAATTCCCAAGCCATGTGACTAAAACGATCTTCAACAACAACATCAAAAACTGTGAACAACACCAACTGTCAGGTCCATCCTTCCCTTCATTCAAGGCTGATGAAGTGCTCTGGAAAGAGCATGAAAGCTCCCTTGTGAGTATATTTGTTGAGTGAAATAGTTTAAAACAAGAATCCGCGGATTCAAAGCCTGGCTCAAGCAGTAGTGATGACGGCAAAATATGTAGCAATGCTGGTGAAACAGTTAAGTCTACTTTATGGTTTGGAAATGGCAGAGAAAGGTGGTTCTTAATTGCGGCAAGTGAAGTGTTGTTATTGTAGTTGTTCCATGTACAAAATATAATATCCAAATAACCACGAAAAGAATGCGTACGATTTTTTCAAATCTTGAAGTCGCCCTATTTCCTCCTTCGAAAAAATTGGCGAAATTGAAAAAAATTTGGAACAAAAAAAATTGTTTTTTAATCTAGGAAAACAATGTTTTTCTTTAAAAAAAAAAAAAAAAAAAATTGTAAATCTTAGAACAAAAAATTTTTAAATGTGAAAAACAGAAGTTGCCCGATTTCCTCTTTTTGAAAAAAAAAAAAAATTAGTGTAGTTTAAAAAAAGTTGAAATTTTTTTTTTTTCAAATCTTGGAAAAAAGAAATTTTGGGAAAAAAAATTTTTTGAAATTGAAAAAAAAAGTAATTTCCATACATCTAGCTACTCTAACAAACCAATAAAACATAAAAACAGATATATCGAACCTATAGTTATTGAACAGTAGAGTTGACAGACAATATTTTCAGACCATTACTCCTGAATATTATACTTTATTATACTTATAACTTCCCAACATGGGCATACCAAAAGTGGATGGATGATTAGGGCTTTACGTCCAGTATTTATGCAGTGGGTAGGCTAATTAGGACAATAGGAGGACACGGCAATGAGGCAAAGGATGACTAAAACAGACGTCCAAGATAGGCCCAGGTGATCCGGTAAGAGCTGGATTCGAACCTGTTACCCAACGATTGGCAGCCCAGCATGCTACCACTAGACCAACCTTCCCCCCGCATACCAACAGTGCATTTTTTGGGAGGGGGAGCAATTTTCTAAAGAATTTTGTAATCAGATTTCATTATTTTGACGTTTTAAATTTTTTTTGCAAAGGGGGGGGGGCCATCACTGACCCCATTTTCAGCACCGCAACAAGCTCACTAACTTTATCTCCATGAACATTTTGATCAGTTTTCTTTCTATGCCACTTCACAAAAAAAATATCAATATACAACAAGAAAGAAACTTCAAGGAGTATAAATGTGAAATTAAGCTCTTACCATTTCTATATCTGTAATAACCTCATCAGGGTCAAATGTGATTTCATCGTCGTCAGCTGAAAGAAAATAATAGTTTTTTGTATCGATGTCTTAACCTGTAAAAAAACTTATATATAAGTATACTTAACAGTAAATCGATTCATCAAGGTTAGGAAATCATTCTGGCGATATTTTTTCCGCGTGAAACGTCATCAAAAATTGTGTACAATGTCAAGGAGGGGCTCAATGCAAAACTTGGCCTAAAATCCTTAATAAACGTCCGATTTTCAAAATTTAAAAACCTGCACATATCAAGTAAACTCTGCCGAATTCAATGCACTTATTCATTTTGCTCTATTTGCAATATTAACTTCGCAAAAAGCTTTTCGGCGCATTACGCTGCAATGATGCAAAGTCCCAGTGACCACAGCAAACCAGTGGCAGATTCAAGATTTTTTTTTTGTGGGGGGGGGGGGGTATCTTTCAGGCCTGATATCACACACTCTTAAATAGTACTGAATAAAATGAACACTGTGCATGTAGCAATTAACAAACTAATAGCCAAACAGGTGGTTTTACATAACAAAGTTTTTGTTTTACACATCCTTGGCTATGTAATATTTTCATGAAACAAGGGGAGAGGCTTTGGAATTTTTCTAAGGGCATTTATTTCATAGAAATGCCTATTTTAAGATATTAAAACTTTTTATTGCATGCCACATACCTTTAGGTTCATGGTAAGATCGATACAGTACCCTTTTTTAAGGGTACTTTTCTTGTTAAAGCAAAGACTAAAGTTCTACCACATATCAAATCACTCAAGTAAAATAGCCATTGTCAGGATCAGTGCTATAAGCTGCAAATTCCAACAGGTTGCGCGCACAGAAAATGTTGTTGAAGAGCCACCTGGTGGACTTGTAGTTGTACAACTGCACACCTGACAAAACTGGTGAAAAACTGAGGTGTAAACATGTGGTCCTTTCAGAGACTTTCTGGTGCAAACTGGGGAAATTTGCAAATGAGAATCATGCGTTCCTAGCCCCCAGATCTAATCAAATGTTTTTTCACCTCAGATAATCAAGTGCTTTTCCAAGTTAGCTACTTAACCTACCTGCTTGGTAATCATACAGAGCAACGGCAGTCAGACTGCCTCCTGCAGCCGGCTGGGCGACCGCTGTGTCCTCGTAGAGTTGGTCTTCTTCGTAGACCTGACCCTGGGCCTCTTGCTGGACGGCAGTGTCCTGTGGATACGAATGTACAACAATGCTATCAAAGTGAATTACAATGCTAAGGAAAAATACAGTATAAAGGAAGAGGTTTCATCAACAGAGGTTAGGAAAACTGTGCCAAGAACTATCAGATTCTAAAAAGGAAATTTTATAATCACTCAGATACTTAGGCATGTGGTTTGCTTGTTATGCATGGATTGGCAATTTCAAACTTAAAAGCCAGCAAATCAATAAACTATAACTAAGGCTTATGAACAACCAGTTTCATTTCAATCTATGTGTCAAATGTTTCCCATACACACCCCCGGGGGGGGGGGGGGGGTACTCACTCTATAAGGGTGTACATGTATATAGAGGCGCCGCTGGATGGTTTAGGTTTTTTGGCCTTCTTGGATTAAAATGGTTTTGGTTTTTTGACAATTCTGATTAATTTGGTTCTGGTTTTTGCAACCCCAACATGCTTGGTACCGTTAGAATCGGCTTCAAAAGAGGATTAAAATGGTTTAAAACCCATGAAGATTAAATTGGTTTGCAAAAAATTTTAGTGAAGGATTAAAATGGTTTGTGGTTTTGGCGCAGTTTCCGGATTAAAATGGTTCTGGTTTTCAAATTTGCCGTGGCGCATCCGTATGCAAAAGTCTGCGAAGTACCCCCCCCGGGTACACACCACAATGAAGGGCTGGTAAATATAATGCGCCACACGAAACGATTAACTTTGTAAAAAGAATCCAACCACAATTGAAATTGGAAGTTACCTCATAAACTTCCTCAGGTTGGTAGGTGGGAGAAGGCTGTCTTGGTGGTTGAGGTAGAACTGCTTGACCCCCGGCTGGCATTCCCCTGGCAGCTGGAGAGGCTGGTGCAGCAGTGTCCTGCAAAGAAAGGCAAGGAGTCAAGTAATTGTGCAGGTCCGTGCATCATGGAAATGATTGGAATATCACAAAGTTAATTAATATTAACACTAAAGGTTTTTCAGCATTATTATAGAAAATTTTGATAAATATAACTTTTTTTTCCAATCCCTCAAGAATGTTGCAAAAGATAGTATTAAGAGAAACATCCATCACTATGTTGGTGATTTTCAATTCCCGGTTAAAAAATATTTCCAATCTATTTTCAAATTGAAAATTCTGCTTAAAGAGTAGTTAGGCCTTGTTGAATTTTTCTGTCTCAATATCTTTAATCTTTTTTGTCAACATTTCATATACTGCAAAGCTATGGGAAATAAAGCGTGCTAAGAAGATCTTGTTTCACCTCGTATATTTCTTCTTGTACAGGTTCAGCTGACTGTTGCCGACCCATGGCTGGCAAGACAGACTGGGCTCCAGGTAACACGGACTGTGCACCAGGGATAACCCTTGGCCCCTGGGGTCGGGCGGTTGCAGTGTCGTCATACACTTCTCCCTCGTCACCAAATCCATGCCTCACCGGAGATGACGGTTGCTCCTCTGGTCCTTGGCCGTATGTTTCCACATCCTTCCTTGCCTAAGACACAATTACACAGATTCAAGCCTTAGACATCTCAGGAGTCTTGGACTTACACATTTCAATAAACATCTAAGTATTAATGTGTTTTGTAAAATAATATTTGCGTGACATTTTCTTAAATACATAATTTAAATTCAATGAAGTTGGTTATATATTGTATTTATCCTCTTTATGGGATCCTTTTCAATGCTAACATGTCTTAAGTATTAAAGTAAGAGGGTAAATTTAGGGCCGAAGGCCCAAGCTTGATTGGCGATTATTCGCCCTACAAGCTTTTGGAATATTTTGAAGGGATGGCCCTTCCTCGAGAGAGGAAGCGGTAGCCAGCCAGGAATGTTATGTCGGAGTGGAGTGGAGGTGGGGGAGGGTCCGGAGAGTGAGAAGAAGGCTAACATGTCTTTGAAAGGGGTTCCCTTATATAGGTCCCTAGAATGGAACAGTGGTTTTGAAAAGGGCGCTAAAACAGCAGAACATAAAAGACACGGTCATAGTTATTTTGGAATTTAACAAAATGTTATTTCACTTGTACAAACTTAATACGATGTAAAGGCTTTTTTAATGAAACCAGATAAAAGGGAGCATTTTGCTTGGGGAGGAGGGGGACTTAAAAAACATTGCTATCTTATTTGGAAATAGGCTTAATCAGGCCCCCCTCTACATGCTCTATAGGAATTTAGCATTAGGGAGGTCCCAAATAAACAAACCCCTTTTCAATGGATCCTTAGCTCTGAAAGGGACGCTGTTAAAAGAAACACTTTTCTGAGCATGCACTTAACTTTGGTGCGTTTCTGAACAAAACGGCATTTAGTGATGTGAATTGGTCTTATAAGATATTGTTTGATTGAAATTAATCAGCAATTGTTTGATGCAACGCTGAGAAAGAGCCATTTATTCAGTGTACTAAAACAGGCAGATGTATACAGAAGAAAGTTTCATGGCGTCTGCCGTGTACATTTTTCTAAACTATCTTACAAATGATTAAATTGTATTGATCACTGACTAATATTATGCTGTTTAGTTCTATTCAGTTTGAAGCTTGTCCACATTATTGCCTTATTTCTCCAAATATAATAATTTTCATTTTCGCCTATCTAATATTAATATCATTAATCTTGGGTAAACCATGCACCTTTAAGTCTATCATGCTGATTATTCAGTTGGAGGCCTTAAATGGGATAAGCCCAAATTTCATGAAACAAATTCTCCTAAGGTTTACCCTGCGCACAGGGAAGGTACTTGAACTAGCATGCCACTTATGATATGACAGACAAATTACCCACCGCAACTTCTTCCTAGGTAACAAGATTAATCAACAGTAATTATCATTCACATGTTCATAATAAGTCCTGACCACACATTTTCAGACTTGCCAGAAATTCACAGCTGAATTACATTTATGGAGAAGACTTTATTATTTTAAAATTTTCAAAATGTGAAGCAGGTTAATAAATTGTTTGAAACGTAGTTCAGAAGCAAACCATGTAATTTTCCAGGAGTGCACTTCTGGCACTATACATGTAATCTGACAGTGCGTGATTCCATCAGCTGATTGTCCATTTGTTTGATTTTGCATCCGTGTCCATGAGTTTGATTATGATCAGCATTATAAAATACAGACATAGATACAGCAAGCCAGTTTTGGAGTCATCCAAAACTTTAGTTACATCGCAAAGAGGGGGGTTGTCCCAAATAGTGTCACAGCCTTATACTTTCATGACACACATAATAATAATATAGAGAAAATGTCATGACGGGGGAATGAGATGTGAAAAGGTCAATTTTTGTGTCACATAATTTTTTAATAACCCTTTCCTTGTTCCAGCTAGGACTTGATTCGGGCATACAATTTTCTTGAAATGTTGAAGGGCACTTAAACAAAAATTTTTTTAATAGTTTCTTTTTTTCATCCAGAAAGGACATGGCGGTGGACGAGGGGTGGCACGTGGCGCGACACCTACGGGTGTCACGATACACCTATCCTACGATAATACCTCGACATCATAGCCATGATACGATACACAATATGTTACATGCTGCATTCAACAACAGACCACTTAGCAGCACATAAAATTTCCATTACCACTAGGATGCAGCACCGGCGCCTGTGTAAAACTACTTTCATTTGGGGCCTACTCGTGAGATGGATGGATGGATGATTGGGGCTTTACGTCCTGTATGTATGCACTTGGTAGGCTAATTGGGACAGGAGGAGGACACAGCAATGAGCTGAAAGATGATTGAAACAGCCGTCCAACATAGACCCAGGTGAGCGCCTATTCGTGAGACACCATTAACACAGATTTGCAATGTCTACAAAATGTGAAGAAGTTGGGGTGATTTCTTTGGACTAACAGGTTTTAGTTTTGCAAGGATCTTTTCAATAAAATATAATAATATATCTGGGTACATGGCTGACGATGCGATATTTGTATCTAAAGACAAAATATCGCGATATATCGATGTATCGAAATTTCGTGACACCCCTAGCTGACACCATGCTCAAACGGCCAAGCAGGAAGACTGCTTTTGTGAGAGTCAATTCAGCCCGACATACCTCCTCCCACTGAGCGGCCTTCTCCTTCTCCCTGCTCTCCTGCTCTTGCCTCCTCTTCCTCTCCATCTCAACCTGTTTTCTGTTCTCTTCTTCGTTGGCTTTGCCCATTGACTCGAAACGTGCTCGCAAGTTGCTTGCTCCTTGTGACCCTGAGGGTGATGAGTAAGAAAAAATTTTATTAACACACATCGCAAACAAATTATTGCTAGAAATTACAGCCTAAATAACATTAAGAATAAACTTCCTGCTCTGCTAGGTCCAAGGACCTATGTTCAAGGTTACAGACTTTAGACAGATTAACAACCAGCAGAACATGTCGATACGGCTTATTAATATTTATTTGAAAGACTTCTTTTGTTAAATTACATAAGATATAATTTACAATCATAGATTCCCAGTAACACCATATCTGCATTATTGTGCCATTAGCAAGACAAGTTCATACAAGTACCTGAAGTATCTGGCTTGACTTTCTCGTAACTTGAGGAAGGGCCTTTCTCCTGATCAGTGAAGTTAGCAGCAGACTGTAACAAAACAGACCATTCATGTGAATATCTATTTCTTGTGATAATGGTCAAATAAGTCATAAATCAAATCTCTAATCCCTAAATGTTGTTGTGATTCAAGTAAAAAGTACTAACACCAACTCATGACGCAGGTAGTCTAGCAGAATCGAAATACAATACAGGTCGAAATTTCCTCACCAGATTTGTTGCGGCAATTCTAGGCCTGTTTAAACTATAAAAATTGGCCTGTCAAGCTGTGAAAACATGCCCTACCTTTTGTAAATGGTGTTTAGCATCGTATCTAACAAAGTCTGTCTTTCTTTTCCGCTGTTAGGCTTCTGAATCCATCAATTTGTCATTGAGTGTTCCAATAGAACATCGCTTCAAAATGGCACTTTGTTTATTAATTTGACCTAATTGAGGCATTCTGGGACTTAATATAATCATGCAAACTATCAGTAATTTGAATAACCAAGCCGGCCAAAAAGAAAACATTAACAACACCCTTGGAACTTAATCCAACAATAACTGACAAAATCACAGCATTGATTTTTACAGATTTTGGCTATATAGATCCCAAAGGAAGGCACCATCATAATCCCTTGTCAATCATGAAATGATATTTGGGCCCCACCTTTTTGACACAGGAATTGAACAAGACCATATTTGACAATTTCAGAACGCATTCTGTGAAAGCTTGACCAATTAGTTCTGTATTGAAGGAACACGAACTGCATTTTAAGACTGGCCAATAAAATTCCATAAATCTTGATAGATAGATAGATAGATAGATAGATAGATAGATAGATGTGTGTGTTTGTGTTTTACGCTTCTGCAGCACCTTAATGAGAGTTAGATAGATAGAAAGAAGCAACAATTTGTTAATACTACAGCAAATGGATGGATGGATTCATAGATTAATGGATTCATAGATAGATGGGATTCATAGATAGATAGAAAAATAATATCATTTAAGTGCTATAACACGTACCAGTTCTTTAAAAATAAAAGACTTTATTAATTAATGAATCGAATAATATATATATATTTCTGTTTCTCGCTCTCTGTCCCTCCCCATCTGTCTGTCTCTGTCTCTGGCTGTTCTCTCCGTGTCTCTCTGCTACTCTGTCTCTCTTTCTGTCTGTCTCTCTATATCTCTTTATCTCTCTACCTATCTTTCTAGGTGTGTAACTAGCTAGTGAGCATTCTGCAGGTTTTTGTAACTCTTTCAGAATCAGCCACTAGCCCGTCACAGCGCATCACTTATTGTCAGTGCCATAAATTCACACAAAATGCGATCTGAGAATGCTTTTTGCTACAATCATCTGCTATGAACAACAATAACTTACCACAAACAACATTGTGATTAAATACACAACAACCTGCCATATGAAATGGGTCACTGAAAAGTCTATAATCCTCTTAATAGGATGCGACCTTACTTGACAGTGAGGCTTTCAAAATTTTGACAAGAATGAGCCAAGTTTAAAGGAGGTTTGAACTTTTAGCTGACTTTCTTTGATTTCTCGGATAATATCCAAGCATCAGAATTGTGTCAAATGAATGATAACATCTTCATCATCACAGGTTAGTACAGTTTGAGGCTTGTTAAAGCACAGGGACTTAACAGACAGTGTAGGAAATTACATGTTTTGATATTTTTGTGCAATTTCGACCCATTTGTGGCCCTGCTAGGCTTGTCTCACAATCATGTGTATATGATCGTGAGAAAAGGCTCTTGTCTATGACGCAGGAGACTTTTTATTATCAGAGAATTTACTAATATAAACTGAACTTTGATTAAAGCTGAAGGCATAAAGCTGTGCATTGGAGTAACACGAAGTAATGATGCAGAAGCTCATACACACAGAATTCACTAATTGAACATAGAAAGTTAAAAAAGGCGAAGAAATGGAACCTAGCGGGAGCATTCAATAACACAACATAAAACTTAGTGAAATGATAAATGCAATGCCAACCTTGTCTTGCCGATCTGCCTCCACCCCATACTTTCCACCAAAGCCTTTCTTGTGGTCCGTCTGCGAGGAATGCAGTTCTGGCTTAGACTGTTCACTCCATCCTTTCGCAGACTTGTCCACCCTGTCGGCCTCCACGCCAAACTTCCCACCGAATCCTTTTTTGTGATCCGTCTGGGATTGATGCAATTCTGGTTTCGTCTGTTCGCTCCATCCTTTAGCAGATTTATCAACTCTGTCTTGCTGTACTCCGTATTTGCCTCCAAATCCCCTAGAATGGTCTGGAAAAGAAGAAATATATAACTTAGTATAACTGACAAAAGCACCAGAGTGCTTACAAAAATGTTACACACCTTAGGGTTACAATTTTCACAATGGGTACGTTATTGACGTGAGCCATACAAGACTGATACAATTTGACAGATGGCTCCCTTCTCTATGAGGAAACCATTAATCCCCCTGGTGTAAAAGTGAGGGCCTCAGTGTTCAATCATCACATTGTTTGAAGAGGTTTTCATCACACTAAAACGTCAATGACCTGAGGGTCGACCAAATTTTGCATGTATTTTTTATAACATCAAACATGTGTCAACTGGGAGAAGAGAAAGTTCAGAAAGAAGAGAACCAATCATAGTAACTTTAGTTGATTCTCAACTTCCGGTCCAAATACAAAAACTTCCCAGGATTCTATGAACATGAGTGTGAATAACAAAATTTATCACACTGAAGCTTTCAAGGTGAAATATCTTAGAATAGCCTTAAATCCAGATGTCACTTAAGTCAAGAACAATTGTTTCCCACCATGGTTTTTTAAGGAATTACATTAAAAATATAATTCAGCTAAATACACCCTCAGAGAAAAATAGGTTTCCAATTTCTTTTGGCTAAAAACTTTCGTATCTCTCACCTGTCTGGGACTCGTGCTTTGACAACTGTTCTTTGTGGTCCCAACCCACGGCAGACTTGTCCACTCTGTCATCCTGAACGCCATATTTACCCCCAAATCCAGTGGCGTAATCTAGAAACAGCAATAAATCAACATTGAAACATAAGTGAAAAACAACAGTTTTGATTTTAAAGTATTGCAAAAGCATGATTAATCTTATAAAAGGCTAAATTTAAGTCAAAATTCTCTAAAAGATCTTAACAGTAGTTCTTATAAACACACAACCAGATTTCGCAAAAGTAGAAGAAGAGAAAAAGAAGAGATACTGTTAAAGTTTACAGAAAAACCCTACAAACAAATTTTAAACAGTACTTAATGACTAGTAGACATTCCGAGAAAATTACAAAATCAACACGGATGAAAAGAGGTAAAATATGAGTTACTACATGAAAAATAATCGTGGAAATGCATTGAGGATGGCCACAATACAGCATCAAGAATTTTTGCAGCACACTTTTATTAGCAATGCTCCATCAGCATCTTATTGGTTGTCCACCTACCTTTCTGGGACGCATGTTTCTCAACCTTCTCTTGGTGGTCCCAGCCGAGAGCGGCCTTGTCTTGGCGGTCTTTCTGAACACCAAATTTACCACCAAAACCCTTAGCATAATCTAGAGAAAAATTACCAGGCAATAGCAAAGGTGAACGGTCTTAAAGTGTAACAATCAGGTCATTCAGGTTTAATACAAAAATCACAGAGGTTGAGCATTGAATTGATTTTATTAAGGCGTTACACATATTGATTATGTCTGCAGTTAATCATTGCACAAAGGTCTATATTTTTCTCAAAGGTCTATATTTTTCTCACCTTGGTGAGAAAAATATAGACCTTTGTGTCATGATTAACTACAGATATGAATTTCCAAAGGTCAGGATTAAGTTTACACAGTTTAGTTATATGTTGATTACGATTTTATCAACTTAGCTGTTAGGTGACAATCTGTAGTGCAATCTGACAATAAGGGTTTCATAAAGTATTTCAATTGTTCATGGACTGTGCAAATACTTTTTCCCAGTTGCAGACAAATGTGAGAAAAAGGCTTGGCATCTAATTAACAAATTAGAGACTAAAATGTTAGATCTAATTATCATCTAAATTCCTGATATGCTCTGATTTTTGTATTAAATGCCAAATATTTACTGAATGAAATGGCTATTTTTTTCACTGAAATTTCAGGAAAAGGAGTTCAGAAGTCTTAAAATTTCAATACCAAATCGAAGACACTAAAATTCACTACCATGCAAAGAACCTATTTGTAGAAGACGACTAATTGTAACATGCTCTATTAACAACCAACAAGAAATTTAAGTTTAAAAAAGTAAATAACAAAATGTTGACCTACCTTTTTGTGACTCGTGCTTCTCAAGTTGGGACTGGTAATCCCAGCCAACAGCAGCCTGAATAAAACAAAATTTAGTGAGATACTGAAATATATTATTTTTACTTCCATTTTCAGTTCGGAAAAATTATAAGAAGGTGGAGGTGAGAGATAAAAATATGCAAAATTTCTTTGTTAGCAGAAATCAAAATAACAAAAATATGACTGTCATTGACAGCATGGAATTTTGTGGATGTATTATGTAAAATGTCGATTTGTCAAAATGGAAATATGTGATCTCTCAAACAGTTTTTGCATTATTGTTTTAATTCTTTGTTGGTGTCTGTAGTTAAAACTATATTGTAATATTACAATAGTTAAAGATATAATTATGACACAAAAGAAAAACGAACATTACCTTATCAACACGATCTTTCTGGACTCCATATTTTCCACCGAAACCAGATGCATAATCTTGAAAAAAAAAAATTCCATTGTGAAAACATTTCAGGTCAGTTTATTGTGACAGAGATATAAAGAAAATAAAACATAATTGGCTTCAAAATTTTCAAAAACTTTAATGGGTCATAATTCCGTATGAATTATGAATAAATCAAAATGTTTTAAAGCACAGTCAAAACAGAGAGCCATTTTTCAGAAATACCGAGAATATGTTCATGTCTGTCAGAGAAAGTATTTTAATAGCCAAGTATTGGTCAAATTTTAAATGCATTGATGGATGGACGATCGGGGCTTTACGTCCTGCATTTTTGCACTTGGTAGGTTAATTAGGACAGGAGGAGTTCACGGCGATGAGGTGAAGGATGATTGAAACAGCCATCCACCATAGGCCCAGGTGACATGGCAAGAGCAGGATTCGCACCCTGGACCCAGCAAAGCCAATAGGCAGCCCAGCACGCTGACACTATACCAACCCTCCCCCCCAAATTTTAAATACTATCACAGATACTAGTTATAGAGCAAACTCCTGAGTTTGAATCAGTCTGCTGAAGAAAACCATGAGAGATGGTTGAAAGCTCCAGACAAGCAAAAAGTAAGATCTTTGTGTATGGAATACTCTATAACTAATATGAACTCCCAAAGATCAGGATAAAACCTCCATGGATATATCACTGATATTGTCTGTATTACATACCTTTCTGAGAAGCGTGTTTTTGGAGGTTCTCCTTGTGGTCCCACCCAACAGCCGCTTTGTCCACTCTGTCCTGTTGCACCCCGTATTTGCCCCCGAAGCCCTTGGCTGCATCTGTCTGACTGCCGTGCTTTGACAGTTTCTCCATGTGGTCATGTCCCACTGCAGACTGCAAGGAAAGATGGAAAAGTGACTCAATGGCAAAAAGACATAAACATAAGACATAAACATAAGGCCTAAGTCTCACACCTCCTTACACCTGACTCTGGTTTGTTTTGGTTTACTTCCTCTGCCCTTTACCTGGGATATCAACACTCTGTAATGCACCAGAATATTTGTTATCTTTTCTCTCTTGTAATTTTACATGTAATATAAACAGCAACAGCATTTAGCATGTACTTGAAGTTCAAATACAGCTGAAATTAAATTGAATTAAAACCTCAGTTCATATTTTCCATAGCCTGGGTCAATTCAATTCAATGCATTTTTCAACATGGTCAATTTCATGCAATTCATCAGATTTTACAATTTTTTATCAATTTGAATTAATTCTATTTCATGAACTGATTGTGCCATCACTGATTTGAAATACACAGCGTGATCAAAAACATTTCAGGTCAGTGAGATGAACGAAATAGAGCAATATAATTCAATCATTTGCAAGAGTCAGACCCAAAGGCCAAAGGCATTGATATAAGTTTCTTCGCAACACTCCAGCACTAGTCTATAGCCATTGGTGCTCAGCTGCCTAAGCTTCGAACCACAATTATTCAAAGAAACTCTGCACTACACTGAGTGCCATTAAAAACGCAACATTGAAAACGCAACATTGTTAAACAACTAATTTTTCAGTTTTTGTTACCCAATAGTTATCAAATTTGGCACACAAATCATGTATGGTGTTAAAAGCAATTTCGGAAACAATCGTGAAAAAGGGTTGAATTTTCGCTCTACTCATTTTAGTGAGCTCTATTTGAAACATCAGTTCAAGGACTGTGCTTAACTGGAAAATGAAGCAATTGAAAATATGATTTTGAGGCTTGTTGGATGTATGGCACTGGCAGTTTTATGACTTTATGAGCATTTGCCAGTTAGGAAAACGTATGTAATGGGAATAATCTTATGAAATTTTCACATAACATACACAAGGCTTCAAAAAGCTGTGTACCACGAACGTTAAAAAAATATATATTGAGGATTTATATTTTGAATGAAAAACTCAAAATATAGACGTCGGCGTATCTATGAATCATATAAGCCCTAACTACTGAACGTTGGGGTTCTTATGCAGTTATGCATAGTTGCATACCCAGGATAAAAACACAAACACAGACAATCATTCCATAAGAAAACTCTTAAAAATCTGAATAAAACCTATTTTTTAAAGATTTTGACAGAAAAAGCTCCTGTAGGGGGCAGGCCAGCAATGACAATAAAATTGTATTAATTTCATCATCTTTAATTGTGATTGAGTCAAACATCACTTTTTCCATCCAACCAAGCAAGTAAAACATTCCTGACTAATAAAAAAATATTGTGGAAAGAACAGAAAGGTTGTTGAAATTAATGACCACACGATCTTGAAATTTTGTGACTTGAATGACGAGTCAGACAATTTACGACCGCAGCCAAGACAATTTAATTTGAAACGAGCATATTACACTTGGAGATTTGCAAATTTTCATGAACAAACCTGATGGCAACTACAGTGCCGCCTGTAAATAAGTGAAACACATGATACTGCGCCATTGCATCAATGCATAACATCCTCGACCAAACTACTTGTGGAAGCATGAATTTTCATTCGATGAGAGGAAAACATATTGGGTCATAAAGGCAGATATGTGAGGCATGTGGGATAACAATGGCTGCCACTTTTCTTTGCTGTAGTCGGAGTTAGGTAAGGGTCAAAGTCTTTGATAAGTATTATAAAGTGATCTACCCTTCCCATCGAATTAACATTGGGCCTGCGTTTCACTTACTCATCAAAGACTTTGACCCGAAAATGAGCTGATAAGTAGCTTAAATACAGTTAACTGACTGGAAGCTCTAGGACTCATAAACTGCCAATTTTACAGCAAGCCCATTTTTCAAGCTTGTGAAATTGATAACTCGCAAATTTCTCTGCATATAGTTCCAATATAAGACCTGCAAGTACTTATGTCACATTAAATCAAAAACAAGGGTATATCTCCGCGATACACAAGTTGCCTACCTTGTCCATTCTGTCAGTCAAAACACCAAACTTTCCTCCGTATCCCTCCGATGCCTTTGGTCCTTTGTCAAATTCATCTTGTTTGGTTGCTTTGTGATCCTCAGACACCTGATGCCGCAAGTCTTTCAAGCTGTAAACAACAAATTACCAATATTCATACCAAAATATTTTAAAGTAGATAGACCAATCAAGAAAATAACAAATATGTAGGCTGCCAATTTTTGGAGCTCTAAATTCAGAAAAATTGACACTCACTTGATAGACCCTGTAGTACCAGATCCCTGCACAGATTTGGCTCCCCATCTCTGCTCTTTTTCACTGACATCATTCTGTGAAAATGATTAATCTCAGGATTATTCATTGAATCAAGATGAAAGTGATTAAGAAGTTCAACATTATATAAAAACTGCACACTTCATGACAATGAAAAGCAATGATATTTTAAAAAGGTAAAGGCGTCATAATGGAATCATATTATGTCATAATAATTTAAATATTCAGCAAATACACAATATTTCAAACAATAATCTAATAATTAAATCTAAAAACTTTTAAGGTCGGTATTTGGCAAGATGATTGCTATTGGCCGAGCCGGCGGGCTCAGCAGATAGTTAACATATTGCAGCAGATTGAGGCAGGCTTCAACTGCAGGAAATTTCAATAGGAATTTCCTTTATGGCCACAATAAAATTGTAAAAGAAAACAATACAAAGTTTACAATGTCGGTGCTTGCATACAAAGCATATTTGCTGAGTTTTGAAAAGTTGAGGATTGGCGAAGTGCCACACCTCCTTATCTGTCAAAGCAAAGGCTGACAAAGAAATTGAGCACTCACTTCAAAGTCAGGGTCAGTTTCCCAGGCATCATCGTCACCGTTTGATGATGCTGCGTTGACATTGTGTCCGACCTGAGCTTTCCACATCTTGACAGCTCTAGAAATGTCAAAACAAAGCAACTGTTACAACTGTCATCACATCAAGCAAAGGCAAGGGGGGAAAACCGGACACAGAAGTTTGGGCCGAAACCGGTCAACTTTTACTGCGATCGCAGCTGAAAACTACAGAACCGATTGGAATTTTAGATTATACCCAAGGAGCCAACAAAGCAAATGACTTCGTAAAAGCATTTTGGACATTCCTACCTCCGCAAACACTTCACAAACTTAAAATTGGACAAATAACAAGTGATCTCCCCACGGCCGCTTGGTCAACACTTCCTGTTGGCGTCACGTGATAAATGTCAAAAATCACGAGAGGACGCTACAGTCTTAACTGAGAACAAGACAGTGGCGCCTCTGATGATGCATAAACACATGGTTCATTTATGGATGATGAGAGGTGTAAGGTAGGTCTAGATCAGGAAGAATTGGTCTAAGGTCTAGATCAAGGTGGGGGAGAGTGGGGAGTCTGGGGACCGATGGGCCGCTTGACAAATTAACCATGGAGGCAAATCTGCTTCAGATAAAGAGATTCATACTGTACCCTATTAGCTGGTGTATGTACCAGTGGGATACTGGTATCTACAGGGGCTAACCCCTGAGGCCTGGGGGGGGGGTACTTTTTCTGATACGTATGCTAGGCTGGAAGTTCGGCGATCAGACCCGGTGCTAGGCGGTCGGTTGTCGCGAAAATACCCCGACGGCCCGACTCTAGGATTTTTTTGTCGCCGCAATGGTATTTGCCTGTTTTTCCAAGGTATTACCCCGTAATTTCACCAAAAAATTACGATTCGATAAAAGTTCCTATTTAAAATTAGGGCCAACTTTAGGAATTATGTCAGATTTTTAGACCCAACTCTAGGAATATGAAACCAGGGGACCTACTGAGCTGAGCATCGGTGTAGCCCTACACTTGATCATAGTAAGTAGCCTACCCCCCCCCCCCCCCACCCCAGGCCCTGAGGTAAATAGGAAAGAGGGGTTTATGCACTATTGCAGCTAGCTGCAGAATTCTGTAAGAAGCACAATTTGACCAATTCTGCCGCTGCCTGCAGAATTCTGCAGTTTCCAAAAATCCTGCAGGAAGCTGCAGAATTTTACAAATTCTGCAGCTGCCTGCAAAATTTTGCAGTTTCCTAAATTCTGAAGGAAGCTGCAGAATTCTGCAGTTCTGCAGCTCCCTGCAGGACTTCTGAACCTCTGTTACTTCCTCCGGCTTATTGCAATGCGTCTGCAAAGTTCAGACCTCTTTGAAAAGTATGTTACCGCTACCCATGTTGAATGTTACAGCAACGGTAAAACCTTGCAGATGCATTGCAATAAGCTTGAAGAAATAACAAAGGTTCAGAATTCCTGCAGGGAGCTGCAGAACTGCCAGAATTCTGCAGCTTCCTGCAGAATTTTAAAGAAACTGCAGAATTCTGCAGGCAGCAGCAGAATTGGTGAAATCCTGCAGATGGGTGCAGAATTTGTGAAATTCTGCAGCTTCTTACAGAATTCTGCAGGCAGCTTCTTACAGAATTCTGCAGAAGTGCATGAAACCTCCCAAGCTGCACAAGTCCTGCAGAATTACAGATTTTGCTGCAGAAACTTTTCAGAAATGCTGCAGTGACGGAGGAACATCAATACCCCCAACCCCCCTGCCAACCCCCAAACCACTACACCCCCAAACCAATGTTTCCTGGGTAGCGGCAAAGCACTTGTCCAAAAGGTCTGAACTTTGCAGAGGCATTGCAATAAGCTGGATGAAGTAACAGAGGTTCAGAAATCCTGCAGGGAGCTGCAGAACTGCAGAATTCTGCAGCTTCCTGCAGAATTTTTTAAGAAACTGCAGAATTCTGCAGGCAGCTGCAGAATTGGTGAAATTCTGCAGGTGGCTGCAGAATTTGTGAAATTCTACAGCTTCCTAAAGAAATCTGCAGGCAGCTTCAGAATTTGTAAAATTCTGCAGCTTCTTACAGAATTCTGCAGAAGTGCATAAAACCTCCCAAGCTGCATAACTTCTGCAGAATTACAGATTTTGCTGCAGAAATTTTTCAGAAATGCTGCAGTGAGGGAGGATCACCAAAAACCCCAACTCCCCTGCTGACCCCCAAACCACTACGCCCCCAAACCAACGTTTCCTGGGTGGTGGCAAGACCTTGTCGAAGAGGTCTGAAATGTGCAGATGCAACAGAGGTTCAGAAATCCTGCAGGGAGCTGCAGAACAATTCTGCAGCTTCCAGCAGAATTTTTTGAGATACGGCAGAATTATGCAGACAGCTGCTGAATTGGTGAAATTCTGCAGCTTCCTACAGAATTCTGCAGATAGCTGCAGAAATGCAAAAAACTCCCTAGCTGCATAACTCCTACAGAATTACAGATCGATTTTGCTGCAGAAACTTTTCCGAAATGCTGCAGTGACAGAGGAGCACCAATTCTGAAGTTCTGCACGTGGCTGCAGAATTCTGCAGGCAGCCGCAGAATTTATTTGGAAATTCTGCAGCTAGGTTCCTGCCGAGATGCATAAAACCTCCTGAGCTGCATAATTCCTACAGATTCTGGTGCAGCAACTTTTCAGGAACACTACAGTGACAGAGGACCACCAAAAAAAGTCTGGATTTTCCTGCTGAACTTTTAGGTAGCTGCATAATTTGTGGAATTCTGTAGCTTCTTATCGATTTCTGCAGAATTTCCGCAGAACTGCAGAACTGCAGAAAGAAATTATATACTCCTCAAAAAGTGTTAAATACACATCAAAAGGCTCTGCTACATTGTATAGGTGATATGTTTAGAACATGTCGTTGCCGTATATGCAATAGTGGGCAAGTTTTGAATCCGATGTGAAAAGAAAGTATTTTTTAATATTTTTTCTAAATACACAACAAGTGTGGAATATAGATCAATCAGTCAGACAATGAAAAGGCACACCTAAGACTATGTAAGCCATTATGTGCACCAAACTTAATCCATCTACAATTGCACATGCAATTGTGACCGAGTCCTGGGCAAGAAAGAAAATTTTTTTGTTTTTGTTTTACAATATTTCAAAAAGTATATAATATTTTCAATCAGACCTTTCAGAAGGCACTACTAGACCATATAAGGCATATGTGTACCAAACTTTATCCCTGTACATGGAACAGTGACCAAGTGTTAGCCCGAAAAGAAAAAAAAAGTATTTTTATATTTTTGGTGATTTTTTCAAAAATATAGAATATCTATCAATGAGACAATCAAAAGGGACAACTAGACCATATCTGTACCAAATTTCAGGAATGCACATGCAATAGTGACTGAGTGCTGGTCCGGAAACGAACAAACATTTTTTTATTATTTCAAAAAGTATTGGATATCTATCCATCAGACCATCAAAAGGCACAACTAGACCAAGCAGGCTATATGTGTACCAAATTTCATTCATGTGCATTGAATAGGGGCAGAGTGCTGGCCCGGAAACGATCGATTCGCCAGCCGCCCGCCCGCCCGCCCGCCCGGCAGACGGACAACATTTTACCATAGTGATAACAATGCCTTCTGCGATTCATTCGCTGAAGGTAACAATGATGGACAACAATTTGAACTGTTTACGTAATGCTACCACTAACAGGCAGCCAGTCGAGAGAATACAAAATAGGTGTCACATGATAGTTTTCAGCTACCTTGGCCCTTGCTACCGACCGGGCTGCAGAATTTTGAATGGTTTATAATTTTCTTAGGTGATATTCTCAGATACCAAATAGAAGGCTATTACAATAGTCAAGCCTTGAGGATGTAGAAGCGTGAATAAGTTGTTCAGTATAATTTTTGTCTAAGAGATGTCTGATTTTGCTCAGACGCCAGAGTGAGAAGGAAGCCGACTTACAAATACTTGTGACCTGGTCAGACATAGATGCACGAGCATCAAACATAACTCCTGGGTTACGTACAACTGTTGATGAATTGATGGAAATATCTCCTATTCTAACATTTCTAAAAACATCACTAGACTTCCTATATTTGGAAGTAAAACACACTACCTCAGTTTTAGAATCATTGATTGATAGCAAATTACTGCACATCCAACTTCGTATCTCATCCAAACATGCTTCAATTTTCAAAGGTGAAGCATTTGATTCGCATGTAATGTACAAAATGTGTATTGTCTGCGAAGATGACAGTGCGACAACCATACATGCTTAACAATTATTTCTTGTAATGGAGTCATATACAATGAAAATAAAACCGGCCCGGAGACGGACCCCTGGGGAACACATACCACACTAGTGTTGCATCAGCTTTAAGCAGAGATGCTCTTTTAGCAGTTTAGATGAATTGGCCAATGGAACAGAAACTGTCATTCACTAGATTTAAGGCTATTTTCCACAGTGACACTGCAGTTTCAAATTCCTTTGTTATTACTATTATGTCAAAATCTAAACTGAGTGTCACAGAATTAAGATTAGACCAATCACATTCTCAGATTCCTGATAATGTCACGGTTCAACTGGAAAAAAAGTGTTTGAAAAACAACTAGCTATGAAGTGATAATTACCAAGGACATCGACCTATATCTGTCGTTTCCAAAATTTCCATGGCCACGTTGTTGTGCAACGACAAGATTTCAGTGACTTGCAGAATTGTATTAATGAGGAGTGCAAAATACGGGACTCCCAGAATTTTATCAAATTGTCATTCATAGAATTTGAATGGAACAGAGAGAGAGTGCATGGTAAATAGGCCTTGGCAATGTTATGTCAAGTATAATAACAACACTACATTGGCTATCACATTGATAAATACACAGAAGATCATGTGATTAGATGATCGTTTGAATTTGGATCTTGATGTCAAATGAGCAAGCATGATGTCATGCTCTCGGCTTCATGTCACAGCTGGGCCAACTGACCAATTAACCCTGAGTGTAGATGGTAGTTGCCTATTCTATTCCTCAAGCAAATCAGTTTCGCTCACAATACAATGATCAATGCGAGAAGTTATTCCTCCAATCCACTTAGACCGAGGTCACAGTCTTCACGTTGCTGTAGGCAACGTAGACTGAGGACATTGCATTTGCTGAGCTCTCTTGAAAATCATTGGAAACAAAAAGTGATAAAAACAAACAATCAAACATGAACACAAACAGAAAACAGCAATCTGCAAACAGAAAGCAACATAAGCGGTGATCTTGTTTTGTCTCCAGTCCTGAGGTGTTTTCAACACAAAGAACAGTCAAGATATTTAAAAAGTGGGAGGGAACATTTATTTCTGGATGTCACTTTTAAAAATATCAGAATATGTGGCAGTTTTCATCAATTTATCAATCTGTCAATGTATCGATCAGGATTTACGATTGAGACGTATTTCGGGGAATTTAATTTCTTGAACTACACTGAGCGCCATTAAAAAACAGCAACATCACAAAATGGCTCAAAAATGGTACTCAGAATATATCAAGATGAAATTTTGCACACACTTAACAGTTGCCATTAGGTGTATTCATGAAAATTTACAGATTTATGTGTGCAAAACTCCTGTCAAATTAAATCGACATAGCTACTGTCGAAAATACAAGTCACAAAATTTCAAGATCCTCTGATCATTAATTTCAACAACCTTGCAGTACTTTCCATAACATTTTTGATTTGTCAGGAAAGTTTACAATTTTACTTGCTTGATGGGACGAAAAAAAGTAATATTTGACCGAACCAAAATTACAGATGATGAAATTAATAAAATTTTAGTGTCAATGCTGGCCTGCCCCAATATTAATAAAATAAGTTTTATTCAGATTTTTAGAGTTTTGTTATGGAATCATTGTCTGTGTTTCCATCCTGCCAAGAGGCCTGCAAACTTTATTCAATCTAAATGCGATCTGAATTTGTCAAATGTGGTCTGAGTCAATCACTGTTCACCAAAGTGTGTTTGGAATCAACCAATTAGATCATACATGCAATGCTTGACTGAGTATGATTGACTGCTGAATGTAATAGTCCAATGCCATTATTTGGAAAACAATAGACATAGAAACTGAAATAGCAAATTATGAACAACAAAATGATTAACAGCTATCAGTTTTGCAAAGCCTCCCTCTCTTCAGTCTGAAACTCCTTGGATTTTTTAGTGGTAAATTGTAGAAAATAGGCCGATTTTGACACTTTAAAGTACAGGAAAGTTCTGAAAATCGCACACAATACATTTTAAACCATTTCCTATCAGCCCATACCTTTATTTTTGATGGGAATGGGCCCTAAACTGCCGCGACACGCTCCTTGTCGGAAGTTATAGTTGTCAACCTGTCTTTTGTCTCCCATCCTTCTCAGCTACACTGAGAAGGTGGGTCTTCCTATAGATAGATCTACAATCCACTATTATTCTCAAACATGACAAAGTTCAACTTATCTCTGTTTTCATGCTCAAAACGTACACAAGTGTGGAGTGACAGAACAACAAAATTATTCATACAGCTCCAACAAGCGAGAAAGAATTGAGGAAAAAATTTTAATTTCCTTCCGAATAATTTGAAATTTCGTCGCCACACAAAACACATTTATTAACAACCAAAAAGGCATTCAGAAATTCTGGGAAAATTATCCTATGGAGCCACAGAAACTTACATTTTGTTTGAAATATTGAAGTTTGTTGTATTTGAGAATAATAATTATAATCAATTGGAGGAATAACTTTATAAAGCGAAATATTCTTCTCGCATCGCTGTATCTTGAGCCCATCAAATAATGAGCATAATTCAAGCTGTATGAACACTTTTTTCTGCGTCTGTATCAACTGCAAATAAAAAGAGATTGAGTGAAAACGCAAAAATAGTAAGAAATTTATATATATGACAGGTGCCAGAGTGCTATTTGAAATTGCACTGTTCAATGTTGAAATGTGCTGAAATTGTTCCCCTTCACAAAAAAAAATACGTTTGAAAGGGAAAACTTTCTGCTTTTGAGCATATTAATGGCTATAGATCTATAAAATCTTTGTATAGTGATAAAGTCTTTTGCGGGAATCTATCTTCGTACAGGAAACATTTCAGCACCCAAGATGTCTTACTTCAGGTAACAGAGAACACATATATAACAAAGCCTTGATGACAAACTGCTCATAGGTACAGTCCTATTGGATCTATCAAAAGCTCGTGATGTCCTCCCTCACCATTTGATAATTGCAAAACCAAGTGCATACAATTTTGACAAAAAGGCTATGGTTTTGATTTCCAGTTACTTGAAGCCAAGAAAACTAGGCATTAAGATTGGAAACATGCGTAGTAAATGGTTGACCATAAAAAAGGGAGTACCCCAAGGGTCTATAGTGAGGCCTACCCTATTCAGTTATTTTCTGAATGACCTTATGATGTTACAAAATGATTTCGTAATAGTAAATTATGCTGATGATAATACTAGTGTTGCATCAGCTTCAAGCAGAGATGCTCTTTTAGATAAATTATCCAATGGTACAGAAACTGCTATTTACTAGATTTAAGGCTAATTTAGGGACGAGGGTAACTCAGTTACCCTAGTCCAGTTTTGCAACAGTGACACTGCAGTTTCAAATTCCGTTGTTATTACTATAATGTCAAGATCTAAACTGAGTGTCACAGAATTAGGATTAGACCAATCACATTCTCAGATAGCCTACCTGTTGATGTCACGGTTTTACTGAAAAAAGTGTTTAAAAAACAATGAGCTATGTCTGCTATGAAGTGATAACAAGGACATCGACCCAAATCTGTCATTTCCAAAATTTCCATTGCAACGTTGTTGTGCTACCTACAAGATTTCAGTGACTTGCAGAATTGTATTAATGAGGAGTGCAAAATATGGGACTCCCAGAATTTTATCACATTGTCATTCATTGAATTTGAATGGAACAGAGAGAGAGAGTGCATGGTAAACAGGCCTTGGCAATGTTATGTCAAGTAAAATGTAAAATAACAACACTACATTGGCTATCACATTGATAAATACACAGAAGATCATGTGATTAGATGATCGTTTGAATTTGAATTTGGATCTTGATGCTGGATGGGCAAGCATGATGTCATGCTCTTGGCTTCATGTCACAGCTGGGCCAACTGACCAATTAACCCTGAGTGTAGATGGTAGTTGCTTATTCTATTCCTCAAGCAAATCAGTTTCGCTCACAATACAATGATCAATGCGAGAAGTTATTCCTCCAATCACCTATTATTCGCATACATAACAAAGTTCAACTTATCTCTGTTTTCAAGCTCAAAATTATTCATACAGCTCCAACAAGCGAGAAAGAACTGAGGAAAAAATTTTAATTTCCTTCCGAATAGTATTCCAATTAATAGTATACAAACAGCTATATTTACCTCCATTGGAAGCTTTCAGGCTGTTACACTAGCCCTTGTTCACCCAAAACTGATCACTGGGGGCGCTGAGGGGTGTTGTTGTGCTGAGTCAGCTGGAGTGATGTTGTTCTCAGTTGACTCAGCAGAGAAGAGTAGATCGAGGGGAGGTGGTATCTTCCCCCATCCCGGTTCAAGTTGCTTTGATGAATCTTGATGAAAATCGATTCCTTGATGCCTCTGGTGTACCAATCTGCCTCTTTGTCAAGAATAGTTGCCTCATCTAATCTAATCTCATGTGCCGATTGTCTTGCATGTGTGTAAATGGCAGACGTTTCTCGGTCATGTTCAGAATAATTTGAAATTTCGCCGCCACACAAAACACATTTGTTAACAACCAAAAAGGCATTGAGAAATTCTTGGAAGGTTATCCTATGGAGCCCCAGAAAATTACACTTTGTTTGAAATACTGAAGTTTGTTGTATTTGAGAATAATAATTATAATCAATTGGAGGAATAACTTTATAAAGCAAAATGTTCTTATCGCATCACTGTATCTTGAGCCCATCAAATAATTAGCATAATTCAAGCTGTATGAACACTTTTGTTAAGTAAAAAGAAAAAAAAAAGTAAGAAATATATACGACAGGTGCCAGAGTGCAATAGGACATAGGACAGTAAAAAAAAAACATCCATATCATAAAGAGCAACAAGTTTTTATTTAGGACATAACAAAACATAAGCATGCCACACATTTTGACATTCACTTAGTAGCACTCACTATTCTAGAGCAAGTCTGAGCAGAGTGCAACAAAACTGCGTCTTGAGAAATTCCCAGTTCTTTTGAAACTTCATCTATATAGTTATTACAATGGAAGTACTCAGCAACAGTCAGGTTGGCCATCTTGACAAGGAAAACCTACAGAAGACAACAAAAGGAAAGGAAGCGGTATCATTGCCTCCATGTCTTGTCTGCGGAGATGTTTCTTCTGGTCTCCATTTTGGAGCAGTGACGTGTGAAGCATGCACGGTGAGACATTTATTTATAATCGAAAGAGAAAAAGCTTGGTCGATCGCTGTAGAAACCTTAAGACAGCTCGTGTGAAATACATATTATATTACTGAATATCAATGTCACCCTTCAGAAAAGTTTCGGAAAAACTAGAATGTAGTCCTGGTAAAATTTGAGATCATTAAATTTGCTATGCATGCGCTAATTGCGCTTATTTTCTGTTGTATCTGTTTCATGGTGTATGCAAAAATTTTAAATTTAATGTATCACATGACAGCCTAGTTGTGCCTTTTGTGGGTGTATTAACTGAGGTAGTGATAATGCTTGAAATTATTGAAAATTAAAAAAAAAGTCCTTTCATGCTTTGAAAACAGTCGGGGGAACAACACAACTTTACAGGCTTTATCATACCTTGGTAACAGTCCGAAGTCTGAAAATCAGACATCCTTCGACCTGACTTTTTAAGATATTGCATTGCTTTGGTTAATGGCAGTTGAGGGAAAGTCTGGGCTTCATTAAAAATATGCATGTCACTGTGCATAACTATTCCAATAAAGCTGGTAACTGCTTCAGGCTTCACATATCCATGTTTTCCACAGATTTCAGTGATTTTTAGCCCAATTTAGTAAAAATTGTCTTAATTTTCTTTTTTTTCAATAAATTTATTTTGACTGGAGCTTGCTCTTGCAAGTTGGTACTTTACTTTATGTGGCGCAAACTCACTAAGTGAGAGCTTTAAAGACTATATTGTTTAACAAACATTTTAGAGACTTTACTTGATATGTTTGCTCTCTGTCAATTTTATAGTTATTTACAGCCAAATTATACTTTTAGTCTTATATATATTTACATTTTGAAATTTCTCTTCTTGTACAGTGCATAGAAAAATTATATAATATAGCGCTTGTAAAAAATGACTTGAATAAATAAATAAGTGGGCTTTGTCTAAATGACACATATATATTAAGTGCCGTTAAAGAAGCTTCGTGAAATTTTTTTGGCGCGACCCAAGTCGATGACCTGTCATGCCCATTATGAGACAAGTTCAAAATCCATCATATCAATGGATGTGAAAGGTAATGACATCCTATAAATCCATGCCAGGTTGCATAATTCTCAGACTTCTGCTTTTGAAGTTATTTGAATGTAAGTTTATTGCAAAATTTGCTTCTTCTATACTCCATGTAAACAAAATTGCAATCAGAGACCTGTGGTTGAAAATCGATTAAATCGTCAGGTTGGAAGATCTTACATGTCTCATGTCATTTGAAGTAAATTATAGGCCTATATATATGTAGATCCATAATCCCAATGTGGCACATCTACATTATCGCAATGTTGTGACAATGTCACCATCTGAATGAAAACTACGTTGAATTTTATCATGTATGGTAGAAATGATGTTGTCACAACTTTGTGAAGCAACGCGTATGCGATATTGTGGCAACATTTTCAAATGTTGTAAAAAATGTTGTGTTCACATTGTGGCAACATTGACAACATAATTTCTATCAAACATTTCTATGTGAGCAGCAGATGTGCTCCACAGCAATTAGCACTGTTATGTTTATGTTGTTAGTCCCTTATGGCAGTTTTTAAAGCAATTAATTTTTTTTTCATTTCATCCATGGGAAGGTTTATCTTCACATCTAACAGCTTTATTCTTATAATTATTAGTAGAATTTTGACACAAACAACCCTTGTGTTTCCAGGTGTTTTTCAGAAGAAGTTCGGAAAGGCAAACAGCTTTCACCTGTTCTAGAAGCGGCACCTGCAACGTGAACATCAAGAACAGAAGCTGTTGCTCACATTGTCGTCTTCAGAAATGTATCTCGGTTGGGATGTCAAAAAAAAGTATAGCATTTCAAAAATTATAACGTGGATTTTACTCAAGCAACAGTGACTGCGTACATTTCTGGGTCAGAGGTCGACATGCTAAAATATGTCATGTGTAATCCCAATTTCAAAATTCATTCACAAGAAATTTTGTTAATTATTTCTTGAAAAAAAGAAAATAGGGAATTGGTAACCACAAAAGTTTTGTCAGAAAATTAATTTCTTGGTCAGTGTATGCAGTAATATGAAAATGTTGTGTCATTTTAGGATTATTTTGATCAATAATGCTTAATGTCATACAGTGAATGAAATTTAAGAGTACCAACACTGTCCAACAGAAGCATCTCCCTACAAGGGCCTTCATATGTTACTGCAACCTTGGTCAAAATGGTTTATAACTTTCATTCATGGAATAATTTAGGTTGCAAAAGAGGCCGGCGCAGCAAACAGCAAAAACGCAACTTCAAAAAGATGGAAATCGAAGCAATATCAAAAGCAGAGGATGCCAGGAGGCAGGAAATGTTGCGAACAGAGCTGATTGAAGACACAATACAGCGACTGAAGAAAGTGCACGAAGAATTCCAATTGGTCACTCCAGAAGCACTTGAGAAGATACAGAGAGGCAAAGCAGAAAGAAAGGTAAAGTCATCCTTGATCGATGAATGCAAACTATATTCAATATTCAACAATAAATGTACAGTTCTTCATGCCAGCAAGGGGGAGACCATTTAATTTCCATGGGGGGGGGGCTTGGAGTTTTTATGGGCAGGAAATGATTTATTTCATGGTAATGGCGACAGTAATTAGTTATTTCAAGTGCACTAAGTCCGTGAATATTCATCCAAAATCAAGCATCACCTTGTTAAGAAATACCCTCTCCAGAAATTATTTATTTCAAGGCTGCCCAAAAAGAAATAATTTATTTCACCAAAAGTGAGCAAGAAATAATTTATTAAAAAAAACAAAACGCCAAGTCCACTCCTTGATATTGAATGGTCTCCCCCTAAAGTGAATGATGGGATTAAAATCAGGACGATTGTGACGTCACAAGCTGTTGTTTAGGGACATAAATGATCCCTCAGGCAGCTAGCTGGGGATGCCATAAATGTCCTTTCAGTCCAGTAAGGGTTTTAATTAACTAATGTCATATATATTCTTTCAGTAGCCTACACCAGATGCTGGGTGATGTCTGCCTGTGCGGTGGTGTAGTGTTATGATACATAATATGACATTTCTAATCTTTAGGTATTACAAGAGGCAATAGATGATTTTAGCAGTCGTTTACCGCCTGAAGAAATTGAGGAATTTTACAGAGAAACTGGGATAGACCTCTCAGGAGTGTTGATGGACGTTATACCCTGCGCAAGAGACTGTACAACAAAATATGCTTTGGCTTTGGTTGAATTCTCGAAGGGGATCAAGGAGTTCATGGATCTGTCTCGTTCTGACAGAGTTTTTGCTCTTCAAAGTAAGGAAAGATACTTTCTTCTGCAATAAGAATAGATTGATGTCGCTTGTTCATAAACTGAACCAAATTAAAAATGCATAACTATTGCTAGGGCTTTATTTTTCTCTATAAGATTCAGATGGGTTTTTCAGTTCATGAATATGTATAACCAGGTGTCAAAGGGCTAAGTTCCATAAAATCACTCAATTCTGACCTCTGTATGAACAACTACAGCCTAGTTTATCACATTGGGTATGACCAATGGACTGTTGCACCCCATAGAGCAAATCTAATGATTTCATGTGAAAGCATGAAGAAAATAACGCGAAAAGCCCCACAATTCATTGCAATTGGTGCCACTGAACTTGTTAAAATTTGTTTTTTGCAAAGTCATGTCAGAGTTTGTCACAGACAATGGTATTCCAGTGAAACAATGCAAAGAGTTCTATGGAAAAGGGTCCTCGAATGGCCTGTGCAAATGCAACAGAGTGAAAAGGCTTAGCGTTTATTAAAAGAACCTAACAAAATCCATACAGGCCCGTGGCCAGGGGGGGGGGGGGGTGCGACGGGTGCGAACGCACCCCCCCCCCCCCCCCACGGCCGAAAATGGTCCCAAAAGGTCCACTATTTGGGTCCAAAATGGTCCCAGAACCAGGAGGATATACCTGACTTCATGCCAAGTAATTCAAAATTGCAATTCAGTGTATGATTTGCCCAGTTGGTCATAGACTTCACAGCATTTCTGAATTGCAATTCACACGTATGGATGAATTCCCCCACTCCTAATTGCAATTTAACCATTTTGGTCAATGCAGGGTAATGTGTTTAACAAAATTACAATTTATAAGCATGCCCATTTTTTGCTTTGATTACTTTCAATTTATCTGCCGATGAATACTCACAAGAGATGTGTAGGGCTATACTGGGCCTTAGGCCTTAATTGGACCAGTGGTCAAAACTTTATTGTTGCATTTCATGCAAAATATAGCAAATGTGTTTATTTACCTCAATCTGACCAGACTGGCCTCACACTGAGACCATGGCCTGCCCCATGTACATGATGTGTCAAATCTCTCAGGTATTAATCACCCTGTATGAGAAATAGGGCCTTGAAGTAGGTGGTCCAACATAATATTGTGTACACTTCCACATGGAATTTATATGGGAACACCTGTTTCCTAATATTGGACCAGCGATCCAATATTGGGACTACTGGTAGAGAGGCAGAATACATTTAGAGAGGCAGAAAGTAGAGAGGAGGAAGGTAGAGAAGAGGGTGAACATGAGGGAAGACTTAGAGACAGAGAGTGAAAGCATAGAGGGATTCAAGTCCAATGTAAAGATACGCAGTTCCAGCGTCTTTTAAAGTTGTCACAATGTCACATGTATGGAGGCTTTATACCGCTCCCAAACGTCTGTCTGTTGGCTGAAATGGCTGTTGGGATTAAATCACTGAACAAAGGAAGTGCTTGTTACACTCTGGAACTATTTAGCACTTATATTGGACTTGGCAAGAGCCATTAAAGAAGGCAAGAGCTACATTGTACATGTTTTAGGAAGGAGACAAGAGCTGCAAAGAGTCAGAATGGGAGAAAGCAGGGACGGATAAGGCAGAGAGGGAGGAAGCACAGAGGAAAGAGGCAGACAGACTAGGCAAGAGGCAAGAGTAACCCAAGCAGCCAAGAACCACACTGCAGAAAGGAGACAAGAGCTGGGGAGGAGTCAGAATGGGTGATAACAGACTAAACAAACAGAAAGGAGGAGAGGGAGAAAGTGGAGAGGGAGAAAGCACAAAGGGAGAAAGCACAGAGGGAAGAGGCAAACAGAGGAGAGGAAGGAGACAAGAGCAATCCAAAAAGCCAAGAGCCACAATGTAAAAAAATAAAAGAAAGTTCTAGGGAGGAGTCAATATTGGAGACAATAGAGAGAGAGAGACCGAAATGGACAAAGCAAGGAGGTGGGAGGCAGAGAGGGACTGAGCAGAGAGGTCGGAGGCAGAGGGACCAATAAGAGAGGTAGGAGGCAGAGAGGGACTGAGCAGACAACTAGGAGGCAGATAAGTAGGAGGCAGAGAGTGACTGAGCAGAGAAGTAGCAGGCAGAGAGGGACTTGGCAGAGAGATATAGGAGGCAGAGAAGTAGGAGGCAGAGAGGGACTGAGCAGAGAGATAGACAACAGAGAAGTAGGAGGAAGAGAGGGACTGCAGTACTGAGCAGAGAGATAGACAACAGAGAAGTAGGAGGCAGAGAGGGACTGAGCAGAGAGGTAGGCGACAGAGAAGTAGGAGGCAGAGAGGGACTGAACAGAGAGGTAGGAGGCAGAGAAGTAGGAGGCAGAGATGAACTGAGCAGAGAGGTAGGAGGCAGAGAAGTAGGAGGTAGAGAGGGACTGAGCAGAGAGGTAGGAGGCAGAGAAGCAGGACGCAGAGAGGGACTGAGCAGAGAAGTAGGAGGCAGAGAGGGACTGAGCAGAGAGATAGGAGGCAGAGAAGTAGGGGACAGAGAGGGACTGAGCAGAGAGGTATGAGGCAGGGAAGGACTGACTGAGCAGAGAAGTAGGAGGCAGACAGGGACTAAGCAAAGGAGTGGGAGGCAGAGAAGGACTAATATAAGCAGAGAAGTTGGTGGCAGAGAGGGACTAGGCAGAGAAGGAGGAGGCAGAAAACCATAAAGGGAAGAGGCACTGGGAGGAGAGAGGAGGGAGAAGACAAGCACAATCCAAGAAGCCAATAGCTACACTGTAAAAAGGAGACACGGGCTGGGGGAGGAGTCAGAGAATAGGAGAAAGCAGAGAGGGAGGAGGCAGAGATAGCGAAGCATAGTGGAAAGAAGCAGATGAGGCAGAAGAGATGTAGGAGGTCAGATCAATCCGAGGAGCAAAGAACTACATTGTCGGAAGGATACAAGAGCTGGAGCATGACAGAAAATGCCAGTAAGCTAGTGCAGAGGGAAGAGGTGACACGTCGACACCCAGAGGAGGCAGAAGCTAGGGAGAAGACAATTAAGAGAGGCAGAATGAAGAGTGGAGTAAGTTAGAAGCTGGCTGCAGAGATAGGGAGGAAGAACACAACAGAAGGAGCTATCAGGAGGAGACAAGAGCTGGTGAGGAGGAGGTATAGAGACAGAACATGCTATATGTTGGTCCCGGATCATGTCTTGCATTTTATGGTAGAATTAGTACTCCACATTGTTCAGAATTCTTCTCCTGCCATCTGGGTGCCATTAGCTTGCTACTTTTTGGTGTCGCAAGACCTCATTGTGCCTCCTTCCCAATAACTTATTAGTAACGGCCTTCATAATGTTAGGATACAATGTATATTGTACTGATTCTACACATTTTGTGTCTGAATCCATGTATGACAGTAGACCTCATTTTGTGGCTCGAAAAGTAATAAATCATATTGAAGGCTTTCTTGTGTGAATTAGTGCAAATGAAGTTTGGCCCAAGGATAAAATTGATCAACCTTTCCATGATCAGAATGGCTCAGAATGCACCAATGTCATTACTTTATCCAAAATTTTCCTGGGGGGGCATGCCCCCAGACCCCCCTACCTTGGCTTCGCACCTTCGGTGCTCGCAAGGATGAGTCCACCTTCTCCTAAAAGCATCCCCCCCACAAAAATTCCTGGCTACAGGCCTGGCATTTTTGCATTAAAATTGAATTGTGTGTGACAAACTCTGACCTGACTTCTCAAAAACTTAAATTTTTAGCAAGTTAAGTGGCACAAATTGAAGTCTATTTTATGGCCTTTTGCATAATTTTCTTCGTACTTTAACATGAAAGCATTAAATTTTGCTCTATGGGGTGTGTAACATATCGGTCCACTGGCCATACCCTAAAGTGATAAACTTGGCCACAGACATGCAAAAAATTGACACACTTTTGTGATTTTATGCAGCTCAGTTCTTTGACACCTGATTACACATATGCATACACTCACCAGCCCATCTGAAGCTTATAGAGAGAGATACAGCCCCGGAAATAGTTTTGCCTTTTTATTAATTTGGTTCAGTTTATATAATATGAGCATTTCTCAAAAAAGGGCAAAAATGATTCCATCTCAAAAAGTGCAAAAATGCTTGATTCTTGTAATTTTGCAGAAAGGAAGTTCTAAAATGTGGAATATCGATTTCTTCCTAAAATTTCCCCAAATTCTGATGATTAAACATGGCCTAGACACTGAAGGATAAATTTTATAGCCCTCCAAAGGCTTTTTAGGTGTCAAACCTTACGGAAAATTATCATCCTAGAGCTTTGTCTCATGATTTAAGACATTTCCTACATGTATATTATCATCTAAATATTTTTTTTAGAAATGGCCTCCAATACCAAATAACATATAGATTGCAGGTATAAAGGAATTATGAAAACGAAAATTTATCTGAAAACTGTCACCTAAAAGTTAAACCAAGTTTGCTAATCTGTAAAAAGTTCTGACCAATACCTCAGATGGGCTTTTCTAAGTAGGGCCAGGTGAATAAAATTTTCAGGTATTTTACTATTGATTTTGAGAATATTTTACCTTTTTTATGTTACCAGGTAGCAAAAATGTGATTCAAACATTTCCAATAGGTATGATAACTTGGAATTAGAAATTGAAATACCTGAAATTGGTATTGGAAAAATTTGATCCAGCTACTTCACATTGAAAGATCCATTACAAATTGGCATATTGTTGTCTAAGGAACAAAACTAATGAGTCATTGCAATTTGCAAAGATTGGATATTCAAGAAAGAGAGGTTGCCACTTCTTTTACATTCAGGGAAAATTGCAGTCAGGTAATGAGAAAGCAGTTGGCTGGCTGGGAAAAAATTATTCATATCAACTGGCTGGGAGGTGCTGAATGACACTTGGGCTGGCTTGCTACCCAGCTGGCAGCATAACAGATATTTTCTCCCAGTTGCATAGAAAAATATATCTAAGTGTCACAAAAGATGTGCAACCAAGACCTTAGACTGATATGGGCATTATAATAACACACTGTCACGAGGTGCCCCTGTTCATTGATTACATCAGTTGCAAGACGTTCTGACACTGTAGTTCAGATTATAAATTGTATACATACTCTTTTTTTGTCAATTATAAAAGGTTCATCAATCATCTGGAACATGACGTCGTGCTCTGAAATGTGGGACTTCCACGACCACACAGTCAGTTGTGTGATCTGCGGTACTTGTTTCACAACGGAACATATCCAAGTCTGTGAAAGAATTGGTATGCCTACGGAGGTTTTTAAATCTGTCAAGAAGCTTCAGGACCAGCAGCTGACTGAGGATGAAACTGCAATCTTCAGGACTTTTGTGATGTTTGACGCAAGTACGTTTTAGCTGTTACGTTCTGACTTTCAACAATCCCTGGTGAAAAGCATACAGTCAAACCAAGAATTATTCAGACGCTTGCTGTTATTTTATTATCTTAAAGAATTACCAAGTAAACCAATGAAACATGCAGTCGAAAACATCCTTGGCATTGCATATAACCTGCAAAAAACAAATTTATTGCAAATTGGCAAGAAATGTGGTGAAAAAAGCTACTTTTGTTAACTCAATGCACCAAAAATTATTCAGACACTTTAACAATGTTGTAGAAAGTGAACTATTTACTATTATTTGTTAGTATTTATATCAGAATAATGTTCATAAACTACCTAGGGACCATTATGACTGCATAGAATGACAGGTGTGACCATCAATTGAGAAAATTAGGATAAATATTGGAGATAAACATTACATCCAGTTTATCACATTTTCATGCACTCTTTAACCTCAAACATGTCTTGTATTGATTCAAATTGTTTAAGTTTACCATAGAATAGTATTCTTAAAACTTTGAGTCACAATATGAAACACTGGAGACCGCATACTAAGTTCAGTGCACTTTTGTATTTATTTGTCCAATTTTACCAAAACTAAAACATGTCCATGTGGCACCAAAATCTAACAAATTTTTGGAAAGCAAGATTCATAATCTATTTTAAACTATATTCCATGCATGGTCCGAACAGCAACTCAATGGGGCACTTTGAACTTCATTTGAGAAGGGGGCAAAAATGTGGTTCTTCTGCCTCAATGCTACACTGCGTTTCCAATTATTATGCAACTATGCTTTTTTGCATTATCTCAAAAAGAAATAACACTATTGAGATCCCCTTTACACATAATGACTTGTGCGCCATGAAGCAAATATTCTGTGACTTTCGTCCAATTCTGTCGTTTCAGTGAGGAGTTATGCTATATAATCAGGTTTTTGGGGTGTTCCCAATTATTATGCAATTTCTTTGAAAAGCTTCTTTTGCCACCCAAAATCAGCAAAGTTGATTATGAATTGACATTAGAATATACCTCATAACACTAAATAAAAAATGGAACCATCATTTCAAATGTGGATGCCTTCATGACCAAGAAATCAATATAATACAACTGCATTGAAAAACCATTGAAATTGGCTTTTTTCTCAATAATGAAGCCTCCCATGCTCTTAAAAAATTTAATATCAATAAAATTCCAGCTTAGAATATATCTATAGCACAACATGGTCATACTGTGAGATGAAACACCAGATCCGGTATCTCTACAAAATATGACACCAAATCAAAAACTCACACTTCTGTTTCCCATTGGAATAGCATTGGCAAGTGGATGCATTCAATTCATTTCAAGATATTTGTCAAATACAGTGGTGCAAATTAATTGCCATTGGTTTACATGAGAGTTCTAAACCTAAGGAAAGTGGAGAGTGAGTTAGGCAACGATTTTTCATTTTGTCTGGCTATCAGAGGGTTTTTATTGTAATAAAACTGTAATTTCAATGCTATTTCAATGCAAGAAAATAACATGAATTTCTTGGCTATGAATGCATCTATGTTTGAAATGATGGTTCTACTTTTTGTTTTGTGTTACGGGGTATATGTTGATGGCATCTTCAGATTAATTTGGGTCATTTTGAGTGGCCATGGATGCTTTTCGAAGAATTTGCATAATAATTGGGAACACCCCAAAACATCATTATATGGCATCACTCCTAGCTGAGTCAATGGAATTGGACAAAATTGGCAAGATATTAGCTCCATGGTACACTTATCATTATGTGTGAAGGATATTTAAATAGTGTTATTTCTCTTTGAGATAATGCAAAAAAGCATAGTTGCATAATAATTTGGAACGCAGTGTATTCCAATGTTATTCCAATGGAGATTGCTCCATGAATGCACACTAGAGTTTTAGTATGGCATATCATTTGTAAACAACTGGCATAAATGGGCTATCCGGTATACGCAATAGAGTGAGCAACCTTAGGAAGGCCATGCAACTTTATTTTAAGTGATTTGATGGATTGCAGTGGACAAGGATTCAGAAAGCAGTTGGAGCCAAAAACAAAAGGAAAATACCGACTGAGTGATTGAAGGTTTGGCTGCTCATGCTGCCACCACTTTTGACTAATACTGGTTCCGTGTTGTCCTTCCAAATAATACTGCTTTTGTTGCCTCTCCTTCCAATAGCTCTTAAAGTCCAGAATTGATTACTCAAACAAATGATGATGATTTCAGGTCAAATTGATGAAGATGTGGAGGAACCAGAAAAAATATCCGAAATTCAGGAACTTTTGTTAGATTGCCTGATGCAGACGTTGACCAAGAACAGAGGGAAAAAAGGTGCCACAAGAACATTTGCAAAACTTGTAGAATTCATCGTTGACACAAGATTGTGTTTATATGAAAAGAAGAAAAGACTTGAATATTGCTTGGCGTATGAGCTTCGTGGTGAAGTGAACTTTGCCAAGATTGCTGCTGAGGTGTTTCGTTTACCTTCATTCTTTGTTCAAGACATTGAACAGGAATTCATGAACATACACTTGGAGTCATGATATCATTATAGAACACAGTGTATTTTTTTTATGATAATGTTGTTTAGAGTGGTGTGAAACATGCATGTTTTGCTGTTGTTAGATGCTTTCTGATGTCATCATCTGGAGAATATATAACTTGTAAACGACTGGCCAGATTTCAGGTATGAAGAACCAGATGATATATCCTGAAGGGAATTAGTTGAGACAAAAATGCAGAGGGTGCCACCTCAGGATAGGATGATATTGCAAAGGATTATTAGCGAAGATATTCATGTACGTATACATGTTAACCTATGAAATAAATGTATGATCCTATAGACAGGAGATTCTATCTAGTCCATTGATGTTTGGGAGAGGTCAGCATTTATGATTGAGGGGGATTTTGTTGGTAGTTGCTGTTAAAAAGATTCCATGTAAATATAATGAGGACTGTAAGCACATTCACAAAGAATTATTTACTTTCTTGCATTCTCTGACTAACTGACCTGGTTCAATTACTTCGATAAATCGCTGGTGTTTCTTGTTCATTAACTGGCAAGTATCAGAAAATCGAACTGGCAAAGTTTATCACACCAATACTGACCAACAGCTTGTCACATCTTGTTTTACCACCAGGAGAAAAGAATGTTAAATAGAAATGGAAGAAGGACCCCCTGGTAGTAAACTTGACAATTAATGTGCAGGAAATTAACTCGAGAACAAGGGTTGACAGGTGGTTTCTGATATAACAACTACTCCAAGACAACAAATCAATTAATTTTGCATTAATCCTGTTTCATTATGTCAACAAAGCTCAGTTATTAGGGCCTGAAGTTTGAAGCATTTGTCTTTCATTTTGTAGGTCATCTCCAAGTAGGGGCTCAAGGGAACAAATATTGAGTGTTCAAAGTTTTTATTTTTGGAGTTAGAAATAAAACAACAAAATCTTGCTCAGTTTTGATGAATAAAATAATTTCTCTTTTGGCAATCTTGAAATAAATAAAATTCTTTTAGGGCCTACAGTAGGGGTATATCTTATCAGGATGATGCTAGTTTTAAAAAGGAATATTGGGGACATCATATGAATAATTACTGTTGCCGCCAGCATATTTCGGTCTAGTATTGAATCAGAACACATGAATTCCATGTTACGGAATCACAGAAGTCACTATGATTTTTTTCCAAAAAGCCTTTGTGCTGACAATAGTTCTGGGAGAAAATTATGTCTAAAGTGTGTCAGTGAACTGGTGAAGGCCAATACTTTACTGATCACTCTGAAATAAATTTCTTGCTACATTATTCAACTCTCTCTGAAAGCAGTGGGTTTAAAACTCCGTTACGGAATCACATTGATTTGGAAGTCAATTTTGAGAGTACAATTTCATCACCAGATTTCAGCTCCCTCAAGACCCCAGGAATATTGCTTAAAACATTGCATGGTAGTACCCTAAGTTAAAATTTGGAAAATATATGTACTTTTGGTAATCATAAGCTCTTATCCCTCTTGAGGCTCCATATCGGTAAGTTACGGAATCACATGTGAGCGTTATGGAATCACCAGTGGCTTTTTGTATTAAACCGTCAAGATATATGTATTGGGATGATACACAAAAATGAATCACTTCTAAGACTGTTTCAGAAATTAAATCAGTAGTTGGACTGTTATAGAGACAATATGTGCAATTAAATCAATGTTTCATGGATTGTATGAAAAATTTAGCCAGCGACAAATTTCTAAAAAAAAATTAGTGTGCTTCTAACAGCGCAACTATGTTTGTGTGTATTTCTTAAGGCATTAAGTCTCAATTTCCATTATTTCCTGTTGGCCCCCAAGTGTTTAGGCAGTACAAGTACATTTTATAGATTTCTGTGGCCTTCACAATAACATTTCCAGTGTGACAGCTTATGACATAATAGCAGATTTCAGCCAGTTAGCAGATCACCTGCACCCTACAAAATTGCTAAGGCAGGCATTTAATTAAGATGAAACCCATTGTGTGGTACATAATTTTTTGCTCTTTGTTAAATCTGTCAACTGAACTAGTTTTTATAATGAAAATATAAATTTTTCCACCCAATTGCAGCCTTTTTTACTGCAATGTCGCCTTGTGGTTTTTGGCATCGTGGTTCCGTAACAAAAAAACTCTTAAAAAGTTCTCATATCACAATTTCTTTAACCACCGACAGCATATAACTTCATATTTTCCATAATATGGTTATATTCAGTAATTATTTGCAAAATAAAGGATTGTAACATCATTTTTCTTGTCATGGTAGTGAGCCCTTTTTGTTACGGAATCACATGTTACGGAATCACACCACCTTTTCCTTTGACTTCCAAGAGCCATTTTCCACCTTTTTTTCCAACTGGATGCTGAAAAATGATGTAGTTACTCAGAAAATAAAATTCCATGAGCACTTATAACTGCTATTTAGTCAATCTGGTCAATTTAATGTACAGAATGAGTCACTTGGAGCCATCAAACAAAGATTACGTCAGAACAAGAAATCTCGCCTAAGAAGTGATGTGACTGCTGATGAGGAATGAACTCTTACTCCAAAGTGAAAAGGCAAAAAAAAACAGAAAGGCATCTCAACGGCCACAGGCGAAAAGCTAGAATACAATAGAGATATTAAATAGCCACAAGCAAGTGGAGAGTCAAGAGGAAAGCTGCAGAAAATTATTGTGAAAACAATGGAACCTTCGAAAAATTCCGTTACACTGTCAGTAATAGATCTGGAGCCTTCAGCAACAATAAACTCTTGGGAAGGTCAAAAGTAAAGCAGAAAAGGCATGCCTCATGGATAAAGGTTGCTTTTGTCAGTAAATGGCTGAAGTTCTTGGTTTGAAGCCAGTGTGTACCCCACACAAAACTGCTTACTCAATTTTTAAAGGACAGGAAACAATCCTTGAATATTTAGGATGTGGAGGCAACTTGAGGGTTAAGCCTGAGATTTGCCAAGAAGGCAGATATATGTCATCGGTGAGGATGGTTGCTTGCAAAAGGGTCCATAGGCAAAAGTGTCATTTGTGTTATTGCAATTTTAGGGCCATTTTATTCCTTTAATAGAGAGCAATCTAATATTTGCAAAACTGCTTAAATTTGACTTCTTACACTCAAAACTACTTGTCGTCGCTTTCCGCTTACTTGTGGCTATCGAATATCACTATTATGTTCTAGCTTTTCTGCTGTGACCATTGACATGCCTTTCTGTTTTTTCTTGCCTTTTCACTTTGGAGTAAGAGTTCATTCCTCATCAGCAGTCACATCACTTCTTAGGCAAGATTTCTTGTTCTGACGTGATCTTTGTTTGATGGCTCCAAGGGACTCATTCTGTAAAATCAATTGACCAGTTTTACTAAATAGCAGTTAATATTACTCATAAAATGTTATTTTCTGAGTTACTACATCATTTTTCAGCATCCAGTTGGAAAAAAGGTGGAAAATGGCTCTTAGAAGTCAAAGGAAAAGGTAGCGTGATTCTGTAACATGTGATTCCGTAACAAAAAGGACCCACTACCATTACAAGAAAAATGATGCTACAATCCTTTATTTTTCTAATAATTATTTAACATAGCCATTTTAAGGAAGCTATTCAATTTCATGTAATAGGTAGTTAAAGAAATTGTGATTTGAGAACTTTTTAGAGTTTTTTTGTTACGGAATCACGATGCAAAAAACTACATGGTCACAGTGCAGACGAAAGAGGCTGGGATTGGGGAAAAATTAGTATTGTTAATAAAGAATTAGTTGAATTTGAAGAAGAAACAGAGAGCTTCAAAATGATGGGCCATATAAGGGGCTCCATCTTAAATTAAGTACCCAGCAAGCAGTTTGGTGAAGTGTACCTGATCGGCTATTCTGTTGAAATTCAAAGTGATGTTTCAAAGTGCCTCACCGAAACACAGCCTACAAAAATTTGAGCCAACATTGTATAATTTCCACGTGGAAATTGGAAAGTTAACATATTAACAAAAACACACAATCACATTTCAGAGCTTAAAATAACATTTTTCATTTTTGTCTCTGGTAGCCATTTTCATGGAATTCATGAACAATGGAATTTAAGAAATTTCTTGAATATTTCATTCTTCATAATAGCATCTAAATACCTTTTTCTGGGATTTCGTGAAATGTATTTTCATACACACAAACATAAGAAATGACAATTAGTGGGCCACCATTCAATCTTAAGGTGGGGGGGGGGCTTAGAGTTTTTTTTTAAATAAATAATTTCTTGCTCAGTCTTGTTGAAATAAATAAACTCTTTTTGGACAGTCTTGAAATAAATAATTTCTGCCAGGGGTATTTCTTAATAAGGCGATGCTTGATTTGCTAATAAATATTGAGGGACTTCGCTTGCTTGAAATAAATAATTATGGCTGCCGTTACTGTGAAATAGATAATTTCCCACCGATGAAAACTCTAAACCCTCCCTGATTAGCAAATGGTCGCCCCCTTTGTGGCATTATGGTGATATTATATTGTGAGTATTGTATAGACATATATACCCAGACAGCACTGCACCGACGGACCATCAGCGGTCCGCCGATGCCGGATCGGCGGACCATTGTAGAGAGCCACCAACGGCCCATCAACGTTTTGGCCAGCACCCCAACTGCTGTCCTTCACTGGCTTGCCAACAATCGGACCATTGACGGACCACCATTGGGCCACTGATTGACAAAATATACACACTGCAAAGAATTGTCAATGGACCATTGATGGACCGCCGACGGCTTGCCAACAATCCAACCATCAGTGGGCCGCCATTGGGCCACTGATTGACAACTTATATATCCCTTTAAAGAACTGTTGGTGGACTGTCGATGGACCACTGATGGCATGCCAATGATCGGGTCATGGTCGTTTTGGCCAGCACCGCGACTGTGGTCCTTGAATGGCTTGCCAATGATCGAGCAATTGACGGGCCATCATTTGGCCACTGATTGACAAATTATATACCCTCTAATTTCTGTCGATGGACTGGTGACGGACCACTAATGGCTTGCCAGTGATCGGGTCATGGTCGTTTTGGCCAGCACCCCGACTGTGGTCCTTGAATGGCTTGCCAATGATCGCGCCATTGATGGGCCATCATTTGGCCACTGATTGACAAGTTATATACCCTCTAATATCTGTCGATGGACTGGTGACGGACCACTAATGGCTTGCCAGTGATCGGGTCATGGTCGTTTTGGCCAGCACCCCGACTGTGGTCCTTCAATGGCTTGCCAATGATCAGACCATCGATGGGCCGTCATTGGGCCACCAATTGACAAATGATATACCAGACACAGACTGTCGATTGGACCATCGATGGACTGCTCATGGCGAGCCAACAATCAGACTATCCGTGGGCCGTCTTCGGACCGCTGATGAGCCAATATTACAAACCTTCAAACTTTTGACGGACAGTTGATGGACCATCAATGACAGAATGGCAAATCTAAGGCGGGCTGGCTGAGTAATGGCCTGTCAATTGTCGGACCATCAGTGGGCCGTTGTCGGCCTGCTTGCAGACCAATGATAAACCTTCAACAAACAAATCATCATACCATAGTAACCCACCAATGGGCATCAATAATTTATATAGTGATCCTGCAATGATTATGATTTACAATGAGTGTGGATTAAGCCACCTATAGATAGCATAATACAACAAAACTCTTTTAAAGTGTTCTTTGATATGAAATCATTCATTTACAAACATATAGACTGTAAAAACTAAAAGCAGGGAATATGAGCATTGGCCAATCCAAACCGGTAGTTAAGGGGCTCCGGGCATCATTTCGGCATCCTTTGGCCCATAGCACTGCATATTTTCTTCAAAATGCTGTGCAAAGTGACGAACCTGTAAAAACCAAATATTATAAAACATAATACTGCATTTCTTGAGCAAACGATGAAACATTTTTATCATACAAATATATATAAGAGATAGTAGGCAGAGATGGAGGAGCTAGAGTGAGGGAAGGGGAGACCATTTAATATCCAAGGGGGGGGGCTTGGAGTTTCTTTTAAATAAATAATTTCTTGCTCAGTTTTGGTGAAAAAAAAATTTCTTTCTGGGCAGTCTTGAAATAAATAATTTCCGGTGGGGGTTTTTCTTAACAAGGTGTAGCGTGATTTAGGAATGAATATTCGGGGAGGAAAAACTCTAAGCCCCCCTGATTATGAAATGGTCGCCCCTTAAGGAAAAAAAAAAGCAATGGTCAGAAACGACAAGAACAAGGAGGAAGAAAAGAAGTTAGAAAAGGGGTACAGGGAAATACAGAAAGGAAGCAGGACAATATAACTTGTCTCATATCTAATTAACATGTCACAATATGCCAAGACATGCCATCACTGCAGGCCTTAAATCTTAAATAATTTTAAAATGTAGACAAAAAAAGTGTGAATATTTTAGGATGTTGCATGGTGGCCTATGTCCGGTGTTTTTCTCTTAAAGGAAAGCCCAAGGCCATCTCTGGAAATCTAATGGCTGCCCTGAGTGATATATCAGTGGCATGCCATTGGCGAGCCACCAATGGATTGCCGCTTGTGCCCCACCATCAATTTTTACCAATATCGGCTTGCCTTCAATTTTGCACTCAACGTTACGTTAGCAGCATGCCATCGGCGGGCCACCAATGGTTTGCCGATTTCGCACAACCCTCGATTGGTAGGCCAACCAATATTGGCTTGCCTTCAACTAGCGCCCCAGTCATATTCAAGTGGGTGCCGTCAGCAGGCCGCTAATGGCTTGCGACTGAGCACCACATGCGAAAATGGAGGGAAAACGAATCAGCCACATGGAATTGACTGATTGTAGTCTGCAGTATTACCAAAATGAAAAACGGGTAGAAATTGGCTTCTTAGGATGCCTGGATGTTTCGTAAAACTACTTACCTAACAATACAAGACATTTTCAGCTTCAAAGTGTTGATTTTCATTCGCGCAAAGTTACAAACTTCCTCATGCCTCTTCATTGCAGCAGACATTTTGTAGAAGTAGCATGTGGTTTTCCCTGGACTCCTGAGTCCTCGTCTTCCGACTTACCGTCAATGGACCGCCAATGGCTGGCCAATTGTGTACCACCATAGGTTTGTTGGCTACCCTTCAATTAGCCACCAGCGGTATGTCAGTGGCATGCCATCAGTGGGCCTTCAATGGCTTGCCGATTGTGCGATATCATAAATTTGACTAGTCCTCAGTGGTGTGTCAGTGGCAGGCCATTGGCGGACCTCCAATGGCTTGCCAATTGGGCAGCACCAAGAGATATAGTTACATAGTCGGCTTGTCTTTGATGAGCCATCAATGGTGTGTCAGTGGTGCGCCATCACCGGACCTGCAATGGCTTGCCAATTACACACCACCATCAGATTGTAACATAATCTGGTTGCCTTTGATTAGCCCTCAGCGGTGTGACTGTGGCACGCCATTGACGGACCTCCAATGACTTGCCGATTGCACACCACCATTGTGACATAATCTGCTTGCCTTTGATTAGCCATCAGCGGTGTATCAGTGGCATGCCATTGGCAGGCCTCCAATGGCTTGCCGATTACGCACCACTGTTACCTTAGTACATAATCGCTTGCCTTTGATTAGCCATCAACGGTGTATCAGTGGCATGCCATCGGCGGGCCTCCAATGGCTTGCCATTTACGCACCACTGTTATCTTGGTACATAAAAGGCTTGCCTTCAATGGACCGCCAGCGGCTGAGCGGAGGCTTGCCGCTGCCGACCATCCGACCACTGCCGTCGACGGACCGACGGTGCATGCTGTCTGGGTATATATTCTGATAGACCTATATCAGTTTTGAATAGGGACATTCCACTCACCTGAAACAGGTCTGCAAATCATCACCAATAAGTTCATGACTCTAAACAGGACCGTGTCCCTGTCTACAAGTTGACTGCTATTTGCTGCCACCTGGGGTGCAAATTTGCGAGCTCCTGTGAGCAGTCAACAGAATTTCGGTCTCCGGAAGAAACCAGGACAGTGAGGAAGAAACCAGGACAGTTCCAACATTTAGGGATGGTCTAGTTCATTTCAAAAAACTCTGTAGGTGTCTAATCTGACTTTGGTTGGCTTCAATTTTAAGCAGACAGCTAGTAAATACCAAAATAAGTTGGAACTATTTTTTATCATGGAGGATGTATACATTGTAGCTCACATGTAATGCCAGTATAGAGGGGGCCACTTGTGGCATGGACAAGACATTTTGTTGAGTGTTACACAGCTTTTATGAAATTTTAAATTATATTCTTGTCCTAGTTAATAAATCTCCATAAAGTAACAGAATAAATACAATTGAGCATTTTTGATATCACAAAGCAACAACTTTGGCTTTGTATGGACACATGAATAAGTGAGAGAGCATTCTTTTTGGACACTTTTTTCACCACAATTTAACATGCGCTAAATGGCATAAGTAGATTGAATACCACCAAACTTCTGATGAGTAAAATCATCAATTTCACAGGCAAAATTAATGCTAAAGTTTTAAAACTTTCTTTTTGTCTCATGATTTCCAAACATTTTCATTCAAAGCAGTGGACTGGATATTTGGCAGCAACCATGCTTTGTGAAAGTAGTTTGGCGTAGTAATATGGACAGCTGTTGTGCAGCCTGGTCTTGTGATCTGTCCAAAACAGATCAAATTATTGTTGACCCAATTCGATTTTCCAGGGACTGTCAGCATTCTGCTGCCACTTCTCAGTCCCGAACAGAGACAGACCGTGTCCTTAGAAAAAGTGATTGTTTTTGGAATGCGCAATTGTAAAGAAACTGGCAACAGACTGAACAAAGAAAGCAATAAGGTCCAAGAATAACAATCCCGTATCTGCTTGATATAACTACAACATTGAGAATTGCGTGGCATTGAATTGAGACCGTCGAACTGTGAAGAAATAGCTAATAATAATTACATGTGAATAATGGAGGAATTTTTCCACAAGAAGGTTTCAAACATTTCAACTCGAGAACAAAGGTTGACATAGAAATAAGCAAATTTTATATGTGGCTTCAAAAACAATAGCTTTTCCAATGCTCCAAAACAATAATTTGGAAATGTTAAGACATCCTGGACGTCGTGCAGATTTTTTCTGCTCCGGAACCAGAGCATATTTTAAGGTTTTGTAACTTGGAGACCAACAAAACCTCAGCACTTATATTCGTCGCACCATGATACACAACATGAATCCATTAGATAATACCTAATACCTAATAGGTATATATTTATTATCGTTTTCATAGCTGTGTGTTTTTCTGAAAACTTTGTTTTGCAGTTAAACCGTGACATCAGAGGGTATTGGTGAATGTGATTGGTCTAATCTTCAACCTGTGACACTCAGTTTAGAGTTTGACATCACAGTTTTTGACAAAGGAATCTGAAACTGCCAGGCAATGTTAATTTTTTGTGTACAACCACATCAAACCACTTCTATCTCAGCCCAGTGTTGCACCTCACCAGAAGAGTCTCAACATGCTCAATGTTTGCCAAACAAATTGCGTTATTGTTTCTTACAAGACAAAACTTCAAATAAATGTTGTTGTTTGTCTTTGTAAGGGGCACCCATTTAATAATTATTGGGAGTTTGAGTTTTCCATGACGAAAAATTATTTATTTCATGAGAACAGCAGCAGTAATTATTTATTTCAAGAGCGCCCCAAATATTCATTCGAAAATCAAGCGTCACCTTGTTGAGATATACCCACACCAGAAATGATTTAATTCAAGACTGCCCAGAAAGAATTTGCTTATTTCACTAAAACTGAGCAAGAAATGAGTTATTTCACTAAAACTGGGCAAGAAATAATATAAAAAAAACTCCAAACCCCCCTACCCCTCGATATTAAATGGTCGCCCCCTAATTTTCCTTTGAGGATAAGTAGTCTGTTTGATTCAGTTGCAGTTCATTGAAGCATTTGTCAACCAGTGCATTTATCAAAGATAAACATACATAATCCATGTGTCAACGCATTTAGTCAGTTTCTTGAAATCTGTGCTTGTGATATACAAAGTTATGCAACTAAATCTGTGACATCACAGTTTTGGGATAAAGCAAAGTACAAAGTTGAAAAACACACAACTATGAAAACGATAATAACTAAACACAGCTAACAACTGATCGGCCATGTGCTCTGGCTCTATTCTGGCTCCAAGGAACTGGTGGTTTTGGGTTATAAATGAAGGGGTGCAGCAGTTTCAGAATCTGTATGCAAAGTGCAACATAATTCAAAAGCTGGAAACAGGTCTTAGCCTCAGTGCCTCTCAGTGAGCTAGTATAAAACTAGCACAGAGACGAACAGGCAGATATCACATCTTTTATGCTTCTTAACATCCCACTGCTTCTTTTGATGGTCTGGTGATGAGACTGTAAGCAAACAGTGTGCTTTGCACAAGCCCTGTAAAAGTGGCATGAAATAGCTGTCCTATGCCTCATTGTCTGAGGCATTGAGCATGATTCTGTGATATATTTCCAGCAAAACCTTAGCTTATATTCTCTGAGCAGCTGTTCTTAAGTTGTTTTGCTGGCCATTCATGAACATGTAAATATATTATTCTGTCTAAGTACCTCCAAGACATTCTCAATTCATTGCAAGCCTTTGTCACAATGATACTCGTGTTGTTATGTCTGTTCAATTGTTATTTTATAATAAAAACAAATCAACGATCTGACTTTCAACATTCGACCATTGTCACCTATTATATGAGTTGACAATTGTCGAATGTTGATTTGTTTTTATTCCTTTATTTAAACCCCCATTAGGGAAATATGTCATACTTGTAAAAGGAATTGAACAATGTAATATTAGCGTTTCATTGTCTCATTTTTGAAATATGGCGTATGTTTGTAAGTTAGGACATGTGTGCTCCTTACATATCAAAATGAAAGTAACATAATACAAATACTTTCAATTTCTGTTACATTAACAGATTACTTAGAACCGCTGATTGTTATTTTTGTAACAGTTTGGGTTGATCTTTGTGCAATTTGTTATTAACTACCTCAAGAGAATACATTTACTTACCAATTTTTATTTGCAAGCCACAACTGATATATATTAATCACTGCACATGACCTCCATCCTCTCTGACTGCAGTTAAAAATTACAATTCAGTTTAGCTAATAGGCCCTAATATGCATATATTTTACATAAATAATTTCTTTGCAATTTACAAATATATAAAACGCCTTACTTCAACACAACTTCAAAAGTAACTTGACATTGAACTCATGAATTATAAAGTACAAACTAGCATAACACCCGTGAAGGCATGACAGGAGAGGGATGAATATAGCAAAACATCACTTCTATTTCTTGTGGGCAGTGTAGGCAAGCTGCTTGCACGTTTCCATAACTAAGCAATCAGTAGTATGGGGGGAAGAGTAGATTGAGGGGTCCATGAATTAATAGTATGATGATAATAATTCCAAAGCAAGTTACCCGTAGATTGGATGAAAAGAACAGAAAACGCAGCTGTTGTACTCTTGTGTATTGTGCTGAACCAGCTTAATAGTAATTACCATTAATTAGGACATTTAGAGGAATGCAATGGCATTGAAAAGGGGAGAGTTTTGCCGTAGAAGGTCAAGGAAGGTTGAGTGTAAATGAGAAGATGAGGCATTTAGTATAACTTGAGATAAATCCCATACGTTATCATTTTAATATAAGAGACATAATATTGAAACTAGACACAATTGTGACGACATGGCCTAGACTGCGATGCAGCAGGTGGTGCAGTTACAATTGGGACCTTCCCAAGTCTTTAACATCTTTTTGAAGACTTTGATACTTGTAGCGCTTTGATATTGCTAGGTAATATATTCCATACATGCGGACCATAATAAGAGAAAGTATTCCTGCCATAACTAATTTTATTGAATTTAGGTAATTATACTTTACAGCCATCTCATAATCTGTAATCACAATCTTTCTCATCTGCCATTTCCTTCATAAAGTTTGGATTTATAGAGTGTATTGTTTTATAATCTTCACATGCTATGGCCTTGGTAGGACAGATATGTAGTGTTTCATGGTCATGGCATTTCAAAATTTCTCTATATTTGGTCTTAAGGTCATTATAAATAAATCATAATGCCCTTTCTTGTACAAATTCCATCTTTCGCATCATTGTCACACTGCAGAAATTCCAAAAAATTGGAAAAAAGTTACAATTTGACAAGACAAACGTTTTGTACACAACTTTCTTTTCTTCAGTGCTAAATACATTCTTGAATCTGAATAGCACATTCAACTGCGTTCCTGCTTTGCTACACAGATTAGCTGCATGAAGATCAAAATTAAGTTGGTCATCAATTGTAATTCCTAGAAATTTGGCTACAGGTAATATCTCCTTGAATTGTAGTATCATTTATGACCATTTGGTCTGGTACAATATCACAAGCTGATAATGATTTCATCAATAAGAATTGCAATTTTTCAGTGTTCACTAGCATAGAATTATCAGAGGATCATTTTCTCTGCTTTAGTAATATCTGTCTGTGTCTGCAGAGCAAGTAGAACTGATTGGTCCCTTATTTTTTTTTTAGGGGGGGGGGTCAGGTGACCCTTTGGCAACAACATTATAGATGTCTGGAAGGGGCCAATAATCTTGGAATAATATTTTGGATGTAAATGATGTGGCTTTGAGAGAAAATGGAAGATCTTAATGCATGTGAATCTGAATCATGTTTGCACAAGCAATTTGTTTGAGGATGTTTATAGCATTCAACTACAATAGCAAAACATCACCCATTTCACCAACACAAAGGCAGCACTGTATGAATGAATGAGTCATTTCAAAATTCTCATTGCAACCTAGATATTAATGAAGAGAGCAAAATATGGAACAACCAGTATTTTATCAGATTATTTATCCACTGGATGGAACAGTGATATACTAGTAAAATTACATCAGACACACCTAAGATGGGTCACAGAAAACACATTTAAACATACAAAAAACATTCAGCTATTCACACAAAAAACATTCAGCTATTCTGAGAGCTTTTGACTCAGTTTCTTTCTGGGGTGTTCCAGCTGTTTTAATACTTTTGTGATAATGTTAGTGATAAATTATATTTTGGTCATTTAATTGAAAGTTAAAATTATGAAAATTGAACCTTTAAGTATTTTATAAATAAAAGATCAAGTTATTTTACGTTTGAAAACAGAGCAATTCAGAATTTCGTATTTGAGAATAATAATTAATTGAAGGAATAATCCTACAGCGAAATGTTCTTCTCGCATCGCTGCATGAATCAGTCCCATATACATGCAGAATTCAAGCTGTATGAATACTTTATCTGCAACTGCATCAACTGCACAGACAACAGGGATCGAACACAGAGCCACAAAATAGTACAAAATATATATGACAAGTACAAGAGTGCACCAGGACAATTGAGAAAAAACATCCAGATCGCAAAGAGCAACAAGTTTGTATCTAGGGCATGTAAAGATAAGCAGGCCATGCTTTTTGTCATTTATTCACAGGCACTCGTTTTTTCTATAGAGTAAGCCTGAACAGAGTGGTATGATAGCTACTGCGTCTTTGAAAATTTCCAGTTCTTCTGAAGAAACATCATCTATATAATTATTACAATGGAAGTACTCAACAACAGTCAAGTTAGCCATCTTGACAAGGAAAACCTGGAGAAGACAACAAAAGGAACGGAAGCGGTATCATTGCCTCCATGTCTTGTTTGCGGAGATGTTTCTTCTGGTCTCCATTTTGGAGCAGTGACGTGTGAAGCTTGCACGGTGAGACATTTATTTATAATTGAAAGAGAAAAGGCTTGGTCAATCACTTTTATCACAAGTTTTTGAAATATGCAACACAACTCAGGTGAAATATAAATGATGATATTATGTCTATATATACCTATACTGAATATTACCGGATATGAATCCGATCCATTCAGAATGGTTTTGGAAAAACTGAAAGCAATATTATGAAAATGTATTTCAAAATAGGTGAATTTTGTTTTGTGAAGAGTTCATATTTGACATAATTTTCTGAACAGACACTGGACATAGCCTGTTGGGTTTTTTCCAACTTTCGTATGATCCTTTTTTTTCTTGAGTTTTTTATGCAGTTTTTATAGCTTGAATCACATGATAAATAACAGAAAGTCGCACACCCCTTGTGACTATAAAGTTTGAGAATAATTGTCAGAAGACAAAGCCAAAGTTGCGCAATTTTTAGGCACTTTGGTTTGCTAATTTAAAGCTTCATCTTCTGATGAGCCTAAGATGTTTGCCTTTCAACTGACTTTTCAAGTCACCTATACTGCAAGATATGATAAGCCAGTGACATTACATGACCAAGTTGAAAGTTAATTAAGAAACTGTTTAGACCATCAATCTGCAAACAGCTATAAGAGGCTGTAATTGTATTTCCTGTATAAATTATTGTAAATTTCATGCATACACTGTACATGAGGGAAAGTTCTCGGTGGGCAATTTGACGTACCTATATTGACATCGATGGGACGTCAATGGGACGTCACAGACATTATCCTGATGTCAGGTGAGGTTAGAATGCGTACTGGGTTGGCAACCTCTTTTAACTTAACTCACTTTATGGCAGAAATGCCAACTTTCAGACACAGGTGGCAACTTTGTCAGTGCGGAAAGTTGGCATTTCTGCCATAAAGTGGGTTAAAATAGCTTGCTAGATTTCCTTCACCCCATTCTCAATTCTATTGAACATTAAGTCTCCCATGTTTATTGCCAATATACCTGCAGTCATTGCCATATACTGTACTCTTCTGGTAAGTTTAAACACAGGGCAAAGGCATACAGGGTGACCCAAAAAGTACGCCTGGCGTAGGAGAAGATTATTTCACATAAGCAAGAAATATTTGAAAAGTTAAGTCAGAAAGTGTTTTAAGGTGACTCAAGCGTGGTAGTTTGATCATACAGATTTTTCTAAAATTTTGCACAGGTAGTCTATGGGACCAATACATTCCAAAAATGAAAAATAAAAAAATTTCACCGACTCGTTTGGTTGCCATGGTAACAGCATATTTGGCCTGATGACTGCTTAAAAGTTATAAATTGAGTTTTTGGTTATGTACCACAGAATAAAGCATTACATGCATTTGTCACACAAAAATGTCAGAAATGTCTTCCCATGGATGTAAACCAATACATTTGCCACAAATTTGAAGAAAAAGGTTAAAATACTTTTTTTCTGTAAGAGTTCAAAGGGCACAAACACACTAATTAATGGCAGATTTTGCATGAATCAATTTTGGCAGTAATCAAATTTTAGGAAAACGATCATACAGATTTTTTTTAAATTTGCAGATATCATAAACAGGTTATTGTCAAACAAATGTCCAAAAATAAAAAAAATTCACCAAGTCGTTTTTTAACTGCAGTACCATGAATATGCCGATGTCAATTTAAAGAAATAAAGACAATTTTAGACACAGTTGCCTGAAATTAGTTGAGAAAATTCTTTTGATAAAGACAAGAAGCTGAAACTTTGAATTAGCATAGAATAGGTGTTACTGCATTCAATAAAAAAATAATTATGCTTCTATCTGCATTAGATCTCATTTAAATAGCAAATTACTGGATGCCATGCTGTTAAAAAAAAGAGAGCAGAAAATGGTAACGTCACAACTTTTTCAGGGCCTGCAGCAGTGGTGACGCTATGTTGCTAGGCAACCAGGCTGCTCAGAAGTATGTGCAGTGTACCACGGTTGAGTCACCTTAACTGCCTTATCCTTCTTCTTCTTCTTCTGTAACGCTCTTCCTTCCGTTAGGACATAGCGCAGCTCCGAAGAGCCATGACTTTTTTGATTATTTAAAATCAGGGAGAATGAAATTCTCCCTGAAAGTAGCGAGGAGTCACCCTACGCTGCCGGCTTTAATTGTTTTCAGCTGTTTTGTCTACTGTACGGCTTCTTGGAAGTGGATGACTTGTGAAAAAATTGTTGACTGGGCTTTCAAAGTTCAAAATGGCATTCGTTGCTAAGTGCCAGAAAATGCCTCCGCCGATTCTTGAAATTTCTGTTTTCAGTGCCTCCAATTGTCACAATTCATAGCAGAAGACGATCACGAAGTCTAAACTGCTTTAGGCAACACACTTTGATCTTACAAGACCCGAAATAATTCATAATGTCAGTAGAAAAACATCTGCTGAATTTGTTGACATGTCGTCATGATGAACGTCGCCAACCAGGGGCCTTATCCTAGGGGGGGATGATAAAATGGCTTTTTCGCTGGGCCCATGCGGGGACGCCTCCAAATCAATCTTTATTGTTTTAAAAGTCCATCCAAACTGAAATTTCTGGATTTCGGACCTGCTACTAGCTGCTACTGGCACTTTCGTATGACAGGAAAAGCGACGTTTTTGTGAAATTTTGTCTATTCGCGATATTTGTTAACTTTAACATGTTTAAAGATAGGAAGTTGAAAATAACATCATTAAGCAGAGTGTCAAGAGAGCTTTCATTTGCATACCAACACTTATAGTCTGTGACAAACACAAAGATCAGATAGATATTTATTTTATTCTTTTAAATTATATGATTACGAAACTATCAAAGACATGGCGTGAAAATAATAGCCTAAATTATAACTAGTCATTTTCAGGAAACCAATGACACTGTGTAGACAGTAGAATCATGTTAAGTAAAGCCTTAGCTTGGAAATGCAGTATCCCCAGTAAGTACACTCATATAAATGTTTTATTGATTCGCCAATCAGTAAGGGTCCAACTGAAATAATTGAGCTAAATCTGTACATAAGTGAATGTCCGTTATTTAGGAAAGATGTGCACTTAAATATTTATAATTGGTAAATAATGAATTAAAAAAGTGCTGTAAATAAATGACTAAACCTTGAAGTTAAACTTATTTTGTAACCTGCATGCATGGTGAAGTGGAGGTCTTGATAACTGAGTGTGCATTAATATTAAATTCAATTAGTCTGTGCTTCCGAGAAGTAAAAAAAATTCATGAAATGTACTGACATTGACCATTTTGAATTAGAATTTTAGAGGAGAAACTTCATACTTGCATCACTAATACAAGAACAAATTGAAAATTTGCAGCAAAATCATAAGTTATGGAGCATAAAAAGGCTGGACAAACTCTTTGATTCTGAAGTGGAAGTGCAACAAAATAAATTTCCATATTGAAAATTAATCAGTGTCCATTTGGAAATTGTACTTGTTCAAGGAAGAGCCCAAAACTCCAAATCCTTCAGGACACCAAAAGATTAGATAATTCAAAGATCTGACATATATCATATTGTACAACTATTGTCTGGTATCAGACAATCTTTTTTTTTCACAGTGCAAATAGGCCTACTGGACTGGTATATTGTAACACTGAGAAATGTATGATATAGAGTAGGTTGGGGCAAGAACCCCGGGTTAGGTGAGAGGCCCCCCCAGGCTTATATCCAAACTTACATTTTTGGTGCGTTTATCTATTGATAGGATTGAAGCTAGAGGCGTTTTAGGTGACGTCACAAATTTTCAGGGCAAACAGCACCAAATCATAGTAGAAATTAAAGAAAGAAAAAAATGTGCATGGTTTTTGTAACTTTGACTAATTCTTTGAAAGGGGTTGTCAGAAATAACTTTGGAAACTTTTGAAAGTATAATAGATATCTGCATTGCTTCACTTTATGACTATCACATCGATACGATTTGGATCATGTTTTTTGAATTTTAGTTCAAAATATAGAGGTCAAATTAAAATATGTGGGTTTGGGGCGAGAGGCCCCACATGATATGGGGCATGAGGCCCCCTTCACTGGGGGGTCAAGGCTGCTTCAGGAACCATTATTAATGTGTACTTTACATTAAAACTTGATAGAATAGCTAATTAAAATAGAAAAAAATTGGGCCTGAAATTGAAACAGGGCAAAAAATATTAAAAAATAAAAGTATGAACAGAAAAATTCTGAAATTCAGAAAAAGTGAATAGAATGCCTTAAAAAGGATAGAAGAACCCTAAGAAATAACTTTTAGGCTGAATGCGCTCGCAAAAAAAATTGCCATAGGATTATAATAGGGGGGCCTCTTGCCCGATGGGTGGGGTAAGAAGGCAATTTTAATTTTTTTACAAAAATGGCCGTAACTCCTTTATTAAAATTGGTAGACATTTGTTTTACTAGTTATTAGTAGAGTCAAGTGATCCCTTCCTGAGAGCATAAGCATTCAAATAATCGCCCATAAAAAGTAGGTCAAATCGCACCTTGAAGTTAAGGGGGGCCGCATGCCCCGACCTACTCTAGGTGTGTGATATAGCAAGTGAAGGTCTGCCACAATATTTAGTAACTATTTGCTAAATGGTTATCACTATCATAATTATATTGAGACTTGTATGTGTAGAAGGGAACCAAGCCATCAAAATCATTGATCTTATACTTTCTCACAACTTTTTTGGGGAAAATAGTAAATGTCAGCGGTAATGGTGACACTGTTATAATGATGATCAAAACTTAGCTATGACATATCTAGTTACAAATTATCCAAGCCGGAGCAAAATCACCAGCACTACACCAATTCCCAGACCTAATATTTGTCACTGTGAATCCCATGTTGTGGTTTACAAAGAACGCCATGGATATTGCAAAAGGATTCATTACGATTTTCATTGATTTGCAGTATAAGTTATCTAAACAAAATTATTACATTTTATATGCATCTGCCATTCAGAGTCATGCCATTCTGGGGGGCACATTGTGGGAATGATTAGATATGAATGTTAAACAAATGTAAAATTTTGTGATTAATGCAAACATACTCCTCTTGCTACCTTTTCTAAACCTCCAAGTGATTATTTTGGAATTGGAAACTGTCACTACACAAAATCACAAATAATTCTACATTCTGTTTATGAAAGTGCAGCAGTGTTTTCCACCCAACCTCTGATAGGGCCATCACCAATTTCTTCTCCTTTCCATCTACTTCAAGCTGTCAGTATTGGCAATCTTCGAATGAGCAGGTTGCTGATACAAGTGATATTGACTTGCAATTCACTATCTGTAATTTTCTATTTCTTGATGAAGTCAGATATATTTTCAAGATTCAGGTCCACCATCCACAATCTAAATTCTTGTCAATGTCCGAGTCCGACTCAAACAACAATTGATGTTTTGGGATTTTCAAGAAACTTCTTTTAAAATGGATCCTAAATGCCCATATCTCAAGAACCACTGCACCTAGAAAGTTGAAATATACACCAAAATGTTCGGAATACCCTATTTCCTATTCAATGTCAATACATTTATATGATTTAAAATCAATACTTTTCAAGTTCTGATGGAAAACACTATTTTCAACATTTAAAAATACGCGGTTTGACATTTTGGCCAGTAGCAGGCTGAATAAGCCATGAAATTCAATTTGGTAAAATTTTTCTCCATTCTGGAGGCAATGAGCAACTTTTGAAGGCGTCCCCGCAAATTTTCAGGATTATCATCCCCCCCTACTTATCCATGCATCTTCTACAACCTGGCACACCAAAAATCAGGAGCAAGTCACACTTTGTTATGCAAAAATCAGGAGCAAGTCACACTTTGTTATGCAGCAAGGTTATGCATATATTTTTGTCCTTTTCGTCTTTCAAACAGGTTGTGTTGATGATTACCAACAAAATGAGCCATAAATAAAAGTCATGTGGCAAAAATCGATTATCTTATGTTCACTTAAAGAAGTGTGAACTTTTTTTGGGTCACCCTGCACCTAAAACATTATAGCAGTTTAAACAGTTATGTTATCCATGGGAAGAATCATTATCTTTACACCTTACAGCTTTATTCTCACAACGATTATTTTTATTTTGACAAACAACCCTTGTGTTTCCAGGTGTTTTTCAGAAGAAGTTTGATAAGGCAAACAGCTTTCACCTGTTCAAGAAGCGGCACCTGCAACATGAACATCAAGAACAGAAGTTGTTGCTCCCATTGTCGTCTTCAGAAATGTGTCTCGGTTGGAATGTCAAAACAAAGTATAGCATTTTGAATATTATAAGTTTACACAACTTGTCTCAAGAAACAATATGACTGCATATATTTCTAGGTCAGAGGTCGACATGCCAAAATGCATCAATGTCATTCACAAGAAATTGTATAAATTATTTCTTGAAAAAAATAATGTAGGTGATTGATACATGTAAGTATAAAAGTTTGCTATAAAAATAGATTTCTTGGTCAGTGTATACTGTAATATGAATACGTTGTGTAATTTTAGGATTATTGCAATCACTATACTTAATGTCATGCAATGAATGAAATTTAAGAGTGCCAACAGAACCATCTCTCTACAAGGGCCTACATAATTATGTTACTGCAGCCTTGGTCAAAATGTTTTATAACTATCACATTTTCTTTCATGGCATGATTTAGGTTGCAAAAGAGGCCGGCGCAGCAAACAACAAAAACACAACTTCAAAAAGATGGAGATCGAAGCAATATCAAAAGCAGAGGGTGCCAGGAGGCAGGAAATGTTGCGAACAGAGCTGATTGAAGACACAATACAGCGACTGAAGAAAGTGCACGAAGAATTCCAGTTGGTCACTCCAGAAGCACTTGAGAAGATACAGAGAGGCAAAGCAGAAAGAAAGGTAAATTCATCCTTGATCCATGAATGGATCCAAACAATATTCAGCAAAATTTATATGCAATTCCCCATGCCATGTAAGCGATATGATTAAAATCAAAGAAACCAGCTGGACATTACCCATGCTGTAAATGATGCTGTATATAATTTATAATTCACGTTTATATATGTAATTCTTGCAGTACACCATACACCGTAAAATTAGAAATTTTAAGTAAGCTTATAGCTATTTTCAGATTAGCGGTCCAAACAGTTTCAAAATTAACATTCAGCTTGGTATTGTGATATTACTGGCTTAAAACTGTTTTTATTATTTGTTTGTTTCAGTTATGGTTTTAAAAAATCAGATGATTTAGTGCATATCAAATCTATAGCTGTCCACTGTCATACCTTGAAAAAACAGGCTATGTTAGCTCAAAGGGATTGTGCTTGCAACCATCTCACTCAATCATTTAAACTGACTCAAAATTTCTAATTTTACAGTGTATGCTCGATGGTCTCTAGACTGTGTATCATACGATATTTCTTCATCTGTAGGTACTACAAGAAGCAATGGAAGATTTTAGCAGACGTTTACCGCCTGAAGAAATTGAGGAATTTTACAGAGAAACTGGGATAGACCTCTCAGGAGTGATGATTGACGTTATACCCTGCGCAAGAGAATGTACGAAAAAATATGCTTTGGCCTATGTTGAATTCTCGAAGCGGATCAAGGAGTTCATGGATCTGTCTCGTTCTGACAGAGTATTTACTCTTCAAAGTAAGGAAAGATACTGGCTTCAAATAAAGAAAGAGTGCATTTTTTTTTAATGCTCTATAGGACCTTTGATTTCCAGTATGGGCAACCATTGGATATTAGAAGGATGTTTCTTACACTGCAGTAGAGATACACATTTTATAAATATTCCTTTTCCTCAATTAAAAAAGGTGCATCAATCATCTGGAACATGGTATCCTTCACCGAAATGTGGGACTTCCATGACCAAACAATCAGTTGCCTCATCTGCGGCACTTGTTTCACGAGGGAACATATCAAAGTCTGTGAAAGAATTGGCATGCCTGTGGGAGTTTTTGAATCTGTTAAGAAGCTCCAGGACCAGCAGCTGACCGAGGATGAAACTGCAATCTTCAGGACTTTTGTGATGTTTGATACAAGTACGTTTGAGCTGTGACATTGTGTCTTTTAACAGTTCCTGGTTAAAATATAATAATATGTAATGTAATGGTAAAATGATACCAGCGCTATACGGTGGTATGGGTTAGGGCCCTGCACGGGACCAGTGGGTCAGTCCAGCTCCCGCCCGCTCCCGCCCGCTCCCGCCCGCTCCCGCCCGCTCCCGCCCGCTCCCGCCCGCTCCCGCCCGCTCCCGCCCGCTCCCGCCCGCTCCCGCCCGCTCCCGCCCGCTCCCGTCAGATTTGTCAATTACAATCCTGCTCCCGTCCCATCCTGTCAAGTTGAATCCCACTCCCATCCCGTCCCGCAACAAATTGCTCCCGGGACTCCCGTTCCCATCCCGTGAAGATGTTGGTCCCGTTTCAGTCCCGTTGAAAAAGAGTCCCTAATAACTGTTACTTTATAAAAATGAAACCTTTAAATAATGCAATTTATATAATTAATAAATGAATAATTTATTTTGCCTCTCAGAAGAGATATATATTGAATACAGTTTCATTAGACGGTGCAGAAATATTGCAATTAGTCAATTTCAATTTATGCTACAGAAGAACTCACACTTTTAAACCTGTCAAAGCAAATTAGAAATGTGATTGCAATTAGACAAGACATTACAGATTCACTATCTGAGCAGTCCAACCATGTTCCTGAAATAGCATCTCAGTAAATATGTGATCAGCATTCAAACATAATTTTCATTTAAATAATAAAAGGTATTAATAAAAGGTAATATGACTTTTGATTATGATTTATCCATAAATTATTAATTTCATTTCACCCACTAAATTTGCTGGTTAACCTTTCAAGAATAAGTGCATGGTTATGATAATTATTTGAGAAATAACTTTTTTTTCCTCATGCATCAAAGTATGCTGTTTAGATAGATAAATTCAGTAATTATTCAATCAATTTCAATGCCATCTTTTGGAGGGGTTTTCCATGTTCATTGAGCCATGTAGGCGTGAATGCATTGGCCTATTGTCTTCAGCAAAGAAATTGGGTCACTGCATGTACCAGACCTTGTACAGTGTACACAGGTGTGAGAATTACCCTCTTTACAATTGGACATGGAACTTTCACAATAGAATGTCAATTTTCATCCATCGCTTGATTAAACATAATCTGTGTCAATTAAACTAATTAAATCATTAATAATAAATGTTTTATTCATTAAAACAAGACAATTGCAGTTAAATAAATTAATATTTACAAGCAAATAAAAAAATAATGTTTATAAATAACTATTTGGTACAAAGATACCCAATAACCTCATTAATTTCCTGGGTGTCTAATAAAAACAAGTGATTAAAATCTGAATATCTTATTCTGCCTAGTTCCTTAATTTGACAAGCATGGCACTGCATGCATTTAGATTCATTCTGCTGGTTAGTAACTATTGTAAGGGGTTATATGAGCTATATTATTTAAATATTCATAATAAATAGAAATTAACAAATAAAAATGAAATCAGACAAAATATGTAAATAGCACAGAATAACTAAAATAGAACATCCATGGTGTAGAAGGGTTTATGTTTAAGTAATCCAAAATATGCCAGCATTGGGTATCATGACCAGAGTTTAGCAATGCAAACATGAGTGATACTGAGATATGGACGGGAGTGCAACGGAATTAGCGCTTGAAGTTCCAAGTCACTCCCATCCCGTTCCCGGGCTTTTGGGGTGGAGGGGATCCCAGTCCCGTCCCATCCCGCCAGTTTCAATCCCGCTCCCGTCCCGCTCCCGGCCCCAAACTGGCCTGGGACTCCCATGGGTCCCATGGGAGGCGGGACCCATTGTCCCGTCAATCCCGTCCCGTCCCGTGCAGGGCCCTAGTATGGGTCAACCAAAACAGATAAAAAGACCCAAAAAATCACTCACAACTTCTAAGGAGGTTATCCCAAGAAGCCACAGAAAGTTACAAATTATTTGGAATAGAAATTCAAGCTTTTGATGCACTTTATACCCAGCGTGTTCGAGCTGTATGAAAATTTTGTCATGCTGAAATTTTACGTTTGTGTGTCCTCTTAGCTATGCTGAATTTTGCAGTGTCTGACAATGACAATTGATTAGGGCAATGACTTAAAAGTGAAAATTTTCTCCTCGCATCCCTGAGTCAAGAATAAATACGAGTTATGTGCAGAATACTAAGCTGTATGAATATTTTTGTCCGCAACTGTATAGATACTACGGAATAAAATCAACAATCGTGTGTATGCACATTTATATAGAGTACACACTACATTTATATGAGATTTTGATATCAATGCTTTTATATTTTATGTTTACCGCAGCCTGGTATTAAAACCTGGCTGGTCTGTGGGGTGGAAGGTGGGGATACAGCACTGGGGCAGGTGTGGTTGGCAGAATTTTAAGGGAGTCCCCCAAGTGCCTCTAAGCTATGCAAGATCTTTTGTTGTTTACACAACTTTGACGTTTTAAAGGTATTTTAAAACTAATTGGGAAACCATAAGTAATTTTAAGAGTATTTTAAAACTAATTGGGAAACAATAAGTAATTTAACAGTAGTGATCACATCTAACCGTATTACCGTAATGATAGACCTTATTCAATTCCTGCATTCACACTTTAATAGAAACACATGAATCAAAGTTCTATATTTAGAAACTCCTGAACATACACAGAAACTGACGAAACTCTTTTTACTTGTGTTGGTATACCAAGTCACAGGAGCAAGATGGTATTTGGGCGATTCCCCCTGCTAGGGATCTTAGACGCCATCTACGAAAAGGTCCAGAATTCATTACTCAAACAAATGTTGTTGATTTCAGGTCAAATCGATGCAGATTTGGAGGAACCAGAAAAAATATCCGAAATTCAGGAAGTTTTATCAGATTGCCTGATGCATACGTTGATCAAGAATAGAGGGAAAAAAGGTGCAACACGAACATTTGCAAAACTTGTAGATTTCATCGTTGACACAAGATTGTGTTTATATGAAAAGAAGAAAAGACTCGAATATTGCTTGGCATATGATCTTCGTGGTGAAGTGAACTTTGCCAAGATTACTGCTGAGGTGTTTTGTCTTCCTAAATTATTCGTTCCCGACATTGGACAGGAATTCATGAACATACATTCATCGTAGCATAATCATAGCACACACCGCACATTGTATTTTTTCTTGGTTATATGATGTTTGTAGTGGTGTGAAACATGGCATGATGTGCTATTAATCTATGCTTTCTGATGGTACATATCATCTGCAGAATATTTAACTGAATGACAGGACAATGATTGTATTTGTATTTTGGGTGCTGATAAGTTAGACTGAATTGAACTAGACATAGTTTAGATAGCTTAACCAGATCTATAGATGATAACCAGAAGGATATTAGTTTCAAGAGACCACGTCATGCCGAAGGTGCCACTTCCTGATAGGTTCATATTGCAAAGGATTATTTGCGAAAATATGAATGCACATATAAATTAACCAATAGATAAACGTATGGTCCAAAACAAGCGAGATTCTGGTCCATTGATGTTAGGCCTATAGGGACAATTCATAATTTCAGGGACGGACGCAGTGGAGGGGGGGGCAGAGAGGTATACCCCTTCACCGGATGAATTTTAAAATATTTTTGCATGCCAATTATGTCAGTATGGCATAACACCACTGGGATTTTCCGGACTCCCCCCCTGCAAAATTTTTGTTACTAGGGAGGGGGAATGAATTTGAATTGGATTTTTATTGACGAGGACAAAAACATGAATTACTCGTACAATAAAACAAGGGAGTTAAAACTGAGAATAAGTTATAATCGTGATGATATGATATGATATAGCCTAGTGAAGGAACACTAAATAACAAAACTGGGCGAAAATGTATAATTGTAGTAAAGCATAATGTAGGTACCGTAAAACGGGGTTACTTTGGCCGCTTCGGAGCACCAAATTTGTGTTCTGAGAAAAACTATTCGTTGAATATCAACAATTTTGTGCCACAACACAGCCAGTACATTGAGCTTTCCGTCTATCAAAAAGCTTTCCAAAATCTATAATGGTTCTATGTTTTATTACATAACTAAAGGGTCAGCCAAAGTAACCCCGGAGTTGGGGTAACTTTGGCCACCTTAGATTTTGAGCATGTACTACCATGTACTCCAGTAGTATTTAATTAGTTCTGTTATTTTGGCCACCCAATAAGCCGAGGAATGCATTTTCGTAATCTAGAAGGAGTTGTGACTCATTCGCAGATTCTGAACAAAAATTAAGTATTGATACGTGTATATATATAACCATACTCTATACACTGTAAAATTCGAAATTCTGAGTCAGCTTAAATGAATGAGTGAGATGGTTGCACAATTTGTTCGCTGTTATAACTTAATACAAACAAGCTTTGTTGGCTCAAAGGAATTGTGCAACCATCTCACTCAATCATTTGAGCTGACTCAAAATTCATATTTTACAGTGTATGTACTACTGCCTCCTAATGCAGAATGACATTGTGTGAACATAACCCAGTTTTTAGGTCACAAGAATGTAAGATACACTGAGCGTCATTAAAAACGCAACATCATTAAAGAACAAACTTTCCTAAGTTCTAATTGTTCAATAATTGTCAAATCTAGCACACACCTCATGTATGGTGTTAAAAGGCATATTTAGTCAGGGAGCAGAGGAGCCAAAAGTAGGCTTAGGTCTTACTCATGAGAGCACCACTTGAATTTGGTACCAATTGAAAGAGGACACTTTGGAATTTCAGAAACCATGGTTTTCACTTTCCAAAGGTGGTAGGTTTTCTTTCTGGGAGGGGTAAAAGGTCAACGACCTCTTGATTTCACAGTCATTTTATGAAAAATGTATTTTCTTAATGTTTTCAGCATAACTTTTCAAGTGTTTTACATATTTATTTCAAATTTACCAAAAGTAGAGATGATTCCATGTTATTTGGGTAACTAATTAAAAAAATGCACTTTGACCTATTTTTGGGGTCATATGGGGTCAACAAAATTGATAAATATCGAAAATTTCACTCAAAATAGCTATATATACTTGAATATGTTATTGTCATGCCCAAAATATTAAATGAATCAAGATAATTTCTCATGCACCAGGAAGTCACATGGGCTAGCATTACATATGTTGGGAGATTTTGGTTGCTATGGATACATGTTACCTAAAGGGAGGGGTAAAGCTAAAAACTGCACCGTCTATTTTTGGGCAAAATTTATATTCATTTATGGGACAATTTCCATATCATTTGTTTCTTCTGTTCATGGATATGCCTCATTATGAACAAATGCCATTCCAAATTATTGGTCAAACAAATATTCTATGAATAAATATTAAAATATTGGTTGCTGTAGATACCTGTTAGCCATAGAAGGTGTGAAATCTGAAACCTAGGTCTCTGTTTTTGGGCAAAATTTACCTTCATTTATAGCACAATTTCCAAATCATTTGTTTTTCTTGTCTATGTACGTAATATTATTAGGAGATACCATCCTTATTTACTGCTCTCACAAATATTTGATAAATATATATTTCAAAATATTGGTTGCTATGGATACCTGTTAGCCATAGAAGGGGTAAAGCTCTAAACGTCATCCACCATTTTCGGTAAAATTCACCTTGATTTACAGCGTCATTTCCACATCATTTGCTTTTTTGTTTATGAATATGCCCTATTATTTAGAAATACTATTTCAAATCATAAATCAAACAAATATTCAACAAATATATATGGTTTGCTATGGATATTTTTAAGCCAAAGAAGGGAAGAAATCTGAAACCTCGCCCTCTGTTTAAGGCCGTAATTTACCTTCATTAATGGCAGAATTTCCATATCATTTGTTCTTCTGTTTATTGATATGCTATGTTATGAGGAAATACCATCCTTATTTACTGTTCAGACAAATATTCAATTAATATTATTAATATATTATTAAAATATTAGTTGCTATGGATACCTGTTATCCATCGGACAGGTGAAAACCGAAACCTTGCCTCCTGTTTTTGGGCAAAATTAATCTTCGTTTATAACACATGTAACTTCCACATAATTTATCATTCTGTTTATGGATATGCCATGTTTTGAGGAAATACCCTTATCTACTGCTCACTAATAAATATGGGTTCCGGTGTATACCTGTTACCAATAGGAGGGGTTAAAATCGAAACCTCACCATCTGTTTTAGGGCAAAATTTATGTTCATTATCGACACAATTTCCACAGCATTTGTGTCTGTTTAAGGATATGCCATGTTATAAAGAAATACCACCCTTATTTACTGCTTACACAAATATGAAATAAAAATATATATATTCAAATATTCGTTGTCACAGATACCAGTTATCCATAAGAGGGGTGAAAACCAAGATATCGCCCTTTGTCTTTGGGAAAAATTTACCGGAATTTATAGCTCAATATCCATATCATTTGTTTCTTCTGTTCATTGGTATGCCACGTTATAAAGAAAATATCATTACTATTTACTGCTCACATAAATATTCAATAAATAAAATATATAAATATTGGTTGTTATGGATACCTGTCACCCATAGGAGGGGTGAAACTGACACCTCATCCTCAGTTTTCAGGCAGAAATTAACTTAATTTGCAGCACAATTTCCACATCATTTGTTCTTCTTTTTATGGATATACCATGCTCTGAGGAAATGCCCCTGATGTACTGCTCACAAATATATTCAATAAATATATATATTCGAATATTGGTTGCTATGGATACCTGTTACCAACAGGAGGGGTGAAAACACAAAAATTCACCATCATTTATGGCAAAATTTCCGCATAATGCACTTACAATATCTATCTATATTGGCATATATGTTGTGATTTCGCCCAAAAACTGAGGGCGAGCTTTTAAATTAAAATCTCCACCTGTGAGTAACAGGTTTCCATGGTAACCAAAAAATTTTATATTCACTGAATATTTGGAGTGACCTGTAATTGGGATGGTATTCACTAATAATATGATATGTCTAGGAACAGAAGAGGCAAAAGACATTGAAATTGAATCATAAATGAAGGTAAATTTCCCCGAAAAATTTTAGGCAAAGTTTCAACTTTTACTCCTTCTACGGGTGGCAAGTGTCCTAAACAAACAAAATTTAGAAATATATATTGATTGAATATTTGTGTGACAACAATCAATGATGGTATTTCCTCAAAATGTGGCATATATGTGAGCGGAAGAGCAAGAGATGTGGAAATTGTGCCTTAAAGGAAGGTAAATTTTCCCCAAAAATGCAGGGTGAGATTTCAGTTTTCACCCATCCTACAGGGTGACCCAAAACAAAGTTCACACTTTTGCAAATGAACTTTACCAATGCACACTGCAGCTAAAAACTGCACAGTCTTCATGAAATTACACACAGTGACGTTCAAACATATTGACAAAATACTCTTAAAGATATATTGTCCTAGTTACAAAATTGATCTCACAGTGACCTCTATGTAACCTATATCCTTGAAATTCAAGGGTTTTCATGTTTTCGTCTGTTTCTTATATAAAATGATTTTTAGAAGTCAGTTGATGACCAAAATGTCTTAAAGGTAATGCCATCTATATATGCCATTGACATTTAGTAATATTGCAGGCCATCAAGGCTTGGTGGGAACAGATTACTTCTGATCGCAATTTACCAAAATTTTGACTGGCCACTTTTGAGATCCTGTACAGTGGGTTTAAGCTGGTCAGAATGTATATTTATGTTCAGAACATAGTTTTTGCACCTCCAGCTGTGATTTGATGTATCATTCATCCAGGTTGAATCTATATTTTATCAGCTCCTTTATGTCGAATGAAATATATGTCTGTCAATCAACTAACAAGGTAGTAATTGCTCAAATTCAATTAATACAATGTATATGGTCCTAAAACTACATTTTTTGGTTTTGGTAGAATGTCAACTACATTTTATGTCAATATCATGACAATGCTTGGATTAAAGCATCCTCCATGATTATCTATACATGGAGAGATTGGTGGCACGCAATGACCCGTAAAGTCCTCACACCTCCATTTCATTTTTTATTTTTTTATTTATAAATATATTTTAAAAGGGTTAATCACTCAGCAAAATAAGCATGCTGTTTTTCGGTAATGCCCTTTAGAATAAATAACAATATATAATAATAAAACAAAATGGTTCAGATGAACCTAAAAATCAATAACAAATTATCAGTTCCTTCAAATATTCTTGTGCCACAATTTCAGAGTTTGAGATAAAGCAATTCATTCTTTAGGAACAAGGCATTTATTAGGCCTCCATACTTTATTGTAAAACACTTTTTGACTTTACTTTTCAAATATTTCCTGCTAAACAGTAATAATCTCTCCTATACCTGGCATATTATGCCTTGCGTGACCATTTGATATTATTCTAAGGGGTCCTGATGTTTGTAGGACCACATTTTCCTGTGTCAAGCTTCTTTACATATCATGTAACAAATTTCAATCAATTTTTTTATATCTCAGACCACTTATATTGGCATTTTCAACAGCCTTATCCATGCATCCTCTTCAACCCAGCACAGCAGAAAATCCGGGACAACTCACACTTTGTTATAGCAGCAAGGCTATGCAAATATGTCTGTAATTTTTGCGTTTCAAACACAATGTGTTGAAAATTACCAACAAAATGAGCCATAAATCAAAGTCCTGTGGCAAAAATTGATGACCTTATGACAATTCAAAGAAGTGTGAACTTTTTTTTGGGTCGCCCTGTATGGGTAATATCCACTGCAACAGGTGTCAATAGCAACCGGGATTTTGGTATATTTATTGAATAGTTGTGTAAGCAGTAAATATGAATGGTATTCCCTTATAATGAGGCATATCCATAAAGAGAATAAACAAATGATGTGGAAATTGTTCCACTGGCAAATAAGGATACATTTTTCCCAAATACAGAGGGTGCGGTTTCATATTTCACCCCTTCTCTGGCTAACAGGTATCCATGGCAACCAATATTTTGATATATATATATATATATATTTATTAAATATTTGTGAGAGCAGTAAATAAGGATGGTATTTCCTAATAATATGAAATACCATGAACAGGTGAAACTAATGTTATGGAAATTGTGCTATAAATGAAGGTAAATTTTGCCCAAAACCAGAGACCGAGGTTTCAGATTTCACACCATCTTTGGTAAACAGGTATCTACATCAAACAATGTATATTCATAGAATATTTGAAGGAACCCACATTTATGTTTGAGCAGTAAATGAGGGGTATTTCCTCAAAACATGGCATATCCATAAATAGATTAATAAATTATGTGGAAGTTGTGTTATAAACGAAGACTGATTTTGCCCAAAAACAGAGGGCAAGGTTTTGGTTTTCACATGTCCTCTTGATAACAGGTATCCATAGCAGCCAATATTTTAATAATACATTAATTGAATATTTGTCTGAGCAGTTATCCCAATAACATAGCACATCCATAAACAGAAGAACAAATGATATGGAAATTCTACCATTAATGAAGGTAAATTACGGCCTTAAACAGAGGGCGAGGTTTCAGATTTCTTCCCTTCTTTGGCAAACAAATAGCCATAGTAACCCATATTTTGCTATATATTAGTTGACTATTTGTTTGATTTGTAATTTGAAATAGTATTTCTACATTATAGGGCATATTCATAAACAGAAAAGCAAATGATGTGGAAATGATGCTGTAAATCAAGGTGAATTTTGCCGAAAATGGTGGGTGACGTTCAGAGATTTACCCCTTTTATGGCTAGCAGGTATCCATAGCAACCAATATTTTGAAATATATATTTATCAAATATTTGTGAGAGCAGTAAATAAGGATGGTATCTCCTAATAATATTTCATATATAGACAAGAAAAACAAATGATTTGGAAATTGTGCTATAAATGAAGGTAAATTTTGTTCAAAAACAGAGACCTAGGTTTCAGATTTCACATCTTCTATGGCTAACAGGTATCTACAGCAACCAATGTTTTAATATTTATTCATAGAATATTTGTTTGACCAATAATTTGGAATGGCATTTGTTCATAATGAGGCATATCCATAAACAGAAGAAACAAATGATATGGAAATTGTCCCATAAATGAATATAAATTTTGCCCAAAAATGGACCGTGCAGCTTTGAGCTTTACCCCTCCCTATAGGTAACATGTATCCATAGCAACCAATGTTTCCCAACATATGTAATGCTAGCCCATGTGACTTCCTGGTGCATGAGAAATCATCTTGATTTATTTAATAATTGGGGCATGACAATAACATATTGAAGTAAATATAGCTATTTTGAGTGAAATTTTCGATATTTATCAATTTTGTTGACCCCATTTGACCCCAAAAATAGGTCAAAGTGCATTTTTTTAATTAGTGACCCAAATAACGTGGAATCATCTTCACTTTTGGTGAATTTGGAATAAATATGTAAAACACTTGAAAAGTTATGCTGAAAACATTAAGAAAATGCATTTTTCATAAAATGACTGTAAAATCAAGAGGTCGTTGACCTTTTACCCCTCCCAGAAAGAAAACCTACCACCTTTGGAAAGTGAAAACCATGGTTCCTGAAACTCCAAAGTGTCCTCTATCAATTGGTACCAAATTCAAGCGGTGCTCTCATGAGTAAGACCTGTACAAGAAATAAGCCTCTTTTTTGAGATATCTCCCTGACTAATTACTAAATTTCATGAAAAAGCATTCACTTTTGGCTACACAGTGCTAATTATAGTGAGTTCTGTTTGAAACTTCAGTTCACACACTGCGCTTCAATGGAAATGCACTAATGGAAATATTGGTTTTCTGGCATATTGGATGGGACAAATCTTATAAAATTTTCACATAACAGGCACAGGAGTTTCCAAAAGCTGTCCGACAAACATTTTGAAAAAAATATTGAGGATAAAGCAGATTTTGAATGAAAAGGTCAAATTGAGAAATTACCAACTGAAAATGACGCATGCAAACTCAAAGTACTGAAAAATTGAGTTTTTATGCATGCCCAGGATAGAAATACACACATAGACACTCATTCCATTTCAATACTGTTTAAAAATCTGAATAAAACATCGTTTTTGAAGATTTTGACAAAAAGCTCCTGTAGGGGGCAGGGCAGCATTGACACTTAAATTTTATTAATTTGATCATCTTAAATTGTGGTTGAATCAAATATCCCTTTTTTTCCATCCAATCAAACAATTAAAATGGTCGACTTTCCTTACCTATTAAAAAATATTGTGGAAAGAACAGCAAAGATATTGAAATTAATGATCACGGAATCTTGAAATTTTGTGACTTGCATTTTCGACAGTAGTCACGACGATTTAATTTGTCACAGAAGTATTGCACCTAGGGATGTGAAAATTGTCATGAATATACCTGACGGCAACTACTAGGTGTGGGCAAACTTTCAGTTTGATACTCCTAGAGGAAGTGCAATTTTAAGCCATTTTGCAATGTTGCGTTTTTAATGATGCTCAGTGTATACTACCAGTCATAAAAGGAGTGATTTTAAAACAATTTTTATCAATCATGGTCAATTCCACAAGTACCACTTTTAGCATTTTTTAAAATCTCAGTGATTGTCAAATCATTCACAGTAACAAACAAGTATGGTCTCTACTGCCCTAAACAAGTTAAATTTTTCTCATATTGTGCTCCGTTTTGAAATAATCAACATTTTCCTCCTATCTGTTCAGAATTTAAAGCAAAAATCAAAATTGAAAGAAGCAGTTGCTTATTATCTTCATACTGATCACACATACATCACAGAAAAGCAAAGTCATGTTTTCATGCCGGCAAAGGTACTCGGAAGTTGTTTTGAAAACATAGTTACTAACACTAATGTTGAAGAGGATTCACACTTCATCTTCGTTAGACTTTGCTGGTACATTGTCCCATCAGTCACGCCAAAACATTTATATAATAAATAGACCTCAATCAGTGAATTTTTTGTTTTTGGCAGACTTTTTTCATTGTTATCTAGTACATAGTGACAGATAACTGGGCATGAATTGTCTTGAAGATTATTCTCACTCATTTGTACGAAGAATGGTGTGTAAACATTGTCCCATCAGTCACATTCGAACATGATAAACTGACCATATGCAGAGAATTACTTGTTTTTTTGTTGATTTTAATCATTATTATTCTGTATAAACTGACACATAAATGAGCATGGATTGTCCTTTCTAATTTCCAATATTTTTTATGGCAAAAAAGTACTGAAATCCTGGCCCTGAATTAAAAAAACCCTACTTGGAAAATGGTGAAAAGTTTGGTGATGGATAACTTGTTGCTGAACTGCATGGCAGGGTCTATTAATGTTAATAGGAAATATAAAGAAATCAAAAGTAAAAAGGATTATTTTCAAGGACGGCTTGGATTAAAAAGGATTGCAATTACTCAGTAAATCTGGTACCAGAAGCATGGAAGCTGTCTCCCCACAGATGTGACAAACGAATTGGTTTCCTGTTTAGGCCTTTAATAGATATGTTACTGAAAATGTTTCTGACAAGTATTTCTAGCCTAGAAAATACACTTTAGATGATTTGAAGCCCATAGCATAGACCATAATATGCATATTGCACACATTTAAACTGTGCCGAGCATAAAAAAAACTAACATTTCAATGATTTTTTTTTTTCGTGTGAAGGGATTGAGACACATCCAAAAATTTTGGAACATCGTTAGATATTTACCATGACTAATCACCAAAAAAAAATGTTATTGTGAACATTTGCCCACATGGTCATTTTGCCGATATAAAACTCCAATTTTCCGCCGTTTTTCATTCTGGACTTACATTTGGACTACCGCTACACCTTGAACAATGTAGTTATCTGTGAATCTTTTTTTTGTACACTCTGGGCCTACACTAAAATAATTATGTGTTAAATGTATTAAATTGACAATGTATTATTTTCTGATGGATCATCGTATTACCTTAACCTTATATTTTGTTTATAATCTGAATCTAAAGACTTTTATTAAATACTTTTGAGATACTGTCCCATCAGTCACAAAGAGGTGTCCCATCAGTCACAGAATGAATGAGGTACTGCTGAAGAACCATTGATCCACCAGTCTAAATTTGGATCTGATTTGAAAGCTTATCTCAATACAATTGCAATGCACTATGACAATAAGGTGTGACATTTGAACTGAGATAGTAATTACATTTTTAGCAAACTCACAAAAAACGGTAGTCAAAAAAGTCCCATCAGTCACAAGAGCATATTTGATCTCATATCAAAACTAAAAATCATATTCAGGGGATGTTTTTATAATATTTTGCAACTTCATTGGCACAAGAACAAAACCTTCCTCTCAATCCTTCCATTACATTTTGACTCCTATTAAGGTGCAAAATACATTGATTGTCCCAAAGTCACCGTTGAATTGACCTGATATGACATTTTAGAATTTTATTCTAATTTACAATTTTTTGCATAATTTACCAATGTAACATTATGTTGACAAAAACCATAAAAAGTAGTCCAATATAAAATAACTTTGTCTGATGCTATTTTGGATGAAATGATATGTCTATGGTGGTTCACAGCTTCCCTAGCAGCCAGTACATCATTGTTATGTTATGCTTGTTAAATGACACAACCTCAATTATTGCATTGGACCATTTATGGTATTTTTTTAGCATCTATAGCAGTCAACACACATAACTTTCAGGGTCATACACCTGTTTGTCAAATCAAGGTTTATGCCTCCTTGACTGCTATTATGCTATTAGCTACAAACTGTTCCAACTCTTGCCAATTGCCATTTCCATGGGTGGCAAAAGTAACCCCGACAATGACTTGGAGATTTGGGGTAACATTGACCATAGCCCTAAACTCACTAAATTGCATAACACATGAACAAATCCTGTGTAGTTTGAAACTTTGATATATTATCTTTAAACATAGGCTGCGTAGCAGCAAACCTTCAGCGAAAAAACAACATTTAAAAAGGACACCATTACACCATAATAGTGATGTGAAACTAATTGCATGTAGTATTTACAATAGGGGCCCGATCTTGGTCTGAAATTATCTATACGCCCCGCCATACGCCCGCCTGCAGGCAAAGGTACGTTGACCGATGGAAAGCCCTTACTAGACCAATGTACATATAATATGGACCAGTTTCATGCATAAACAAGGAATAAGTTGTGAGATATGGGTCAGAATATTTGAAAAAGCATTAAGAATAATAATCAAGCAGACCAACAAAAGGCGCTAAAATATTATATAGGTGATGTATATAAAATTTCCTCTACATGCAATGATGGCCAAGTTTTGGCCTGGAAAAAAAAAAAAAATTTTTTATATTTTTTTGTCAATATTTCAAGATGTATACAATATCGATGAATCACACCCACAAAAGGCACAAATTAATCATATAGGTGACATGTGTAACATATTTCATCCATGTACATGCAATTGTGGGCAAAATTTGGCCCAAAATGCAAAAAAAAAAAATTTAATAAATTTTTCTCAATATTCCAAAAAGTATGGAATATCAATCAATCAGACCGTGAAAACATACAACTAGACTGTATAGGCTACATGTGTACAAAATTTCATCCATGTACATGTATTAGGGGCTGAGTTGTAGCCAGGACATGAAAAAAAGGATTTTTTAATATTTTTCTCAATATTTAAAAAAGTACAAAATATCCATCCATGAGACAATCAAAAGGCACAATTAGACCATACAGGCTACATGGGTACCAAATTTCATCCATGTGCATGCAACAGGGGCTGAGTCCTAGCCCGGAAACGAAAAAATAATTTTTTTATATTTTGCTCAATATTTCAAAAATTACAAAAGTTCCATCAATCAAACCATCAAAAGGCACAACTAGACCATATAGGCTACATGTGTACCAAATTTCATCCATATAGATTCAATAGGGGCTGAGTACTGGCCCGGAAACTATCTTTCCGCCCGCCGCCCGGACGCCCGACCGCCCGGACGCCCGCCCGGCGGACAGACAACTTTTGACCAAAACAATACCTTCTTCGAACTTCGTTCGCTGAAGGTAAAAATCTTCCACAGTTTTCACTGTGTAAGCTTGCACTCGACCCATCCAGAACAAAGTAGACATTTCCCTGCAAAATCACACTTTTTGCATAGAATGGTCTTCACAAGAAGCACTGGTATCAGACAACACCCTAGACTTATTCCTGACCAACCGACCTGGTCTCATCAACAGATGTACCCCAATCCCAGGACTATCAGACCACGATGCGGTCTATATAGAGTCAAGGGCAACAGCCGCAAGAAATAGACCAGTCAAAAGAAAAATACATCTGTGGAAGAGGGCGAACACAGAAAACCTAAAGGCGGACTGCCTCGTCTTCCAACACCACTTCATGAGAAAATTCACCAGCTCTGCTATGGCAGAGAACTCATCCCTGACTGACGAAATGTGGAACGACATCCAGTCAAATCTCTCAAAGATCATTAATGACAACGTACCGACTAAGACAACAAGCAGTAGCTACAATCAGCCGTGGATAAATCGAGAAGTCAAAAAACTGTCCAGAAGGAAGAAGAGGTATTTCCTCAAGGCAAAGCAGACACAGAACATCGATGACTTCAAGAAATATAAAGAGGTGAAGACAGCAACCAGAAGAGCATGTAAAAAGGCCTACAGAGACTACATAGAAGACATCATCTCACCTGACAGCACAACAAATCCGAAGAGATTCTGGGGCTTCATAAATAGCAAGAAGACAGAGAACTCCGGCGTGGCATCACTCAAAGACTCAGACGGGCTCACATATTCAGATCCGATAAAGAAAGCCAATATCCTCAACGAGCAATTTTCTTCAGTATTTAATTCAAATGAACCTGCGGACAACATCATCATCCCAGAAGATATTAACAGCCGTATGGATGATATTAACATCACACCTAAAGGAGTCAACAAACTACTAAGAAATTTAAAGATCCATAAAGCTACAGGACCTGACGGCATCTCAACAAAACTTCTGAAAGAACTCTGCGAAGAATTAACACCGATCTACACTCTGTTCTTCCAGACCTCCATCAAGGAAGGAAAAGTACCCCAAGAATGGAAGAAGGCAGATGTCGTCCCTATATACAAAAAAGGAGCTAAGAACAAGCCAGAGAATTATCGACCAGTCTCTTTAACATCCGTCACATGCAAACTACTCGAGCATATCATCACAAGCAGCATAATGAAGTACCTAGAGGCTAAGAACATCCTGACAGACCTCCAACATGGATTCCGACGCAACAGGTCATGCGAGACTCAACTAATCACCACCATCCACGAGTTAGCAGAAACATTGGACGAAAAGAGCCAAACAGATCTGATCCTTCTTGATTTTTCGATGGCATTCGATAAAGTCCCTCACAAGCATCTCATGATGAAGCTGCAGCAATACGGAATACGAGGAAATACTCATAAATGGATCACAGACTTTCTGACCAATCGAGTCCAACAAGTCATTCTGGAAGGAGGAACATCTGACAGCGCACCCGTAGAGTCAGGAGTACCGCAAGGCAGCGTACTGGGGCCCACACTGTTTCTCTTGTATATAAATGACCTGCCATCATATCTCTCCAACGACAGCAAAGTTAGACTATTCGCTGACGACTGCGTTCTTTATAGAAGAATTGACACCATCGAAGACAGTAAAAAGCTGCAAGCAGATTTAGAAGAATTACAACGCTGGGAGAACGACTGGATGATGGCCTTCCACCCTCAAAAATGCCAGGTAATCAACATCACCAACAAAAGGAGTCCACTGAAGTATGACTACAACATCCATAACCAGATCCTGGAATGTGCAGAATCTGCCAAATACCTGGGCGTTACCATAGACAAGAAACTGACCTGGAATGACCACATCAACCAAGTAGCCAAGAAGGCTAACAACAGCAGGGCCTTTCTTCAACGGAACATCTATCACTGCCCACCTTCCACCAAAGAGCTGTGTTACAAGACCTTGGTGAGACCTCAGATGGAATATGCGAGCACGGTTTGGGACCCACATACCTCCTGCAATATCAAGAAATTGGAGATGGTCCAGAGGCGAGCCGCCAGATTCGTCAGAAACGACTTCCGTCGAACCAGCAGTGTCACAGAAATGTTAAATCAACTTAAATGGCAGTCACTCCAAGATCGAAGAAAAAACAGCAAAATCGTCATGTTCTACAAAATTATAAATCACATTGTTGCAGTGCCACACCATCACCTAGTGCCATTGACGTCGATCATCCGAGGCCACAATCAACGCTACCTAATTCCACACGCAAGAACCACAGCCTACAAGTCATCATACTTTCCGGACACAATTAGGCTATGGAACAACCTACCAGCTGCATCGCTGAACTGTAACACCTTCGAGGGCTTCAAATCAAATATCCTCAGGACTGCACAATAATCGTCGTATCTGGATTTTAGACTGTATATAGCGCATTTTATCCCCACGGAGTGGCAACTTTTATCAATGACGGGCACCTGCCGCTTCGCGCACCAGCACAAGGTTCGAGGATACACAATTGTGGACTGAACCTACTAGGAAGAAGAAGAAGAAGAAGAAGATGATATTGAAACAAAATTTATGTACTTAAAAAGTAGACAAGTACGAGGGGTTTTCCATAAGTTCTGTCCAACTGGCCATAACTTTTGCTAGATTTGATGTAGAAACATGATATTTGGGTCAGATAATACTGAAGTAATTCTGAAATAACAACCAAAATGTCAGATCATACAGATAAAAATAAATCCTTAATCTGTTGCTATGGAAACCAGAAGTCATGAAATGCGGCCCAGATTTTGTAGTGCTCACTTAAAAAGAATAGAATACCTGCTTACATAACTGTGTTTTGACTAATTGAATTAAGTTATATTCACAATTTCTTTCATGAAATACTATCAGTTATTTGTAAAATCATTAATAACAATGGAAGCTGGTATTATCGTAACATCTCAGTTACTTTACCATCACAGTGCAGTTTCTAAATGTTACGAGATTACCAATTTTTTGGTTATGGATGACACCATATATACGCATTATATTTCTTCAATTTAATTGGATAAAAACTACCAGAGAGAGTAAGAAGCTTCTATCATGCATACAAGAAAGACAGTATGAGTGACAGAACCAAATAAAGATTGAACAACCTTTTTCTGAATGAAGAAAACACACGTTGGAGGACCTAAGAAAAGAAGACTGGACAATGCCAAAAAAGACCTTAACATGAAGACTGAGGTATCTTATTTAGACATGGTTAGAACGCATGAGAAAAAGTATTTACAGGGTTGCAGTCATTAGTTTAGGAAGTTGTGAAATGGCTATGTATATTTTGAATATATTCTGTTCCATATCTCTTGTAATAATTACATATTTGACAAGGTATATCAAGTATGTGTCTGTTAACAAGATCTCGGTCGCATTTCAAGACTTTTGGTTTCCATAGCAACAAATCAACAATTTATTTTTACTTTTATGATCTGATTTTTTGGGGATCATTTGCAAATTACCTCAATAACAACTGACCCTAATATCATTTTTCTGCAGATAATCCAGTGAAAGCTATGACAGGTTGGACAGAACTTATGGAAAACCCATTGTAAAGCACAAAAAGTCTCTCAATATGAGGACAATGAGGCATCGACTTTTTAAGGGATATATAAAGTTAGAGGAAATGTACTAAGTGTTAAGTTTATTATTTTAAGAATTTGTGAAATGTTAAGGATTATTTTTAATACATTTCTTGTCCTATATCCCTGGTAAAAAATGAATTTTTGACAATATATAATGAATCTTGTGCATCTAAAAGTGCCCTGGGCCGCATTTCACGACGTTTGGTTTCCATGGTAACAAATAAACCATTTATTTTCATTTCTGTGATCTGATTTTTTGGAAATTATTTGGAATTTACTTCAACATTATTTGTCCCAAATATCATGCTCCTGTATTAAATATTGCAAAAGTTATGGCAAGTTGGACAGAACTTATGGAAAACCCCTCGTAACTCTATTAGATGCAAACAGAAATTTCCTGATATCAATATTGGTTTGAGAGATACAGGATACTGAATCTTTTTCTCATTTGGCGGCCAAAGTAGAACAGAGTGGCCAAAGTAACCCCGTTTTACAGTAAACAGTTTTGCTATTAACTAATCAGCCATGCATTGATAGTGTTCAGATACACACACAAGAATAAGGAATATAAAAATATATAATAATATTAATAATAAAATGGACCAATAATTAAGTATAATAAAAAGTTATACTTGAAAAAGTTTCAATTTCTTTTTGAAGCTATGTAAAGAAATGCTATATACAATATCAGGACTAAGGCTGCATGTTCCAAGTTTTGACAATTTTATTGGTCCAAAATGTGCTTTTATCTTCAGTTGCACTATAAACAGGAAGAACATGGTTATTGTGACCTCTGCTCCTGTGTTATGCTATAATGTTATATACAATGTATTTCATTAAAAAATGTAAAATACTAAATCAGCCTTATATTAATAATGCACTCTTCTAGACTTTCCAGTTTCAAGATATTTTTTAAAATGTGGAAAAAATTAATGGTTTTTAGCACCGCGTCCAGACATTTAAAGCAGTACACACATTATAATGCATGCACACCTCAGATGATTGCACATACCGATTTGCCTACTTTTTTGTAAACTTTGGAGCTATGATTTTTTTAAATGTTATAACTTCATACCCCCTATAGATATGTTATACAAAATTAATAGCCGCCTAAGGCATGTGTGTAAAGGCAGTACCTCCAGTGATGGAAATGGGGGGGAGCTCAGGGGAGCTGAGCTCCCTTGACCAAAAAACAGGGGGAGCTATACCATGCTACAGCTCCCTCAATGATCATTGGTGAAATTACAGTTATCATGTTACTTTTTCAGTATTCATGGTATTTTTAGCCAAAATTATGCTATGGTGGAAGAATTCTTTCCCTTTGAAAAATTTGGAATGGCAAGCCGCTGCAGCGCAAGCCAAGAGCTCCCTCGACAAAAAATTTCCATTTCCATCACTGAGTACCTCCTTGGGCACAAACTCCCTCACCCCAGTCGTCTCAACGATTCCTATTTAGGCCCGATCACAGAATTACTTAAAGGCACACACTCATCGAAATCCTACTTTTAATAAGCATATTTTCCCATGAAAGAATCAGATGTTGCAAATGCATTCATTTAACATTTCCCAAAATCGGTTTTCATTATAGATGAGGAAAAATTTATGAAAATGGCATTTCAGCTCAGTTCTGCGGTCCTTCAATATGCTCAGTCAGCTGTGCAGTGATGTAAGGCTGGGTGGCCCTCCCCCTCTCTCCTCAGCTTGAATAGGCAATGAGAAAATGAGATACTTGACATTTTTACCACCAAAAAATACTGTGATATACTGAATTGGATTAATAGATTCTGTTATAAAGGTGACAAAATGAATTTGAGAGAAGCTTAAACTGTGAAAAATATTTCCAGAAGAGTTCCATCAACATCGCTGTCAATCAATATTTTGCCTTGTCACGCCCCTGTGTGCTGATTGGCTGCTTAATTCTGAGTTAATTTGACAGTGGTTAATTTGTCCATATGTGACAAGTCCATATCGCATTTTGTGACTCATATAATTAT